>WNWU01013453.1:1227557-1239650 GCA_012654045.1 Ptyas mucosa
TATTCTACATTCTGTTCTCTTTTATATTCTATTTTTTATTGTATTCTATTTTCTAAATTATATTCTAATTTCTATTACTCTTCTATATTCTCTTCCCTTCCCTTCTTTCTATATTATTTTATTTTACTTTTTAAATAAAGTAAGGGGATCATGGGACCCCGCTGCCACCCATCGTGTGAGTCTGTCGCGCATCCGAATGTAAATCACATGATCGCGGGGAAGCTGCGTCGATCGTCAGTAAGAGAAATGGTCCTCTTTCCCCTCCACCCCCCCCCCCCCGGGGCCGTTGTAACTTGGAATGGTTGCAAAGTGAACGTTTGTAAGTCGAGGACTGCCAGCAGAGAAGGGGGCTGGCCACTTTGAGACTTCAACTCCCAGAATTCCCCAGCAAGCAAAGGGGGAGGAGGAATGGGAGAAAACTCACTTAATAAACTGTCTGCTTACTCCATTCTATATCCTGTTCTATTCTATTTTATACTCTATTATATATTCTATTCCATTCTCTTTTGTATTCTCTTTTCTATTCAATTTTATACTCCTATTCTATTCTTTTCGACTTTATACTGTTTTATATTCTATTCTGTTTTATATTCTATTCCATTCTATTTTGTATTCTACTTTATATTCTATTTTATACCCTATTTTAAATTCTATATTCAGGTTTGTTGGGGAAAAAATAATAAAATGAAATAAAGTAACAAAATAGCATAAAATAATAAAATAACGAAGTAAAATAAAACAACATAAAATAAAGTAACAAAATAAAATAGCATAACATAAAAAACAAAATAAAAAATAAAATGAAGTAAAATATAAAATAAAATATATAAAAACTAAAATAGTAAATAAAATAAAATATAAAATAAATAAAATAAATAAGAAAACAAAATAATAGATAAAACAATAAATAAAATTCCAGTAGTCCTCCAGTTATGACCACAATTGAGCCCAAAATTTCTGTTGCTAAGCAGACAAGCTTAAGTAAGTTTTGTCCCATTTCCCCCTCCCCCTTTGCTAGCTGGGGAATTCTGGGAGTTGAAATCCCACAAGTCTTAAAGTGGCCAAAGTTGTTACCTTCGGGATTACAGCCAGTCCTTGACTTACAACCATTCAAAGTTACAACGATGGCACTGAAAAAAAGTGACTGGACCATTTTTCATACTTATGACTGTTGCGGCATCCCCATGGTCATGTGATCAAAATTCAGCTGACAACTGACTCATATTTGGCAACTGACTCATATTTATGACGGTTGCAGTGTCCCCGAGTCACTGATACATGGAAGAGATTAGCAGACAGAACATAGGGATGGATGGATGAAGAGAGAGAAAATAGATAGACAGACAAATAGTGATAGATAGATAGATAGATAGATAGATAGATAGATAGATAGATAGGATCAGTTGATTGATAGATATAGATGATAGAGATGATATACCGTATTTTTCGGAGTATAAGATGCACCTTAGTTTTTGGGGAGGAAAATAAAAAAAAAAAATCTGCCTCTGCCTACCAGCATCCATCGGTATTCATCTGGCTAGCATCCTGTCAGTGTGTGAGAGAGTTGAGGGCTGTTGGGAAACTGAAACTGTGTGAGCAACAAGTAAGGAGACAGCAAGGATCCTGGGCGTGGCTTAGCTCAACTGTTCCAAAGCTGCATGCTGTGCTGATCTCTGAAACTAAAACTGAAACTCCTCTCCTCTGCTTGTGTTTTGCTTGTATTTACTATCACGTTGGAAAATCTGCTTTTGGTATTGTATATTTACTTCATGTGTTATATTATATATAAAGAGAAGTTATTGAATCTTGCTGAATCAGTTACTTGTGTGTGCTTTCTGGATGTGATTGCTGCTGCAAACTCTGACAGTCCTTGCAGCAAATAGCAAACAGCCAGGTCAGCTTCAGCACATTATTGCAGCCTGATTCAGCACGAGCAGCTGATTGGCAGGTTGATAGGCCTCCCAGAATACCCCCAATCAGCTGTTCCAGGCTGCAGGGATTGCCACAGACTATTGCCTCCTCTGCGCCTTGTGCTTTTGGCTACATTTGATGTATAAGATGCACCCAAATATTCACCCTCTTTTAGAGGGAGAAAAAGTGTGTTTTATACTCCAAAAAATATGGTAGGTAGATCAGAGGTGGGTTTCAGCAAGTTCTGACCAGTCCTGGAGAACCAGTAAAAATTCTGACTGGCCCCACCCCCATCTATTCTCTGCCTCCCGAGTCCCAGCTGATTGGGAAGAAATGGGGATTTTGCAGTAACCTTCCCCTAGAGTGGGGTGGGAATGGAGATTTTACAGTATCCTTCCCCTAGAGTGGGGTGGGAATGGAGATTTTATGCCCTTCGCCTGCCACACCCACCAAGCCCCTCCCACCAAGCCATGCCACACCCACCAAGCCCCTCCCACCAAGCCATGCCATGCCCACCAAGCCGCACCCACAGAACCGGTAGTAAAAAATTTTGAAACCCACCACTGAGGTAGATGATAGATAGATGGACATATAGACAGATGATAGATTATATGGGTAGGTAGCAGGGGTGGGGTCTACTTACCTTTACTACCGGTTCACATTGCGCCCGCGCCCTCTTTGCTTGTGCGTGCCCACACTCTTTTGCGCATGCGCATATCAACTACGATGACATCAGTGGGCGGAGCCTCCCGCCGGTTTTACTACTGGTTCTTGCGAACTGATCCGAACCGGGGGCAACCCACCACAGGTAGGTAGGTTGATTGATTAATTGATTGATATGATAGATATGATGGATTGATTGATAGATTGATATATTAGACAGATAGATAGATAGGTAGATAGATGGATAGATGGATAGATGGATATACGTAGGTAATAGATATATAGACAGATGATAGATTATATAGACAGGTAGGTAGGTAGGTAGTACAGGTATAAGATTAGCAGATAGGATGGGTGGATGGATAGAGAGAGACAGATAGAAAATAGATAAGAGAGAAAGAGATAATCAAATAATCAAATTAAATTGAGTAAGAATTAAATAGAGACGAATAGCAATTTGAACTAGGTCCCGCCATAGTGCACAGATGTCCAACAGTGGCAGCTTTAAGACTTGGGGACTTCAACTCCCAGAATTCCCCAGCTTGCAAAGTTTGACATTCAAGTCTCCAAAGCTGCCAAGGTGGGATACCTCAACCTTAAGAGATAATTATCGTGTATAGTCGTTTTATGGTGGTTTAACTTTTCGCAAGCCACTTTGACACGGGCAGCAAATGAACGAATTGGCATAAATCGGGGTCGCAGTGTGTCTCTTGCCAACCTCTCTTTGAAGATCTCTTGTTTGTTTTCTCTGCAGAAACGGGTGTCCCCATGGACGGGGCGGACCAAGAGCCGGTGGCGGGGCGGACCCGCCAAAGTTCCCCTCCGGGGGAGAAGCCGTTTCCTTTCCCGGCCTGGGAGGAGAGCTCAGGGGACGAGAACGGGCTGGTCATTCACAGCCAGGTGGAGGAAGAGGAGCATAAATGCGCCATGTGCGGTGAGAGCTTCAGCCAGCCGCTGGGCCTGCTGCGCCACCAGAAGCAGCAGCATGCCGGCGAACGGGCCTTCGTGTGTCCTGAGTGCGGCCGGGGCTTCAGCCTCAAACACAACCTCATCATCCACCAGCGCATCCACACCGGCGAAAAGCCCTTCGGCTGTGGTGTCTGCGGGAAACGCTTCAGCCTCAAGCAGAACCTGCTCACCCACCAACGGGTGCACGGTGGCCCAGCCCGCCGCCCTTTTGCCTGCCCCGCCTGTGGGAAGAACTTCCGGGAAGAACGGCTGCTCGCCGCTCACCAAAAAAGAGACTGCGAGCAGCAGGAGCAGCAGGAGCAGGACAGCCCGGGAGGCCAAGCAGTGCATGTCGATGAGGCGGGCGAGGAAGATTTCACACGACGCCGGTTGAGGATCAAACATCAAGAGAAGCCCCCCCAAACCCGAAGCGCCTTTGCCCGTCGGGGTTCCGGGGAACCCTTGGGAGGCCGAAGTGGCCTTGCTGGCTCCCCAAGGACCCGGCAAACCAAGGAGGAGACCACCAAAGGCCCAAAGCCGAGGCTCCGCAGGGGGGACACCCCTTTCCAGTGCCTGACGTGCGGGAAGAACTTTTCGCAGAAAGGCAACCTGGCGGCCCATCGCCGGAGTCACCGGGAACGGGAGACCCTCAGCTGAGGACAGGCAGAGAGGGTGTCCTGCAGGGGCTGAGCGTTCAGAGTGGTGGTGGACAGCGGGCTTGAGAAGGGACCAAGAGCAGGTGGCCAAGGAGAAATTATAGCCCCCTCCCCATCCCGGATCTGGCCGCTCGAGGGACATACTGGAAAAGACCTTTTTACGTTCTCCAACAAGTCCCTTTACACGTATCGGGACCACGAACTGACAAAAAACTACAAGACACAGGGTGCTTTCCATATTTCTGCATTTTTGTACCTCTTTTTTCTTTCTTTCTTTCTTTTTAAGCCATTAATCTCCCGCCAGGTCCTGATCAAGTCCCGCATCCCCCCATCTCCACATTTTGCATTCCATTTTTGTCCCTTTCTGACAGAAAACAGGCTCGTGTCTCCCAAATCCGCAGAATGCCAACCGTAGCAGAATCGCACCACCAGCCTGGCGAGAGAGAGCAGGGTTAGAGCTGTGCCAAAGAGCCTGGGACCCAGGGAAACAAGATAGTCATTGGATCAGCCGGCTCTGAGTTTGCAGCGGCGAGCCTCCTTGGAAGTAGTTTCCTGTGGATTTGAACCCGAGGCATGTGGCATGACGTGCCGGGGACCATAGAAATACTTCAGTTGACAACTACGTTGTGGAACTAGCTGGAACATTCCGGCATTTTTGGGTCACTCGAACATGTGAGAATCCACCAAGGAACAGAGGAACCCACTGGAGATCCACGCCCGACGGAAAAGTTCCTGAGCGCTCCCTACTCGGACCAGCAGTGCAGTACCGCCACTGACATGGATCTGGCAAAGAGAGGCCTCTTGGAAGATCGGCGTCCATGGAGAAGCGGGGAAGGAAACTCCCAACTTGGAGGAGCTGTGTTCCCAAAGACCCCCCTCCCTTCCCCTGCGAGTTCGGCCTGTGGAGAAGACCCGTCCCTGCTCTGCCTCCCTTCGCTGTCCAGCCAGGCCTCGGCTCTCGCGGGTGTGCCTTGGGGCTCCCTGCTGCTCGGCGGGTTTTGCTGTTCCTGTTGATGGTTACCCCGTTTGGCCTGTTTCAGAGGCTTGCAAGCACTCCTCGTTGAGCTGGACCTGTTGAACTATGGCTGAGTCACCGCATCTTGGATTTCTGACCCAGGGGACCACTAACACACACACACAACACACAACGGTCCCTGCTGCTTTTGCCGTCCAAGCGTGGACGAAGCAAACGTGCCAAGGAGGTGTCGCATCCTAGTATGCAAAGGGAGGACTGTTGTTGTTGAGCACCGGGTCACCCCAGTGGGAAGAAGGTGGCTGCCTTTCCAAGGGATCTGTCTGGGGTGCACGGCTGCGATATCCGAAGGTCTCCTAGCGGAGAGGTGAGAGAAGGGGCTCTGGGAGTGGAGTGGGGCAGGACAAGGTCTGTGCTGGACTGTGTTCTTTCTCCTTCCTTTTTTTTTCTTCCTCCTTTTTCTCTTTTCCTTCCTTTATTCCCTCCCTCTCTTTTTCCCTTTTTGTTTCTTTTTTCTTCCTTCCCTCCCTCCCTCCCTCCCTCTCTTTTCTTTTGCTTCCTTCCTTCCCGCCTTTCTCTTTTTTTCCTCTTTCCGTTCCTTCCTTCCTTTCTCTGTGGCTCACTCTCACTCTCTTGCTTCCTTTTTCTTTCTACTTTTACTCTTTTCCTTCCTTCCCTCCTGCCCTCCCTTCCTCTCTTTTTCTTTTTCTTTTTTCTGTTTTCCTTCCCACATTCCTCCCTCCCCCTCTTTTCCTTCCTTCCCATCTTCCTTCCTCTCTCCCTCCCCCTTTTCCTCCCTCCCTCCCTCCCCTCTTTTCCTTCCTTTCCTCCTTCCTTCCTTCTCTCCTCTTCCTCTCTCCCCTCTTCCTCCCTTCCCACCTCCCTCCTTCTCTTATCCTTCCATCCTCTTCCTCCCTCCCCCTTTTCCTCCCTCCTCTCCCCATCCCTTTCCTTCCCTCCTTCTCTTCTTCCTTTATTCCACCCTCCCTCCTCATTTTATCTCCCTCCTTCCCTCCTTCATGCACACCCAGCCACCCACAACATTCCTGTAGCCCCCAGAGCAAATCGCCTTGCAGAATTTCTGCACCAAATTGCCAAGGAATAAGGATTTCCCTGCTGATTTTTCCCAGAGGGAATGTTTGATCACTCTGTAAGGCTTTGGGACCGGGACGTGAGGTCATC
The DNA here is from genome assembly GCA_012654045.1 of Ptyas mucosa. Taxonomy (NCBI): domain Eukaryota; kingdom Metazoa; phylum Chordata; class Lepidosauria; order Squamata; family Colubridae; genus Ptyas; species Ptyas mucosa. The sequence continues at coordinate 1,233,891 of WNWU01013453.1, forward strand.
CACACGAGATTTTTTTTTTGGCTCTTCCAGTGGCCACTTCAAGGCAGGCTTGGGGCCAAGTAATCTCTGGGGTCCCCCCTTGCTGTGTCGCCATCCCCCACCCAAACCTGAATTTTGCCCAGTCAATCCTGGCCACGGGATCATAACGATGGCCTATAAATGACCACCCCTGCTATAAATTGTGGTACCCCAGAATCTGGGCCCCTCACTCCATCCCTGGCCCCAGATGTGGGGGTCTCCATGTCATGCTCTCCCCTTCATCCTCATCCCCGACTCATCCAGGAACCCATTCCATTTCTGCACTGGGAGAGCGGCAACCTCTCTCTCTCTGTGGCTACCCAAAGTCACCCTATGGTTGCGCCGTCATAGAAATGGAATAAAATAAAATATGATAAATAAAAAAAAATATTCCCCACTCAGGGCCAAACCACTAGAGATCAACCCTGTTAAATTTAGCTCGGCCATTTCTCCCTTGGCATATTTGTGAGGACCGAGCCTGGCATCTCTCCCTCTTTCTACTGGCTGGGTGGGGGACAAGAGGAAGCAAAGCGCCCCCCCCATGCCTCCAGTGAGCTTTGATCTTCCAGCCATTTGGCTGATGAGACGAGGCGGCCAGCCTCTGGGTTAGCAGGACGGGGGCTGAGAAGGGGCTCTGCTCTTAGTTTGGGGGCAGCTGTCACCAGGTGGGCCATTGGGGGAAACCTTGTCTTCGCCCTGCCAAATTAGGGGTGAGGGAGATATGCAAAATTCTGCAATTTTTGTCAGGGAATCAAACCCCACACCCCAGGAAATCTTGCGATAGTGATGATCGGTATGTGCGTATGTGCGATGCACCTCCCGGCCATATTGAGAGAGTGGCGTTCTCTCTTGAGTCGTCGCAGCTGCTGGGCTGCTGTCTCGGGGGAGCAAGTCTCATCCGGGGACTAGTCCCCTGCCCCCCCCAAGGAAATCTCCAGAGGATGCTACTGGTGGTCACTGGGACCAGTTCAACAGGCAGTTGGGGACTGTCGTGGTCTGTAGTATGTGTTCCGAGAGCAGCGGGGCCTGCAGCTCAACCCTGAATTGTATCCGTTCACTTCTACTGTCAGAAAGGAAAATTTCATGGCAAATGAAAGGATATTTGGGGGGGGGGATTGTTTTATTTCCTGTTCAATTCTACTGAGGCCTTGCCCCCGCTCTCCCACTCCTTCCAGAACGTCCCCTCCTGAAAACCTTCGCACAGCCTCTCGCCGCACCGACAGACTCCTGAACGATTCAGCTGCCCCCCCCTTTCCATGGAGGCAGCAAAGTCCTGGGGGGGTGTCTGGGCTGCTTGGGGACATGGGGGGCTCCCCTCCATGGGGTGCTGGTTGCAAACGGTTGTGCTTGGGCGACGATGCACCTTAATTCTTCCTCCTCCTCCCAGTGGCTGGAGCCTCTTTTCTCCGTTGAATAAAATGTTTTGCCTTCCGTTCGTTGCCTCATTGGTGCTTTTTGGTGGATTGGGCCGACGGAGTGCTCTGCCTCTCAGAGTTGGCTGGTGTCGCTCGACAATTGTGTAAAAACCACATCAGGAATCTCAGGGTGGGGAAGACCAGGGGGGATTTGGCTAGTACTGGAACAGGACACCTGAGTCCCATCACCCAAGGCCTCCCCCACACCCACTGAGATCTCCCATGCTCGCTTACAATCCCTTGGGGTCCCCATGGTGGCTTCCCCCTCCCCCCTCCTGCCCCGCCGGCTCTCTGCAGGCACTCGGACTGCTTGGCTAATCCCCCGGATTCGAGCCCATGACAATTTGCCATGGTCAACTCAACACAGCCAACTCGTTGCAGGACAACTTGTTGCGGGACAAGAGTTACCCTAATATCAAAGAAACGACGGGATATAATCATTTAAAGCATTTGAAGGCTGCATCAGGGCTGTGGTTAATCTTGAGGGAGGGGGGGGCTGGGTGAGTGTGGCCTGTTGGGTGGGTGTGGCCCGCTTGATACCACTCCTCAAACTGCTGGCATGTTTCCTCTTTGCACTGGGTAGACCGGGCCAAAGTCACGCTGTCCCGATTGTTTCCTCTTCACATTGGGTAAACTGGGTCGAAGTGACACAGGATGACCACTTACGTTTTCCAGGACGGCTCCAGGGGCCCTTGAGTTTTACACCCCTGATTTAAAGAAAAGGTGAAAATGGAGGGAGGGAATGAAATGGGAATGACAAAACTGAACATAATTTGGATTTCCTTTCAGTCATGAAATAGAATTGTTAAATTGTCCCGTAGTAAGTTGTCCAGCAAGTGGGCTGGCGAGATGGCTGAAGTGAGTTGGTGAAGGTAAGTTGTCCCATTCCTCCTGGATTCCACTTGCTTCTCCCCACCGTGTTTCTGATTTTACCCTTTTTACTCAATCACTTACCTTTTTGAAAGTCTCCAGAACAGACTGACTCACCCGCTGAAGCTGCTGGTTCCAACCAACAGCCAGTAAGAGGTCGTTGCAGTGCCGCTGCCGCATGGGCCAAGAACCAGCAAAGCCTGTTCCGCTGGCCTCGTGGCTGAAACACGGCAAACTTTTACTCAGAGGCCAAAAGAAACGGCAAGAACGGGAAGGAAAACGGCAGCACCAGCATCTGAATGAAAGACGGTCACTTTCCCGCCACGTGGAAAAGGGAAAGCGAGCAATCGGAAATGGGGTGGAGAAGAGCAAGTGGGATCTGGAAGGCAAGAGAAGACCTGGTGGGGTGGGAGGGGGGAAATAAGGGGCATGTTGCAGCATCTCTGGCTGGCTGTAGAGGCGAACGACCGCGGTGGTGTTGCAACATGTAACTTCGGGACTGGGTTGTAAATCCTTGGGGAAGTGTATGTGTGTCATTTTCAATGGTTGCTAAGTGAACCATTGTAAGTCAAGGACAATGGAGAAAGATTGTTCCTCGGCCTGCCAAAACAAGGGATTTGCCAGGAGTGGTCAATTTGGAGGAAGGGTCAAATGTGGATCAGTTTTGTGGATGATGGATGGGTGGGCAGACTGGATCCGGGGTGGGGGGGGGTGGGGGCTTGCCTGGCAGCTCCAATGGGGCATGGGAAAGGGTGTAAAATGCCTTGGGGGGGGCATGCACCATTGGTAGGGCAGCCCTCTCTGTGCTCCCTGGCCGGCCTTTCACCCTCCCCCACCCTCCAAATCCAGCCGAGAGGGAAACAGTCCCCTTCCCCACTTCCTTAAATTTCAGAACATGTTCTGACCCAGCCATAGCAGAAGCAAGAAACTGACGTCTTGTCACGAAAAACCCCTCTTTATTTACCTCTTGTGAATGAATGGCACTCACCCACTGAAAAATCCAAGCAATTCAAGGAGTTAAATGCAACAACAGGTCTTATCAGTTCTTGCAAGGCCGTGCGCTCCCAGCCGAAAGGCTGCAAATTAAGTTCTGGCAAGCAGCTTTTGATGCACGAAACACAATGAGCAAAATCTTCAGAAATACGAACGGTTGCCTCCTACGACAACCACTCCCTTTTTCCTTCTATTTATTCCCCAGCCAGGGAGGGGCCATTCGGCGTCCACGTGTGCTTTGCTTCCCGAGTCAACTCCTTGTCCTCCGTTGCTCTCTCCTAACTGCTCTGTGCATACGTGCATCCGGAACAGGCCCCAGCTGTTCTTCCTCCTCACTCATCTCAGCCTCCAAAGGCAGCTGCCCCTCTGGTGGCTGGGAAATGTCGGACGGCCTTGGCTCTAGCTCTGTGTCTGATGCAGAGCGTCCATCAGAGCCTTCCCCAGGCTCCAAACTGACCCAAGTTCTCCCCCAACCTCCTCATTGCCTGAGTCTGCCACCAGCTCAGCTGGCAGCTGGCGGGCCACAACAGAACAGAGGATGGATGAGTCAGAGGGAGCTCTTGAGATCATATATTTCCTGAACAACTTGTTAGGCCTACACCACATCCTAACATATAGTTGTCCCCAACACTCATGGCATGTCCAGGAAGAAGCACTCTCCAGCAGCCTGGAAGGAGGCCATGGGTCCCTCCCCCAATGGGTCTCCCTGGCCCTGGATGTACCCATGGGCAGCGCCCAGTTGCAGCGCCCCTTCCTAGTCTGCTGCCTCTTAATTACATGGGGGGGATGGGGGGGCCAGACCCCCTTTGCAAAGGTGGCTTGGAGAGGCAGGGGTGAAGCAGAGAAGAACCAGACCCAACCTGGAAGGGCTCGGCTCAAACTCCGAAAGGCCTCCAGAAGGGCCCAAAGACCCCTAATTCCTGGTGCCCCCCCCCCCGGAGCCCCAGGGAGACAGGCCACAAGGTGACTTTTGCAAAACAAAAAACAAAAAGCCCTCCCTTGCAGGATGAGACTCTGGAAAGAGCGCAGAGAAGAGCAACCAGGATGATGAGGGGACTTGAGGCTCAGACGATGAACAGTTGCAGGAACTGGGCCTGGCTAGTCTAGTGAAGAGAAGGACCAGGGGAGACATGATAGCAGCCTTCCAATATTTGAGGGGTTGCCACAGAGTGGGTGGTGGGTGGTGGTCAAGCTATTTTCCAAGGCACCCGAAGGCCATACAAGAAATCATCATCTTCCTCTTTGAACAACCCAAAATCCCTTGCAAGGTGGAGTCTGGGCAACTGAATGGAGCTGAGTGTTTTACTGGCTAGATGCCCTTCCTGTCGCCAATGTGGAATTTTGTTCAGCCGATATATTCTCAGTGTGCCCAGAGAGAGAAATATCTGCCTTCTACCTAGGATCGAACTTACACCCTCCTGATGGAGGCGAGAGCTCCACCTCTACACCACTGCAGCACTCCAGAAGGCCAGACAAGGAATAACGGAGGGAAACTGAACAAGGAGAGATTCAACCTAGAAATGAGGAGGAACTTTCTGACAGTGAGAACAATCAACCCATGGAACAGAAGTTGCCTCCGGAAGTTGTGGGAGCTTCATCACTGGAAGCTTTCAAGAAGAGACTGCACTGCCACTCGTCAGAAATGGTGTAGGGCAGTGATGGCTAACCTTTTTACCATAGCGTGCCAAAAACGGTAGGAGCGTGGGGGGAAAGTCACACGTGTGGGTGCCCACACCCATAGTGCAATGCCCCCATGTGGGCCCCGCCCCCACGCTCATGTGTGCATGACTCCCTACCGCCCATTTTGGGCCTGGCAAGCTCCCTGAAGCCAATTGGGACCAAAAACGGGCCACAGGGAGGGGCGCAGCCAGAACCCAGAAGAGTCTCAATGAAGTGCCCCCCCACAGCCCGCCACCAAGAACAAGCAGCGCTGCTGCTGCTTCTGTTCTGGCGCTCCCGCTCTCATGAAGACCATCAGGATGGTGCGCCAGGGCAATGGCTCTGCATGCCCGGAGAGATGGCTCTGCGTGCCACTTCTGGCACGGGTACCATAGGTTAGGTGGGGTCTCCTGCTTGGGTGGGGATTTGGACTAGATGACCTCCAAGGCCCCTTCCAACTCTGTTCACCTGTGTCTGTGTAACAAGGAGCCTCTCCATTCTCGTATAAGCGTTTGTCGATTGTCTTCCTCCTAAACCTTTCGTTCGTCTCCTTTGGCCTTGTTGTTGAAAGCCCAGTATCCCCACTGGACCCCACTGCCCAGAGCAATGGGACAGGGGCAGCAAGACAGGTTCTCAAATGGATGGATGGATGGATTGGGGGGGAGGGGCGGAGGGGCTTTCCTTTCCTATTATCAATAGTCTCCTCTGTCATTCAGGTCTTTTAGGCGGGAGTTGCAAAGGGCGCGATTCCTCTCTTCACCACCAGAGGGCGAGGCAGGCTTGGGAATCTGTCTCCCCATGGGGG
>WNWU01013453.1:1247768-1261445 GCA_012654045.1 Ptyas mucosa
CCTCCCTCCCTCTTTCTTTCTTTCTTTCTTTCTTTCTTTCTTCTTTTTCTTTCTTTCTTTCTCTTCCTTCCTTCCTTCCTTTCTCCCTTCCCTCCCTCCCTTTCTTTCTCCCATCCCTCCTTCTTTCTTCTTTCTTTCTCTTTCTTTCTCTCTCTCTCTTCCTTCCTTTCTTTTTTCTTTCTCTTTCTCCCCTCTTTCTTTCTTTTTCTTTTTTCTTTCTCCCTTCCCTCCCTCCCTTTCTTTCTCCCATCCCGTCCTTCCTTCCCTTTCTCTTTCTCCCCTTTCTCCCCCTTCCTTCCTTCCTTCCTTCCTTTCTCCCATCCCTCCCTCCCTCTTTCTTTCTTTCTTTCTTCTTCCTTCCTTCCTTCCTTCTTTCTTTCTTTCTTCCCTCTTTCTCCCCTTCCTTCCTTCCTTCCTTTCTCCCATCCCTCCCTCCCTCCCTCTTTCTTTCTTTCTTTCTTTCTTTCTTTCTTTCTTTCTTTCTTTCTTTCTTTCTTTCTTTCTTCCCTCTTTCTCCCCTTCCTTCCTTCCTTTCTCCCATCCCTCCCCCTTTCTTTCTTTCTCTCTCTCTCTCTCTTTCTTTCTTTCTTTCTTCTTCCTTCCTTCCTTCCTTCCTTCTTTCTTTTTTTCTTTCTTTCTTTCTTTCTTTCTTTCTTTCTTTCTTTCTTCCCTCTTTCTCCCTTTCCTTCCTTCCTTTCTCCCATCCCTCCCTCCCTCTTTCTTTCTTTCTTTCTTTCTTCCCTCTTTCTCCCCTTCCTTCCTTCCTTCCTTCCTTTCTCCCATCCCTCCCCCCTTTCTTTCTTTCTTTCTTTCTTTCTTTCTTTCTTTCTTTCTTTCTTTCTTTCTCTCTCTCTCTCTCTCTCTCTTTCTTTCTTTCTTTGCACCCTCCACCCCCAGTTTTTGGCCTAGCAGGCCTCACGGAAGCCTCCTGGGAGCAAAAACGGACCCCCAATAGGTAGTAAAAAAATGCTTTAAAAAGTAAAAAAAAAAAAAGTTCTCAGGATCATGGGTGGAGCCCCCCCCCTTTACTTTTTTAAAGCATTTTTTACTACCTATTGCCCGAACGTGAGCTCCATCCACCATCACTTTGATGACCACTCCCCAACTGATAGAGCCAGGTCTTCAAGTCGTTTTGGAAGGCCAGAAGGGAGGGTGTGGATCCCACACCTCGGGGGCAGCAGGTTGTTCCATACGGCAGAAAAAAGGCTGAAAATCCTTGAGTGGCGGGGTCTGTAGCATGCCTCATGGGCTGGCACCAGTTTCTGTTGTTCATCGTTTAATGACCCCATAATCCCTTGCAGGGTGGAGTCTGGGCAACTGAATGGAGCTGAGTGTTTACTGGCCGGACGCCCTTCCTGTCGCCGATGTGGAGTTTTTGTTCAGCAGATATATTCTCAATATGCCCAGAGAGAGAAATATCACCCTCTACCTAGGATCGAACTCACAGCCTCCAGATTGTGAGGCCAGAGCCTCCACCTCTAGGCCACCACACCTCTCTTGGGCTGGCACAAGTGGGGCAAGTTAATCCTTCGGGATAAGCCGGGGTCTTGCGACAAAAGGCTTTATAGCCGATAACCCACAACTTGAATTGGACCCGGAAGCAAACCGACAACCACTGCAGCTATAACATGAACCGTCTTAGGGGTCCCCCCCAAATCCCCCCATCTCTCCCTTCTGCACCAGAGGGCGCTCCTGCAAAGGGAGGAGGAAGCGAGGGGGTGGGGAAGAGGGATGGGGGGGGGACCGAGAGGCCCTTTTGGTTTTGAAAAGATAAGGGGAGAAACTGACGGAGCCCCCCCCCTTCCACTTCCTGTGACTGAGTTGGGTTTTTATCTTCAATCACCTGATTTCCAGGCGTGGGAGACAAGCGCTTTCGCTTTCGCTTTCGGGCTCTGGAGACGGAGTGGCTTTGGCGGTCCCTGGGAAGGGCTGTAGGCGGAAAGGGGAGGCAGAGAGGGAGGGGATGAAGGAGACAGAGAGAGGGAGGGGGAGAGGGAATAGGGAATTCAGGCAAGTCCTTAAAGACCCCACTCCACAATGTCCCGCTCTGTCCCTTCTATGATTCTGTCTGTCAGAGTTTCTTGCTAGAGCTGGGGGTTGGACTGGATGACCTCCAAAGTGATTTCCAACTCCGAGCAAGAGATTATTGGGCCAGAATTCAAAAATGGATTTTAGAAATCAATTGAACCCGGAAACGTTTTTACTAGGCATGAAACCAGAGAACTTAAAACAAACCTACTTGGTATCTCGCTCTCCACATCATCAATGCAGCCACGATCTCGTTTGCGCAAGAATGGAAATCCAGAAATACCCCATCGGAGGCTACGCTAACCACAAAGATCGTGGACTGTGCCGAGGCAGACAAGCTTACCGGACTTTGCGAGATCGACAAGAATCGGGGCTGTATAGGAGTTGGGACTGGTGGTTAGGCTTGGCTGCAAAAAAAAGAAAAAGAAAAGAAAGAAAGAAATCTTAAGAAGAATGTAAAATATTAATCTTAGTGTGACTGTGGGTAAATATTTATAGGAATATTGCGTGGCAGTTGAGAATCCTTTCTTCTGGGTAATCCTTTCTTTTTTTGATGATATGGTTTAATGGAGGTTTGTACTATTTCTAGGCGAAAATTGATGCTTTAAAACTCTCTATGTATTAGAATCTCATAAATGAGATTCAACAACGAATAACTAAATATCAACAAAATAATATCGTTATATAAGGCGAGAGCAAGGAATGTATATTGAGGAATATAAGTTATCGATGTCGTAAGAAATCAGACATTACGTTTAAATGTTATTAATGTTATTAATGTTATTAATGTTGTGTATTGTTTTACTTGTACTTGTATGTGTATGTGTATTCTGTGTGTTTTTAAATTAATAAATGTGTAAAAAAAATCTACATGTATTATATTACTCTCTGCAACTCTATCCATATTGCTATATTTTTTTCCTGTACTTTTTAATAATTTTCAATAAAAACTTTAAAAAAACAAACAAACAAAGGGTTTTCCAACTCTCTGATTCTGTAATTCCTGCCAGGGTCCCCTGTTCGAGGAGGGGGTTGGACTAGATGGCCTCTAGGTCCCTTCCAGCTCTATTCGGATTGAAGGCCTCCAGAGAGAGCTAGAAAGACCCCCTCCCCGACCCCATTTCCAAATGAGCAAGGAAACGCCCTCTCTTCTACCCCCCCATTTTGCAGTCAGAGACTCCGCCCCCTTCCCCCTCTCACATTAGACTCCGCCCTCATGCTGCCTAGAGAGCAGCAACTCTTGCCACTCTCTAGGGGTGGGGTGGGGGAGGGAGCCAGGAGTGATTGGCATCCCCCCCCCCCCCCCCCCCCGGCTAGCAAGGGTCTCAGGCTGGTATCCCACCTGTCAAATATCCTAAGGGGGGGGGGTGTCTCTTGCCATCACCCCCCCACACATACACTTTTCAGCAGGCAGAAGTAGCATTGGCCAGTGGGATGGGGGGGGCTTTCTCTTCTAAGCACCCCCCCCCAGTCAGTGCAGGGGGGGGGGCTAAGATGTGTGAGTCAAAGAAAGTTTGAAAAGGGCGAAGGGTGGAGGGGCTTCAGCTGCCCTCCCCAATGAGGAAAACTGTTCAATTGTTTTTACTGGGTATAGTTAAGGATTTTACATTGGGGGAAATAAAATTGATTTTGTATATGGTGACAGCGGCTAGATTGTTGGTTGCCCAATATTGGAAGAAGGATGTTTTGCCTACCATTGAAGAATGGACTCAGAAGATGGCCGGATTCGCAGAAATGGCAAAGATTTCAGCTTTTTTAAAAGATCATTTGCAAGAGAGTTATATACAGGAATGGAAAAAGTGGATTGATTATGTACAAAATAAATATCAAACTAGAAAATATTATATAGCTTTTAGCTGAGGAAGACTAGACAAATTTGATAATACAGAACAGTAAGCAGGGTATAGAATATGAAGGGGATGAATAATATATATTGTGTTTGGAACAGCTAGAGTTTTAAATAGTGGAAGTCTGGGGGAGGGTGGGAAAGGGAGGGAATTGTATTCTTTAGGTTTACTTGATTAATGTAATATATAATGTTGGAGGATGGGGGGTGGAAGGGGGAAAATTTGTATTTGAAAAACTTTTTCAATAAAAAAAAAGGAAAACTGTTAAGAAGTAAAAACCTCTCAGCATGTTGCTGCAACTGATTGATTGTTTGGTGAACTGTTTAAATGGACCAATCAGAGCACAGCTTCCTGGCTCTGAGTTTCCCTGCGCTTTCCAAGGGTCAGAAAGGTGCGTATAAGTAGCTGCAGGAACAGACTTTCCACAGAGAGACTCAGAGAGAAACCAGCGGAGAGACTTCAGTGGAGAGCTGAGTGTCTGAAGCCACCATGAGCTGAGGTCGCTACAAGAGCTGAATCGCTGCCTTGTTCCTGAGGAGGCTGACAAGGAACGCTGGATGCCTCCCCCGCTTGGGAAGAAGAACAAGAACTAAATGCCGGCATCTCGGTTCAGCGGAGAGGTGCCATCGCTGACTATAGGGGGTGAAGTTTTGCCCCCTGTAGACAGGGTGCGCGACTTGGGCGTCCTTCTGGATTCACGGTTGAGCTTAGAAGACCAGATAACAACCGTGATCAGGGGGGCATTCGCCCAGATACGTCTGGTGCGCCAGTTGCGTCCCTACTTGGACCGAGATGCCCTACGCACAGTTACTCATGCGCTGGTCACCTCACGGATTGACTACTGCAACGCTGTCTACATGGGGCTGCCCTTGAGGACCACTCGGAGGCTTCAGCTGGTGCAAAATGCAGCCGCGTGGGTTGTGACGGGAGAATCCCTATACTCCCATGTTACACCCCTCCTGCGCGGTTTGCATTGGCTACCGGTTGCCCTCCGGGTGAGATTCAAGGTGCCGGTGGTGACCTACAAAGCCCTACATGGCTTAGGACCAGGATATTTGGCGGACCACCTGCAGCCAGCAACGATATCCCATTGCCTGGTTCGCGCCCATAGAGAGGGCCTACTCAGCTAGACAGTGGCGGCTGGCGGCCCCCAGGGGTAGAGTCTTCTCGGTGGGTGCCCCACCCTCTGGAATCAACTCCCCTTGGAGTTCTGATTAGCGCCTGACCTTCACACCTTCCGCCGTGAATTAAAAATTTGGCTTTTTAAATCCCTCGACCTGGACTGATGATGGGGTTTTAAGGGTTAATTTTAATTTTTTTAAATTTTAGACTTTATTTTATATTGTGGCTTTGTTTTATTGTTGTGAGCTGCCCTGAGTCCATTGTGAGATAGGGCGGCATATAAGCCGAATAAAATAAATAAATAAAATAAATAAATGGACTTTGCAGAGAGGAGAATTCTTTGGGCTGTTGATGCCTTCTTGTAGGTTTTGTTTTCTATGTGTTTTGATTAAACCAATTAGTTTCTCAAACCCTTCAATTAATTTCATGCCAATGCATTTGTCTGCGTATCGGGGCCACAGTCCGTTTGAACCCAGAAACCTTTTTTTAAACTTTAACAATTGGTAGCGAGAGGATGGTTTCAATGGATCTGATGCGTAGTACAATGCATTAGCATGCCTGCCATTAAACCAACACGACAAGAAAAAGTCGAGACTCGGGCCTTTACCAAGAGTAAGCGACTCCAAGGAAGATTGATGGAAGAACAATCCAGGATGGCCTCCGCTGGAGGACTCCAAGCAACGAATGAGCAGGAGAGCGAAGAGGCTGTGAGTTTTGAGACAGACGCTCCGGCTCTCGAGATGCACGCTACAGAAGGTGATTATTCTACGCTTGGAGGAGCAGTAGGTGGACGGGCAACACCTATGGCAGTGATGGCTAACCTTTTTGCCACCGTGTGCCAAAAGCAGGGGGAGTGCAGGAAGGTCACACGTGCGCATGCCCATACCCATAATTCTATGTGCCCTAACCCCCCGCACATGCACGCAGGATCCCCCCTGCGCTCGCCACGCTTTTGGCAAGTGATGGCACAGTGGGCCTGGTAGGCTCATTTTTTGCCCTTCCCAGGCTCCAGAGGCTTTCTAGGAGCCAGGGGAGGGCAAAAATGGCGTCCCACCCCCACCCCGGAGGCCGGAAATGGCCCGTTTGCTGACTTCTGGTGGGACCGGAAGGCCAGAAAATCAGCTGGCTGGCACATGCATACATGCCACAGCTGAGCTCGCGTGCCCACCGATATGGCTCCGCGTGCCACATGTGGCACACATGCCATAGGTTCGCCATCACGGCCATATGGCAACGAGTGCAAGACTGATGGGAGAAGATGAAATGAGGTCCATAGTGTTCTAGGAAAGACAGGACTCGACCAAGCTCTTCAATATAGGAAAGGTTTATTTGAGCAGGTTCAAACAACAAAGGTACAGGAAAAATGTCTGAACCCCGAAGGGTGTACAAAAGCATTCTTTTATACTCTACGTTACGTATACATTCATTGGGAGGTACATTTAGACCTATATGGTGTTAGGGGGAACTGAAAGACGCCTATTCCAGACGTTTGATTATAGATTAGACAGAATAAGGGAGTCACGTGAATCTAGAGGGTGGTGTAGACGTTATCATATGTTATACACGACATTTAGGGAGGAATGCAGAAGTGAACAACAGGATGCATCTGTCTGGGTCAGTCTGCACTTTAACAGATAAAAATACCTTACGTCATTTCAGCAACTCCTTCCTGGCAGAAGGAGGAACATCAGCCTTAACCAAAGTTTTGGGCCTCTAATACCAAACGCTTGGCCTGAACCAAAGTCTGGCCTAGCTCATTTTGAAATCACATATAACGGGTTTCAGGACCTGGCGCCCCAGGACCTGTCCAGATACGCCTTGAACCTGGAGTTTGTGTGGTCCAGGTGCTGAAATTTGTTTATTCACAACTGATCTCCCTGCTCCAGTATCCACCAAGAATGTTGTTTGTTGGCCCCCTATGTTTACAGTAACCAATGGCTCAGGTGGGGCCTCTTCCAAGCCTGGTCCCCATCAGTCTGACCAGCCCATCTCAGCTAATCCAATACTCTCTACCTCCTACACTTGATTGGAGTTTCCAAAATCTCGACTGAAACCTCTGCCAAAACCTCTGGCTCCGCACCGTCCCTTTTCTCCACCTACACCTGGAAACCTTCCTAACGCCATACCTCCGCGTAGTCCAGATCCAACATTTGGACTGACTCCTGGTCTTCACATTATTCCCTTGCCTCTCATCATTCTCTTTGGGCATTCTCTGTGCCAATGACCCTCTCCTTTGCAATAAGCACACCCTGAGTAGGTCTTATAGTCATCCCTCCTTGTAATGCCACTGCCAACAAGTCAGCATCCTTTTGCATTTTTGCATCCTTCTTCTTTTCTACCTTGTCCCTATTCACATACACCTTCCTTGCAACTTCCAGCAACTCACTCGTATCCTTCCCCAGAGCCCCCTCCAATCTCTGCAACTTCCTTCTAATATCCTCATAACTCTGAGCTATAAACCTCTCATTCAACATTATCCGCATGTCTCGGGTCCACCTGCATATACAGTTCATACCCCTCAATCAATCTTTGAGGAAAACTCTCCGGACTTTCTTCAGCTCCCTGAGTAACCAACGAAGGTTTGGACATATTCACCGGGGTTTTTCCCACCCGTCTAAGAGCCTCTACCACCAAGTTCTGATATGCCTTTAGACGGATCATGTGTTGTGAATCCCTGGGATCCCATTCCAGATTATTTGTCGGAGCCCTTTTCAACGGTTCCGGTTGCATATCGTCGGCATTCGGAAATCTAGCCTGCATACATTTCCGAACAGCTGCTTTCCATTTTTCCCTCTCTTCAGGGGTCAATAGAGTACTCAGCAATTGTTATACATCCTGCCAAGTCGGATTATGTGTCTGCATAATAGTTTGGAATAAATCTGCCATCTCCATAGGCTTGGTGGTAAGCAGCACATAGTGCTGTTTCCGATTCAAGAGATCAGTGGTGGTAAGCGGCACACATTGTAAAAGGGGTCGGTATTCCACCTGCCCTTGCTGATTACTCACTGGCTGATCCACCTGGCGCAGCGGCGGAAGGAACTCTTGCTTGGCAGCTTCCGCTTTGGCCGTAGCCGAATGGGTTTGCACTCCCACTGCTTCCTCTCCACCCACTGCCCCTAAAGTTTCTTCACAATCATCTTCACTCTGCCCACTGCCATCGGCTGAGTGACCCAACTTAACCTTCACTCCCGTGGCACCATCACCGGCTCTTCTTTGATGCCCACTCCCATTTCCAACCGGCCCTTGTGCCTGCGGAGGCATCAGGGGCGGCAACGGCGGAGCACATGGAGCGGGTCTCATAACTTCCTCCTGATCCCCTACTAAAACCTTTTCCCACATGGTATATATCTCAGCCTTCCTTTCCTTCACCTCTCCTCCCTTTACGGGCTTTACCCTCTGTCGTGTTTCCTGGTCAAGCTACGCATAGCCGGACCATCTCTGCCTGACACTGCAACAGATCATCTGCCCTTTCAGTCAGAGCATTTACCCATTGATCTATATAAGGAAACTGGTCAGGGTATTTGTCCTGATTCACTGCTATGACGCCCCACAGGTCGTCCGCTGTTTCCTCCTTAAAGGAGCCTTGAGGAGGCCAGCGTGTTCCCATCTGCGGCCGTACAGTTTCACACAAAAACCTCAACCTATCCCTTGTCCCTTTTGGATATGAGGGGTCATTAAAATAAGTGTCAAATCCTTTTAACATATATGCCAACGGTGTGTTGGGCACGCTCTTTCCCCCCTCCTCTTATTACACTGCCACTGACTCGCAGCCCGGGAGCTCTCGGTCACTAACGAGAACTGCAGTGGCTTAGCCACCCACACAACCTTGTGCTTGTAAGCGCACAAGGATTTATGACTTATGATGCTTTTGATCACCTCTCTCAGATATAGATAGATAGATAGATAGATAGATAGATAGATAGATAGATACACACATACAGTGTATGTATATATTGTACATACATTTCTGAGGTTTTCGTGGGTGTTTGTATGTAGGTCTTCGATTATTTGGGTTTTCTCCCATGTAAAATTGGAAGTGTCTTGGCAATGTTTCGACAAAGTCTCATTCGTCATCTTCAGGCTGGTGTTTTTGGCTTCGTGCTTCTAGGAGCAATGTATGATCGCAGCTGTTTCTCCCTTTTAACTGCTAGTGGGGGTGTGAACTGATTGGGTGGGAGCTTGGCTGTGTTCTGATTGGGTGGGGGGTTGTCTGTGCTCTGATTGGATGGGAGTGTGTTCTGTTTGGGTGGAGGCTTGGTTGTGCTCAGGTTAGTCTGAGTTGCAGGGGGATTTGAGCTGGTGAACTGCGTTGCTGTTGTTTGGCTTTGCGTTTGTGCTCGTGCCACATCTTCATGGTGGGTGTCAGTCTGCTTCATGTATGGATTGGAGGGGTTTAAAGTGGCTAATGATGCAGTGCGGTCTGGCTTCTGTCCGTGGTCGTGCCTCATCATCGGTGTGGGTTTGAGTCTGCTTTCCGCATGGATGTGTGCTGGTGACATCCTGTGTGGCCCTCGTGAGTGTGGGTCTGGTATCATTCCTCGTGTTAGGGATATATATATATATATATATATATATATATATATATATATATATATGAATGGATGATAAATAGAGATAAATGATAGATGATTGATCAATTTACAGGGATGGATGGATGGAGGATGGATGTCAAGTGTCAGGAAAATCAGGAGATTCAGGTCAAATAAGTGTAAAGATTAATTCCAAGCTTAAGCTCACTACAAGAATCTGACCTACTGACAGTCAAGGGAAATGAGTGAGAGATAAGAAAGGCATTTGAGTTGGGCTAAATTTAGATCTCTTCTGAAAATGCAGGGATTCATGACTTATGATGCCTTTGACCCCTCCCTTGGCCTGGTCATCTCCCACATAGATGGATGGAGGATGGTTGATGATAGATAAATGAGAGATGAGAGAGAGGGGGGAGGGAAGGGAAGGGAGGGCTAGAGAGAGAGATGTCAAACTCCAGAAAAATCAATGATTCAGGCAGTTCAAATGAGTATCAAGATTTAGTGCAAGCTTAAGCTCTCTACAAGAATCTGACCTACTAACAGAAATGAGCAGAAGATAAGGAAGGCACTCAGAATGGGCTGGATTTAGATCGCTTGTGGTTGCACAGGGATTCATGATTGATGACTTGTTTGACGCTTCCTCCAGGCATCTCCCACAACGCTGCTGATCAGTCCCAAGCATTCATGGTGGCTTGGATTTAGATTGCTTATGGACGCACAGGGATTCAGGACTGATAACGCCTTTGACGCCTCCCTCGGGCACAAACTAGTCATTTACAATGCTGCTGACCAGACCCTTTCTTCTCTCATCTCCCCCTTTGGGTTGTAGGGCCCGAATGGAGGATTGTCCTGGTAGGCAAAAGCAGCAACGGGAAAAGCACAACAGGAAACACAATTCTGGGAAGCCAAGTCTTTGAATCCAAGATTGCTTTAGGTTCTCTCACCAAAAGTTGCCAAAGGGAGGAGACCCTGCTGAACGGCAGGAAGGTGGTAGTCATGGATACACCTGGATTCGTCAACACCAGGTGTCCTGAGCTAGAAATATCCACCAAAGTGAGCAAGTGTGTGACATTTTGCTCCCCGGGTCTGCATGTCATTCTGCAGGTGATTCATCCCGGCCGTTTCACCCAGGAGGAGAAGGATGTGGCTCAGTTGATCAGTAAGATCTTCAGCCTGAAGGCCAAGAATTACATCATCCTCCTGTTCACCCGGAAGGAGGACCTGGATGGGACCTCGCTTGAGAAGTTCATGCGGGAGGAACCCTCTCTTTGGGCTCAGGCATCCCAGTGCAGTTTCCGCTACCTGGCTTTCAACAACAAGGCCCCTTGAGAGATCAAAAGGACTCCGTATATTTTCAGTGTTGGGACCAATGGTATACTTGGTTGAATAATAGAATAATAGAATAAAAAAAGGATAAGGTTAGTGTAGATTCTATTTTTTATTAGTATATTCTGATTGAAGTTAATGTATTGTGTAAAGCTCCCGTTGCGATCTGTGTGTGTATAAATATTTTGTTGTAAAGAAATAAATAAAATTTAAAAAACAACAAAACAACAACAACAAGGCCACAGGAGAAGAACGAGAAGCTCAGGTGGTCCAACTGATGACCATGATTGATGAGCTGGTGGAGAAGAACAAAGGTGCTCCTTGTTACACGGAAGACATGATGAAGTCGGACCATAAGATGCTGATGGCAAACTGTGCCCGGTTTTGTTCTCTTTTCTGACGGACACAAGAAGGTCTAATTGAGACCCTGCTCCATGGGGACAAAACTCCACAATTTCCTTTTCTCCCTTTCTTTTTTTTTGGTGACCACCAAAAAACCTGCGTCCGAGATTTATGGTTGAGTCTCTCTGAGCCAATTGCTTCTCCCGACTATCCGGTTTCTATCGTCAAATGAAAGGACTTCCTTAAAATCCTGTCCCCCTGATACCAAGTGGCCCAACAGCCAAATTCTCTACCAGCCTAGACCCATTTCCCTTTGGAAGCACAAACTTTTTGGGGCTTCCCCATCCATCAATTCTTCGAGGGCGACCAGGCTGAGAAACCACCAAACATCAGAAATGTTACAACTTCATTGGTATAGATTACCGTGTTTTTCAGAGTATAAAACGCACCTTAATTTTGGGGAGGAAAACAAGAAAACAAGATGCAACGTGCAGTGGGGGAACTGGGAACCGTTTTGGATTTGGGGTGGGGATTGGAGCGCTGCTGCCTGAAAGTACGAATCCAAAACGGTTCCCAGTTCCCCCACTGCACATTGCAGGGGAACTGGCAGCCCGCCGCCTGAAACGCGGCTCTGAAAATTGGATTGGGGGATCCAGGCAGCGGTGGCTGGAAAGGAGGGGCGTTTTATTTTAGGAGCTCCCGTTCATCTCGGCTTGGCTCCTGGGCGCGGAGAGGATTTAGGCAGCAGTGGCGGCGGCTCCTCACAGAGGGGTGACCAGCCGCAATTTGCGGTGACCAGCCGCAAATCGTGGCACCTGCCTTGTTCCCCGAAGCTGCCGGGCGGATCCCCCCCCCCAAGGCCATCCCGAAGAGGTTTGTTCCTCAGGCTGTGCCCCGACCCAGATCCCCGCAGCCTGGAACTGCCTGAAAATGGCTGACAGGTGGGGGCCGGTGGGTGGGCGGGGCTACATTCAGCATATAAAACGCACCCAGATTTTCACCCCCTTTTGGGAGGTAAAAAGTTGTGTCTTATACGGTATAGTCGCCAAATTTTTGTTCCCACTGGCACCAAAGAGCATCAAGACCGAGCAGCCTTGATGTTCTTTCTCACCCGTGCTGTTTTCCTGGGAAGAATCCAGGTTTTCTTAACGGCTTCCCCAATTTTCCACAAGAGGACTTTCTCTGGAGTTCTCCACATACAACCGGGGGTGGGGGGAGGGGCTGATACACAGGCTGCAGACCGACACAGGGCCACAGCAGGTAGAAACTGGGCCACGCAAACAAGCGAAGCCCCATCCGTGGGATGCAGGGAGTGTGCAAAACCTCAACACTCCCTATGGTCAGCGGAAAAACTTCTCTACACCAGGGATGTCAAACTGAAGGCCCACAGGCCACATCCAGCCTACAGGGCCGTCCTGGAAAATGTAAAGTGCCAGTAGTTTGGGGAGTGGTGTCAAGCTGGCCACGCCCACTCAGTTGACCACGCCCACCCGGCCCTCCTGAGGTCAACCACGACCCTGATCTGGCCCTCAATGAAATTGAGTTTGAGACCCCTGCTCTACATGGAAGCAGTCCCTGGTGCCCAAAAAGGTTGAGGGCTGCTCCTCTACGCAAGGGCTCCACAACTCACGGGCTGTGGACCAGCAACAGGTCGTGGCCCACCAGGAACTGGGCCGCACAAGTGAGCAAAGCCCCATCCGTGTGTGTGTGTGTGCGCGTGCACGCGATCCAGGCAGGAAGTGAAACCTCCCCCACCTCCAGTAGGTGGAAAAACCAACCTCCACGGAAGCAGTCCCTGGTACCCCAAAGTTTGGCGGGGGTCCCCCGTGCTGCTGTATACCCCCCTCCCCGTGGCCAACGTGGACTCAACACGGGATTCCGAGTGAGAACCTACGATTTGAATTTTAACCAGAGATCTTATTAATAAATCTTTTCCTTTCTTACAAAGGAACGTGTATCTTTTGATGGGCAGGGGAGTGGGGGTGGGCGGGGGGTGTCCTAGTCCAGCCCCCTGGCTCAAGTAGGAGACCATAACAGGATCACAGAGTTGGAAGGGATCTCAGAGGTCATCTAGTCCAACCCCCTGCTCAAGTGGGAGATCCTTACAGAATTGCAAGAGTTGGGAAGGGGCCTTGGAGATCTTCTAGTCCAGGGGTCAGCAACCTGCGGCTCTGGAGCCGCCTGTGGCTCTTCCACCGCTCTGCTGCCGCTTTCCGTCACTCCAAATATGCGTCACAACCTCCAACGTGCAACACCCACCAGCACGTGATTTATTGAGCTTTTCAACCCCCAGTAGAGGCCACCCATGGATAAATCCAAGAAAAGAAAAGTTTCCGAAGAAAACAGGAGGTTTAATTCAACTACATAAGCTAGTTCTGAGGCCACTCAAGAAATAGTCAGGGACAGGAAGGGTTTTGTGGCTCCCGGTGTTTTCTTTTCTGGGGGAAACGGGTCCAAACGGCTCTTTGAGCGTTTAAGGTTGC
>WNWU01013453.1:1279653-1295539 GCA_012654045.1 Ptyas mucosa
GCCATTTGCAATTTTCAATCTGTTGGTTTTTGTATCAGTTGTTGTTCTTTCTTTTTTATCTCAGATTCCAGTTGTAGTCTTTTCTTCTGCTGATTCTGCCTGTGTTTAGAGTTCATTTGAATTAGTACTCCCCGCATATATGCTTTACCTGCATCCCAAACTGTTTCAATAGGGGTGCCTTTATTCAAGTTAAGTTTAAAAAACTCCTTTAGATGCTTTTTAAGTTCAATTATATTTTTTTCATATCTAAATAAATTCTCATTTACTCTCCAGGATCTTCTTTCTCTTTTGACCATCTCGATTTCCATCCAGACCGGACTGTGGTCAGTCAAAGTCCTAGGAAATATCTTTATTTTCTTTACTTTAGAAAGTAAGTTAGAAGTTAAGAGAAAAAAGTCTATTCTGGAAAAGGATTTGTGCCTGTCTGAGTAAAAAGTAAAGTCCAATTCATTTGGGTTTCGAATTCTCCAAATATCTTTCAGTTCCAAATCCTCTTTCAATTCAAAAAAAGCTTGTGGTAGTTTATTCCCTATTTTGGCCGTAGTTTTTTTATCCAATCTAGGTTGGATTACTCCATTCCAGTCGCCCATTATTATAATATTTGAATAATCCCAATCCAGAATTTTTAAATGAAGCAACTTATAAAAATTTTCCTGCTGTTGATTTGGAGCATATATTCCGACCAACAAGATTGGTCCACCATCTGTAATAACTTCAATTGCAATATATCTTCCATCTTTATCTACTTCTATAGTTTTAGCTACAAGTCTCTTGTTTATATATATCACCACTCCATTCTTCTTTTCCAAATTTGAAGCAACAAATTGCATTCCCAATTTTGAATTTATCAAGTATTTCTGATTTTGCAATTTTATATGAGTCTCCTGTAAGCAAATAACATCATTATGAAATTGTCTCAAATAATGAAATATCTTCCTTCTTTTTTGCGGAGAATTCAGTCCATTAACATTCCAAGACAAAAATTTAAGTGCCATTTGACCCTGTCTGAAGTTTTGAGAGCAATTGTTGAAGATTCTCTCCTACGGTAGCAATCTTCGGTTTAGCTCCTCCCATGACTTCAACTTGCTGCTTATCTTTGGTTCTTTTTTCACGCTGTGGCTTAATATATTCTTGCTGCTGTTGCTTCATTTGTTTAGACATTGCTCTGGTTATACGTTGCTCTTCCATTTTGGATGTTGTTACTTCCAAAGCCATCGCCTCCTCTGTGATGGTTTTAGACATTTCTTCCAAAGGAGAAGCTTCAAATGGTGCAAAAGGGTCAACCACAACACCACCTACTGCTCCCATTGACTCTCTTGCCTCCCTTTGCGACTGCCTTATTTGTGCTTCTGTTTCTTGATCAATCTCAGCTTGTAGTTGAACTTCCTTATCTATTGGTGAAGATGTGCGTGGAGGAGGAGAGCCCGCTTTCAAAACGTTATAATAAAATTCTTCTGCTTTTTCAATAGTGTTAAGGCGGTATCTCACTCCTCGCAGCCTGAGTATTACACCTATTGGCGCATCCCACCTAAATTGTATGTTCTGTCTTTTCAATTCTGCCACCAAAAATCCAAAATCCTTTCTATCTCTTAACATTTTGGGTGGTAATTCTTTAAAAACTCCAATCTCACTTCCATCAACTTGAACTGTTGTAACAAAGGAATTTTGCAAGATTTCATTTCTCATTCTTCTGTCTGTAAAATATATAACCACATCTCTAGGCAGTTGTCTTTGTACCGCCACACGAGAATTAACTCTGTAGACCTTGTCCATCTTGCACAAAACCACGTCTGGTTCCACTTTCAACATAACTGCCAAAGCCTCTGCGCAAATTTTCCTGAGATCTTCCCTGGTGTTCTCTTTTACACCTCTCAGTCTAATAGCATATTCCATTGATCGAAATTGCATCATAGTAATCTCATTTTGCATTTTTTGTGTAACTTCTTCAATTTCTATCATTCTTGAATCAGAAGCTCTAAATTTGGTCTCCATCTCTGAGGCAAGGTTATCCACTTTTTTATCAATCTGCAACACTACCTCAGACAGGCCTTTAACCACTGTTTGAATATCTTGTTTAACTGCATCATATTTCTCTTGAACCATTCCTTTAACCTCCTTCTCTGATCTTTGAATTTCTTTAATAATAAGGTCATATTGACTTTCTTCCTTTGTCTGAGATTGCAACTGCGCTGTTTGAGGCTGTTTCTGTTTATGTGTGGGGGAGCCCCCCCCCGGTTGCTTTGTTGCCATTTTGCCTCTTAAAGATCTTCCTTTTCCACAAACTCTAGCAACTTTTCCCAAAAAGTTCTCCAGATTCAATCAGGTCTATAAAAGTCAATTAGTATTTTTATTTTATTTTATTTTATTTTTGGTTACTTTTCTGCCTCTTCCAGCCGGATTTGTTACTTTAAAATGTAGCTGAATACACTAATCAAATTACTTTCGCTTTCAGCTGTTCTCCACTGAAAGCAAGCGCCATTTTTTCCCCCCGTTCTCAGACCCAGATTACTTTCACTTTAAAAACTCTTTAAAATAGTTCAGAAAACTTCCAATACTTGCTGTTTAATAAGAAGTTTCAGATCTTCTTTATTTTTCGTTGTTGTTGGTAATGCTGCCACGCTGTCTTGCTCTGCTTTTGAGCAGAGTTTCCCAGTCGTCCGGAGCTTCAGCGGGTTGGATAGGGAGTCCCACCCTGTTAACTCCCCAGAAGCAAAAAAAACTTTCTGGGGGTCTCACAGGGGACTCTACCTGCAGCCGCCGGCTCTCCTCACAAGTCCCTCGCGTCTTGGAGTTTTTCGAGCCGTTTCAGTTGCCGAAACGGCTCTTTTACGGGCGATCGGGCTGGCGGTCTTCAAAAGACCGTCAGCGACGGCTCATGGCAACAGCGGAAGTCCTCAATTGCAGCTTCTGAAGAGGAACTATCTTTGCTCTTCTTCCTCCTTCCCTGAAAGCCTCTCAGGGAGGAAGGTTGAAGCCCCTGCCTGGAGGGGATCCTTCCAGGAGGATCCACTTCCTGCCTGGACTACTGCAATGCTCTCTACATGGGGCTCCCCTTGAAGTGCACCCGGAGGCTCCAGCTGGTGCAGAATGTGGCCGCGTGGGGGATTCTGGGAATGAGGGGGCGCTCCCATGTGACACCTCTCCTGCGTGAGCTGCAATGGCTCCCGGTGGACTTCCGGGGCGCTTCAAGGTGTTGGTTACCACCTTTAAAGCGCTCCATGGCATCGGACCTGGGTATTTGCGGGACCGCCTTCTGCCACCAATAGCCTCCCACCGGCCGGTACGGTCCCACAGAGAGAGACTCCTCAGGGTGCCATCGGCCAGGCAATGTCAGCTGGCGACCCCCAGGGGGAGGGCCTTCTCTGTGGCAGCACCTGCCCTCTGGAACAACCTGCCCCCAGAGATACGCATGATATCAGATCTCCGGGCTTTTCACCGTGCCCTAAAAACTTTTTTTTTCCAACAAGCAGGGCTGGCATAAACACCCCCCCCCTTTTTGAGATTTTAGATTTTTAAATTGTCCAATTGGGTTTTAGTTATGAGGTTTTTTAAATTTTTCGGCCAAAGTTTTATAATTCTTTTAAATTTTTAAATTTTGTATTGAATGTTTTTTATTTCCGGCTGTGCTCCGCCCTGAGTCCAGCAGGAGAAGGGCGGTATATAAATTAAAACAAATAAATAAATAAATAAAATAAAGGAGGAAGTGTGGAGGTGTGTGTATGGGCAAAGTGAGGAAATTTCCAGCTGACTTTTATGCAACCGAAAACCAAATTTGGAGATGCTGCCCGATCTTCACCAGGGACCCTCAGTAGAAGGAAATAGGTTCTCTGGATCCACCCCCCCCTCCCAAGCATCCCCAATATCAAACCCAGAGTCCCAACCCTGCATCGCCTTCTGCTGGTGAAGAGAGGAACTGCTTCCACTGCCGCTTATACCTAAAAGACCTGAATGACAAGCTTACTATTAATTACCTTACCAAAGGAAAGCCCCCCCCCCCGCCTCATCCATTTGAGAACCTGTGTGGCTGTCCCTGCCCCACTCTCTGGGCAGTGGGGACCTTTCTCAGCTAAACCAGAATGGGCAGCTCAGAAACTGGACCGCAGTCAGTGGGTGGAGTCTGGGCTGTTCCCGCATTCGGCCTCTTGGGGGAGCTCTGGTTCTGCCTGCTTGTCCAACAGCCCTTCTGCAGCCTTTGGAGGTCTGTACGGGACCCAGGAGGAAAGGAATCCCCTTCCTCCTCGATCAATGTACTGATGTTGCAGAGGGGAACAGCCCAGGAAAGGGGGTCCAGGAAGGGGTATGAATTGTCTCCCAGGGCAATTCACTGATGTGTCAGTCAGTTTCTCTCTCCTCCAGGCAGTTCGGGAACAGGATGCTTCCAAAACAGCAATGGAGGAGGGGACTCATCTCTTTTGGGGCCCCTCCAATTCCTACCTGTGTCTTTTTTTGGGGGGAGTGGAGAGCTCCTGGCAACTTCTGAGCAAGGCCGCCTCTCCTTTGACTGATTGTGTTTCGCTTTTCACCCAGAAACCCTGAGACTTGTGCTGTGCGACTTGTCTGGAAATGGCTGGAAGCATCCAAGGTAAAATCTTGGGCCCTTGATGAGATTGAGGGAGGGACTCCTTGTCCTGAGTGGAGGGACAAGCTTTGATGGCCGTAAGCTGTTGACGGGGTCCCCTT
Source organism: Ptyas mucosa (assembly GCA_012654045.1). Classification (NCBI taxonomy): domain Eukaryota; kingdom Metazoa; phylum Chordata; class Lepidosauria; order Squamata; family Colubridae; genus Ptyas; species Ptyas mucosa. The sequence goes on from WNWU01013453.1 coordinate 1,284,334, forward strand.
CATCTCTCCCCTTTGGGTTGTAGGGCCTGAACGGAGGATCGTCGTTGTGGGCAACAGCGGCAATGGGAAAAGTGCAACGGGAAACACAATCCTGGGAAGCGACATCTTTGAATTTGGGATGTCACTTAACTCAACAACAATAACGTGCCAAAAGGAGGAGACGCGGTGGAACGGCAGGAAGGTTGTGGTTGTTGATACTCCTGGCTTCCGCGACACCAGGGTTCCACAGTGGGAAACCATTGCGGAAGTGAGCAAGTGTGTGAAATTTTGCCCTCCGGGTCCGCACGCTATTCTGTGGGTCGTGCGTCCTGACCGTTTCTCCCAGGAGGCAAATCTGATCCAGGAGATGTTCAGTCAAAAAGGCAAGAATTATATGATCATGCTGTTTACTGGCAAGGATGACGTGGAAGAAACCGGTCTTAGTCTGGAGGAATTCATATCCTGGGTAAATGCCTCACTTCTGGAAGAGTTGGCCCAGTGTGGGAACCGCTTCCTGGCTTTCAATAACAAGGCCGAAAGAGAAGAACGAGATGCTCAGGTGGTCCAACTTTTGAAGATGATTGATGAGCTCGTATATAAAAACAGAAATGCTCCTTGTTACACGGAGGACATGTTGAGGGAAGACATGAAGAACTTCAGAAAAATCCATGGTGTTCCCTGGTGTTTTCCTCTCTAACAGACACAGGAAAGCCTAATTGATCCTCTGCTCCAAGGTGGCAACTCCAAGGTGGCCAAAGTCCTGCATTTCCCCCCTTCTGCTTTGAGTTCCAATCCAGCCCTCACCAGGAGACCTCAGAAGAACCCAAGTCAGAGTTTTGTGACTGAATCACCCTGAGCCAATTCCTTCTCCTGAGAACCCAATTTCTCCCCTCGGATGACAGGAAGATGGGAAGATTCTGTCCCCCAGTATGAACTGTCCCCCCAGCCAAATTCTCTACCAGCCTAAACCCCTGTCCCCTTGGAAGGATACTCTCTCTTGGGCTTCCCACCTCTCAGGCCTTTGAGGTAGAGCAGGCCGAGAAACCACCGACACAAGAAATTTAAAGACTTTATTGGTATGGATTATAGTAGCAGAATCCTGAAAATGTCTCCCCTTTGTTCCCACTTGCACCAAAGAGCATCGAGGCAGGGCAGCCTTGAGGTTCCTACTCATTCTTCCTATTTTCCTGGAGTAAATTCATGCTTTCCTAACAGCTGCCTGATAGATTCCTTCGTTCCAGTGGCCTACGTAGACTCAGTAGGGAGGCCACTTCTGTTTCAGTCTAATTCAATCTTATTAAATCTCCTCCTTGCTTATAAAAGAGGCTGTGTGTGGATTTTTGGGGAGGAGGAGGCTGTGGGGAAGAATGTTGAGGTTGGTCCATTCATCCTAACCATCGCCATGTCTTGCTGTACTCAAAAGGCCGAGGGGAAGGGGGATGTTGCCCAATTCTGGTGGTGGAGGAGGAGGAGGACATGGAAGGAGCAGAATATACTCAAGGGGTGGGACAGGATATAGGGTCTTATCAGAATCTGGGGAAGGGGTGAAATCCTACCGGTTTGGACCGGTTCGGGCGAAACGCTAGGGATTATTGGCATCAGTTTGTCAAACTGGTAGAAATCACTCCTCCTTAGCCTCACCCATGCCCAGCCAGTCGCCACTCACCTCTTCTGGCCGCTTGATATTCCACAGAATTCAACGTTAAATGCACCAGAGAGAATGCTAACTTTTCTCCGTCTATTCCCTTTAAGATAGTCCCCAGGAGGGAGGGGACGGGGTGGGGGAGCAGCTGGAATGGAGCTCTTTTCCTGAAAGGCAGGAAAATGGGGAAGGGGATTTTCCTGCCTGTCATCCATTCCTCAATCTCAGCACAGACTGAGGGAAGGATGGTAGGCAGGAATATTCCCCATCTCATGTTCCTGCCATTCACGACAAGGAGGGACTGGAAGGGGAGGGGCCGGTGAGGAGCCCCTCGATGTGAGCGATGTTGAGTTGACCCCACCCACCCAGTCACATGACCTCCCCCCAACAAGCCATACCCACAGAACCGGTAGGGGAATTTTTTAAATTTCACCACTGAGCTGCGGGCAAGGCCCAACCAGACTCAGGAGCTCAGAAACCAGACATTCCCTTTGGGGACTACCCCACAGCTCTTTTTTTGAGCTGCCCAACCCAGGTGGCTCTGAATCCCCTGTCCAGGTGTGTCCCAGGAATAAGAGCCATGGGGGGGGGGGTGTGAGTCAGATCATAGCAGACCCCCCCCAATCCTAAGGTGACCAGATGTCCCGCTTTTGGTGGGACAGTCCCAATTTTCAACGATTTGTCCCGTGTCCCGCATCATTTTAAACAAGTCCCGCTTTTTGGGAGGAATGCAGGACAAGCTAGGGAACGGCGGGAGAACGGGGTTTGCTTACCCCGCCCACTCCCAATCTATTGCTGCCTCCTGAGTCCCAGCTGAAGGCTAGAGGGGAAAAAAACTCTTTAAATTCTTGCCACGGGGCTTCAAAGGCCTCCCGACTCTCAGCTGATTTGCTCTCAGCTGTTTTTCGGAGGGCTCTGTTTCTAACTAGCTGCAAAGAGGTGCAGATTTTTTTCCCCCCAGCTATGCTTAAAAGTGAAACTGAAACTAAAGCAGGCTCTTTGCTGCAACGTGACAAAATGAGACAGAGAGATTTCTTTTTCTTTTTCCTCACCAAAAAAGGTAGGTGCAAAACTGCAAACAATGGGAAATTTAGGTCAAAAGAGGAGGTTCAAGATTTTAAAACACAAAAGAAAAAAAAGCTCTATTTAACTAGGGAACTGTAATAATTGAGATATTATTAATTGTGTATTGTGTTGAAAGCAGAAATGGTTAAGTTGTGGTTTGGAAGAATATTGGGGGAAATTATTTGGTTTATTATTATTGGTAAATATAATTAATTGATTTGTAAGAAATTGGATTGCATGGAAATAATTGGAATATTCATGTTCATATTGATTAATATACAAAAAAGATAGTTATATAACTAATTGATTTATATTAAAATGTTGAATTTGTATTAAACAACTGTAATATTACATAATTAACCAATGTGAGGATGGATATAAAAATAGATGACAATGGGAAGGGGTATAATATAGAATAGAAGGGAAAAGTTGAATTTGATTAAGATTAGAGATGAGGATGAAGGGTAATATTGGTTTTTTAAAAAAACAGATGAATAAATATGGCAAAAAGGAAATATAGAAATTGTAAATTTAAGTGAAATGACTAAACACTGTTTAAATTTGTGAACCAGCCAAATACTCTGTTCAAAGAAAATACAATGTGAGTATGTATATGTGTTTCTAAGTATTGCTATTTATTCATATTTGTTCTCTTTTATTCTTTAAAGTTTAACAATTCATTCTTTATCTTAATATCTTTATATTTGTTTGGGGTTGGTTTTCTTCCCTTTCATCTTTTTTATTGTACAGCAATCTTTCTCCTCAAACCTACCACCTCTCTCTTTTCTTTCCTTCTTACTTTCTCTTCCCCCCCTCTTCTTCTCCTCCCTACTTCCTCTTCCTTTCTTCTTCTCCTCCTCTCTTCCTCCCTCTCTTAACCTCACTCCTACTGTAATTTCCCTTCCTTCATCCCTCTCTATTGCTGTATCCTTTTGTGCACATGGACTACTCAGAGGGCTGAAAAAGTTATTTTTGACTGGTCCTCGCACTTTTGACCAGTCCTCGAACTTACGACTGTCTTCACATTTTACGTTTTTGCCCTATCTTGTCACCATGGTGAAGAGAAGCAGTTGTGAAATGAGTGACACTGTTTTTAAGAATGCTACAATGGGCATAAATGATGACCAGTCGTAAGTGCGAAGACTGGTCAAAAGTGCGAGGACCTGTCAGAAATGACTTTTTTCAGCCCTCTGAGTAGTCCCTATACACATAGCCATAGCCACCCGGTCACATGACCTCCAAGCCACGCCCACAAAATAAGCCACACCCACAGATATCCCTCTTTACCAATGTTAAAATCTGGTCACCTTACCTAATCCCCTGATCAGGGCTGCAATATCACTCAGTGGCGGTGTCCATTATCCATGGCCCAGTCAGTGGGGAAGGGGCTTCAGGCGGTTCCTCCAGGGCCACACCATAGCTCTGAAAGACACGCCTGACCCGCAGAGCCCTCTCAGGATGCTGGAGAGGTCTTGGGGACCATCTTAGAGACCCCTGCCCCAAACTGAGAGCAGCTTTGCCCAGGCAGGAGGGCAGCCACGTTCCAGGAATGCATTTAGATCTACGTTTGAGAAGGCAGCCTAACTCTTACAACCAGTTCCTCTCCTTCAGGGGGCAGGTCCGGCCCAAGCCCCGTCCCCCTGCCGCTGCCCGCCCCTGCCTGGCTCCGTGGTGCAGCAGCTGCCGATCCTGCGAACCGCGGGGAGATCCGGAGTGAGACGGCGATTGCGCACAGGTTTCCTGCAGCAGCGCAGGTGGGGAGGTGGGTTTGGGGTCTCTCAGGGGTCCTTCCGCCGCAGGGAAGAAGGTGAGGAGGGGTCCGACCAGGTGAGCTGGAGGGGGGGGGCGGGATGGCCAGTTTTGGAGGGCACGAGGGGTGAGGAGCCGGCCTTCCGATCCTGGTGGCCGAAGCTAGGATCGGAACTAGCAGCAGACGCTCCCTGGGTCTCCCCGATGCCCAAGGAAAAAAGCCTCCCGGGATCCGCGCAACTGGGGCGCAGTCTTCCCCCTCATTTTGTCAGAGACAAACAGCAGAGATGTTGAGGAAGAGGCTGGACGGCGCCTCTCGGGGGGAGTCTCTGGGGGCGGGGCACGGAGAACCCCTCCAGCCCCACCGAGGAACCTCCGCCCTCCTCCCACTTTGCCTCCCTGCCCATCGCCCTCCCGGCCCCTCCCTCTGATCGCCACGGGCCGAGGAGGAGGGAAGGGCCCCCCACCAATCAGAGGGTCCGAGCAAAGGCTTAGCCAGAGCGGCCAGGAGTTGCGACCCTCCAAGAGTTTCGCCCTCTCTTGCATCCGGAGGAGTGGAGAGAATCCAGCTGCTTGGGACAGGGGGGAGGGTAGAGGGAGGGGGACTAGGATTGGGCAGTGCCGCTCCCTTGGCGTGCGGGGAGGGTGGGATGCGGAGGGTCTCTGAGCGTCACTTCCACGCCTTTGGCTCTCTTGAAAATGGGGGAAGGGGCACAGCCTTCCCTGCTCCCCACCCAAGTCCCCTGGGAGAAGCGTGTGGGTCAGGCAGCTTTGCTAGAAAAGGCAGGAGGGGAGGGGCAGCAGTCCCATTCCTCCCCCTCCTCTGAAAGGGGCCTTGGTCAAATCTGCACCCCCACCCCCACCCCAGTCTTCCCAAGTCTTAGGAAGAGGGCCTCCCCCATCTTCTCTCTTCTGCTCTCCTTCCAGCTCTGAAGCTCTCAACAGTCAGAAATGATGTACCAGTCAACTTGGGAGTCATCCCAGGTAGGTCTTGAAAGTGGGGAGGGGTAAATGTTTTGGAAAAGGGGAGATGCTCTGCTCGTGTGGGGCAGAATTTGGGGGCCCAGACAAGCATCTTGTAATGATAGGGGGGCAAAGGAGATTCTGCTGCTAAACTATGCACTGTGCCCCTCCCCCACTACCTTCTTCTCCCTTTTCTCCTCCACCTGGTTCCCCCCATCCCTTCCCTCTTTCTCCTCCCTTATTTCCAACCTTCCTTGGTCCCTTTGGAGCATCTCAGCCCCCCCCCACCTTACCTCAGGGGCTCCAGAGCAGCTTCTGAGCGATGCCTTGAATAGGGTGGGGGATCAGGCTGCAGTTCTGGCCTCAGGGTGGGGGTGGGGGGCAGCAAGTAATTCTATGCCCCACTGGACATGCCCCTCTCTGCCCCTCTGAGTCTCAAGAGCCGTGTCTGACCTGTGTTTTGTTTCCCTCCTTCCAGGGAGCCACGGTAGAAGAGTCTGTGCTGGGTAAGTGAGGAGGCCACGCCTGGCATTCGGGTGGCCCTAGGCCTTCTTGGGGCCAACATGGCAGCCACTTGGAGGGTGAGCAGATGCCACTTCTGAGGACAGTCCAGCCATCTCTTCCCCCCATAGCAGACAGAAAGAGACTATCTGGCAGGCCCAGAGAAGGGGTGCCCTCTGCGGAGATCCCTTCCCTGCTCCTGAACACGGCTGCCCCCCTAGAGGGTCTCTGGGACCCATAGATGGTCCTCTCCGGCCACCTTCCCAATTCCAGCTGGCATTTGGCACTTGGAGACCCACCTCGGATGGGGTCCAGTTAAAGTGGGAAAGTGTAAAACAGCCATCACACTGGTGCACTGGGAAGAACAGGCAGACAACATCTTGGGAAGATGGCAAGAGTTAGGGGATGCCACGGGGTACACATTGGGTGGGTAGGTGGGCTCTGGATGGCAGTTGCCTGGAGAACCAATTTCAATTAATCAGATTCTTCTGCTTGAACTCCAACCAATCAAAAAGGATCCTTGGGATTGATTTGCTCTCAGGTGGGGGTAGAAATGGTTGGTCAACCTTTTTGATTTATTTTACCTCACCCCCACCCCTACTTGGATCCAAAACATCTTCGTGCTGGTCTTTGCCAGCAGCCTTGAGCCTCTTCTAGGTCAGTCTCAGCTCGCTCTGACCCAGGTTTACTGGTGGGGGCTGGACACAGTAGCCATATTCACTCATCGGAAAGTGGGGGCTGAAGCAAAGGGCTGCTGGGATCCAGGGTGTCCTCTGAAACCAGAGGGTACTTTGAGTATCAATGTCAGACCTGCCCCAGTCTGATCCCTTAGGAAAGAAAGACCCTCGACTCCATTTGGATTAAGTGATGTGTTCTTTTATTAAAAGATGCTGGCTGCGATAATGTCAGGCTAGATACTAAATTTCCCATGCGAAAGGATACAGAACCCCCCCCCCATTTAATCCTCCCCCCTGATCATTCCATCTCCAACCAATGGGTGGATGTCTAGGTGTTTTGGGAATGTGTGTTGTTTAGAGCAATTGACATTCCATTCCCAAGCCTCTCCGTCTTCTCGGTGTGTCCTTGAAGATCGGCACAAAATGCTTCAAAGCATCCCTGGTCTTCCTCAACTGTCATTTCCCCTTCCCTGTTTCCCAGTGATAAGCTAAGCCCCAACTTTTTGGAAGGTTGTCTAGATTGTACGTACTCGGTGGATAAATAGATCTTGTTCCCAATTTTAAAGCCTTTTGGTTTCAAGCTTGTTTTGTCGGCTTGTTTTTTACAGGCTTCCCTTGCCTCTTCCAATGCTTTCCTTATACCAGCTGTGTGGGGCCAGATGTTTTATAATTGGGTGATCCATTCTCTCAAAGAGCTGATGTCTACTGAGTTATTGTAAGCAACCTCAGCGAAAGGAAGGAGGTCCATCCAATTGTCCTGTAGATAATGCATGTTACACTGCTCCAAGACCCCATTTGAACATTCACACCCTCCATTCGTTTCTGGATGATGTGAGGAGCTAAGATCATGGGTGGTCCCCAAAACTTAAAAACTCTTGCCAAAACCACAAAGTGAATTGAACTCTGTGATCCGAGATTATTCTTTCTGGGGCTCCATGCAGTCTATAGAGGTGCTGCACAAACAATTTGGCTAAAGTGCGTGTGTGTTTTTTGTGCACAAAATGCACTTGTTTGAAAAATAAACCAGTTATCACCCAAGTCGTTGTATTTCTCCAACTGCCAGGTAGTTCTACTATGAAGTCCATTTTTGGACTCCACCACTGGCTGGAGGAAGCCTGGTGTTTTCTCTTGCCGCCTTTTGGCAGAAACACAGATAAGGCACCTAGTCACATGGCTCTCTATGTCTTGCACTCTGGTGGTGACTGGAACCACCAATTGCCAGGATGGGATAACCGGTCTAATTACCTCTGATTTTGAACGGTTGTATTGAGGCAGCCTGGACAGGACATCTGCTGGGAAGCTCTTCCCTCCTCAGCTTGAAATTGGATCAGTTAAAGTGTTGAGCTCAACGGACTTACTTGGGGCCACAATCTCTGAAGGGTCTTTAGGGCTCCTAACTTTTTGTGGTCAGGCCATACCTCAACTGGTCCAGAACGCAGCCGTGCGGGTGATTATGGATGTGTCATGGTGCTCCCATGTAACACCATGGGGAGCTAGGGGTGGGAGGCACTGTGTTATGGTGGTTCTCCTCCTTTCTCTCCGACCGGTCGCAGTCGGTGTTGACAGGGGGGCAGAGGTCGACTCCGAGACCCCTTATATGTGGGGTGCCTCAGGGGTCGGTCCTCTCGCCCCTCCTGTTCAACATTTATGTGAAGCCGCTGGGCGAGATCATCCGTGGTTTTGGGGTGAGATATCACCAGTATGCTGATGACACCCAGCTGTACATCTCCACCCCAGACCACCCCAACGATGCCCTTGAAGTGATGTCCCGGTGTCTGGAGGCCGTGCGGATCTGGATGGGGAGGAACAGGCTCAGACTCAACCCATCCAAGACTGAGTGGCTGTGGTTTCCGACGTCCCGATATAGTCAGCTGGTACCATCGCTGACTATCGGGGGTGAATCATTGGCCCCGGCAGAGAGGGTGCGCAACTTGGGCGTCCTCCTGGATTCGCGGCTGTCTTTTGAGGAGCATCTGACGGCCGTGACCGGGAGGATTTTTCATCAGGTTCGCCTGATTCGCCAGTTGCGTCCCTTTCTGGATCGGGACTCGTTACACACGGTCACTCACGCCCTTGTCACCTCTCGCCTGGACTATTGTAATGCTCTCTACATGGGGCTCCCCTTGAGGACCACCGGAGGCTCCAGCTGGCGCAGAGTGCGGCCGCGCGGGTGGTGATGGGAGCGACATGGCGCTCCCATGTTACTCCTCTCCTGCGCGAGCTGCACTGGCTCCCGGTGGTCTTCCGGGTGCGCTTCAAGGTGTTGGTTACCATCTTTAAAGCGCTCCATGGCTTAGGACCCGGGTACTTACGGGACCGCCTACTACCACCAATAGCCTCCCACCGACCGGTACGTTCCCATAGAGAGGGGCTCCTCCGGGTGCCGTCGGCCAAACAATGTTGGCTGGCGGCCCCCAGGGGGAGAGCCTTCTCTGTGGGGGCACCCACTATCTGGAACGAGCTCCTCCCAGAGTTACGGAGGATCCTGGAGCTTCGTGCCTTCCGCCGTGAGTTAAAAACCTTCCTGTTCCACCAGGCGGGCCTGGCCTAATTCTTCCCTTTCCCCCTTCTGTTGTAAAATAATTTAGGAATTTTAAATTGTAATATTTTAATTTGGGGGTTTTAATATTGTAAATTGGGATTTTAAATATTGGGGCCAACGTTTAATTCGGTTTTATTTGGTTTTTAAATTTTGTATATATGTTTTTTATTTATGGCTGTTCACCGCCCTGAGTCCCCTCGGGGAGAAGGGCGGTATATAAATTTAATAAAACATAAAACATAAACATAAACCTCTCCTGCACTGGCTCCTGGTGGTCCTCTGGGTGCAATTCAAGGTGTTGGTGACCACCTTTAGAGCGCTCCATGGCTTAGAACCTGGATATTTATGAGACCGCCTGCTGCCACCAAGAGCCTCCCACCGGCCAGTACACTCCCACAGAGAGGGGCTCCTCCGGGTGCCGTCGGCCAAACAATATCGACTGGTGACCCCCCAGGGGGAGAGCTTTCTCTGTGGGAGCATCTGCCCTCTGGAATGAGCTCCCCCCAGAGATACGGATGATTCCAGATTTATGTACTTTCCGTCGGGCCCTCAAAACTTTTTTATTTCATCAAGCCAGGCTGGCCTAACTCTCCAATTGTGTAATTTTAATTTGAACTTTTAAATGGGGGATTTTAACTGTCGGGCCAAATTGTTTAATATATATTTTTAATTGTTTTTAAATTTTGTATTTGATGTTTTTTACTTCTGGCTGTTCACCCCCTGAGTCCCTCGGGAGAAGGGCAGTATATAAATTTAAATATTAAATTAAATTAAATTAAAAAGAGGGTGCTGGGGGTGGGGGGCAGCTATCTAGGCAAACAATGGATGAATTTAAAATGTAAAAAATTGGAGAACCCCAGGAAGCTTTGCAGTTGCTTCCGGGTACAGGGAGGAGCCCACTCCAGCACTGTCTGCCAAGGGGCAATTAAAAGCCATTTTCCACTCATCTCTGCTTGATCCCAACCTGATAATATGCCTCCTGCAAGCTTAGTTTAATGAAAATCCTCCCTTTGGCTAAATTGTCTAGCATATCCTTCATCAAGGGTAGCGGGTAGACATTTTCAACACAAAAAACATTTCGCCCGCAATAGTCCATGTATAGATGAAGCATCTGATTAGGATGTCTTGCGGCCAGTCGGTCAAAGAACAGGCCAGATCACGAAACTCTGGGTGTATTCAGCCATGCTCCATCAGCCCTGGTTTATGGTCTTGATTCAATCCCTAGCTTTGCATTGGGCTAGGGGGTCCTCAAATCACTTCCAGAGCATTGCCATGAAGCAATTGAAGTTCCTCAGCTCTGTGGCCTTGTCATCAAGAGTGACCATCCATTCCACCATAGTCCCCTCCAATGCCATGGTCACGGACCACACCTTGGCCTCCTCGGTTGCTTTCTCTGGACCATACTCTTGCTTGTCTCCAGCATCTCGGTGTCCTTAAAGACTGGCACGAACTGGTTCAAAGCATCCCTTCCTCCACTGTCATCCTCCCATCCCTATTTCCCAGTGCTATACTAATACATTTTTATTGCCCATTTGTTCCTTTGCTCTCTCCCCCAGCTATTGATGGCAGGGTGCCAATGAGAATTGAAGCCAAAGATGGCAGAACTGACAGTCATTGTAGTATCAGCAGAGCTGTTAGATTTTGCAAAAGTGAGATTGAGATTTGCATGTTGTGGGAATCTGCAAGGCTGAGCAGCCCATTTTAGCAGCTATAAGAGATTTTTTTAAAAAAAATATTTAATCCACTTCAGAGCAGGGGTGACTCTTTTCCAAAATTGTCCCCATTTCCAACTTGCCCAATGACTCCCTGACGTGTTGCGTTATAGATGCCCTTTTTCTTCCTGGGCACGTCAGAAATGCCTCGATTCCTCTTTGTAATGTTGTCTTCCAATCTCGCAGTGGAGGAACTCCGGCTGATCCTGGTTGGAAAGTCTGGGGGCGGGAAGAGTGCCACGGGCAACACCATCCTCGGCCGAAGGGCGTTTGAATCCATCTTGGGGGCAAAGGTCACCACCCTGAGGTGCCAAAGGGGCCAGGGAAGCTGGCAGGGCATGAAGATCTCTGTGGTTGACACGCCTGACATTTTCGA
>WNWU01013455.1:0-55913 GCA_012654045.1 Ptyas mucosa
CCTCCCTTCAGATCAGCCCCCTCCCCAGTTCTCCCTCCTGGGCAAAGGGGGACGTCTCCACCTTCCTCATCCAGAGAAGAGACACAATCCAGGAACAATGGATCCCAATGAACCAGGGACTCTGGGGCCTCAAGAGCAGCTTCAAAGCACTCGGAGGCTTTTTAGGGAAGGGGGCTTCACCCCACAGCCTCAGAGATGGGAAGGTCATAGGGGTCCCCCTTTTTAAAATCAGCTCCAATTTATGAAGTTCTGATATAAAAGAAAAGCCCAAACAGGCCCTACCCTTCACCTTAGGCAGAATCCAAGGGGACTGATGGCTTCCTTGGCCTTAGAAGAAAGGCAGCACCAGAGTTAAGGGTCACCAACCTAGAGTGGCACCAAACTCCATACTTCTGGCTGACCTTCTCCAGCAGACCCTGGAGACAAGAGACCCGGTTGAAGGACAGCAGAAGTCAATTCTCTTGTTATTGAACAATCTTCCTCCAGCATCACTTTCCTGACGTGTCCTGACAGGAAGGACCACAACCACTACAGGAATCGACCCCAGGAGTGTAGTTGTGGCTTTTTACAAACAACTTTTTCTCCAGACTCCCCTCTGCACATGGAGCCCAGAAGAAGCTCAGGATCCCAAGAGGAGAAGTTGCTTTCCCTGTAATTATGATCATCTGGCCTTTTGAGTTCTCTATGGCTTTGATAGAGAGAGCAGATTGAAGCCATAAGCAAAGGATCTTGCATCAGAAAAGGATAAATTTTTAGATCAAGCTCTATGGGAACAAGTTTTGGGACAGGCAGGATCTGTGCTCTTGATTATACATTTCTCTCCTTTCCAGGTGAAGCTGAGTGTTTCTCTGTTTATATCAGGAAAGTTGCTGGTATTTCCATCTTCTGAGAATGCTTTGAATTCTCCCAACTGTTCCTGCTGTGGGTGTTAGAAACAGGAAGAGGATTAATAAAGATCCATGAATTATGGACCTCCTGCTTCTGCTTCTGATGCTGTTTGTGTCCCATCCAGTCTCTGGGAAGCTGAGAATGAAATGCCCTCTGAGTTTGGAGCACCAGGATGGAAAACAACCATGGAGCTTATACAGGCCAGGAGACCATCTCATTGGTGTAGTTGCAACTGAAACAGAAGTATCACCTATAATGTTGCCTTTCCACAGTGCTCCTTCTATTCCTTCTCATCCGTAAGTCATTCAGGGTGATAGTTGCATCCCCTCCATTTGCAGTCCTAACACTCTCCTTCTTTTTTGTCTTATTTCACTTACTTTTATATTATAGGACTTGTTCAATTTCCTGAATGATTTTGATTTCTATAACTTGCCTCCTTTTTTTTTTCAGAAGAGGCTAAAATCCAAAGATGGGGTTAAAAAACCTGAAGGCAATGCAGATTCTTTTCCTCTCCCTGATCACTCCTGACTTCATCACTTGAATTCGTTTTGTTCAAAGTTGTGATTGAAACAGTTGTAGCTCCCTCTGCCCAGCCCATTCCCAGATTTCTATAACCAATTATTGGTTTTGGATCAATATTGGCTTAAGATTCAGTAGGCTTGTGGAGGCAAAAAGGAATAAATTCTTGTAAAAAGTTTGTTGTTACTGTTGATAATAATTTGAACATTTTTCTACAGTGTGTTTTCTTATAGATTTTTATACACCTTACCATTCATTCTCAACATTCAAGGGGTCAACAAGAACTCCCAGCTCCTGCACAACCTCACACTGGGTTACAACATCCATGACAACTATATGAACACTTTCCGCACTTCAGATGCCTTGCTGGACATTCTCTCCACTGGAGAAGCCAATGTCCCCAACTACGGCTGTGGAAGGAAGGAGAACCTTCTGGCTCTTCTTGATGCAGCTGGCAGGGACATCTCCATCCAGGCATCAGCATTAGCAGCACGTTACAAAGTCCCACAGGTTTGTGTGTGTTTTTCTCTCTCTTGTAAAGTGAGTGGTGGGTGAGCAATAGATGCAATCATGTCTTCTCCATGAAGACATTCAAGAGTTGCTTTTCTCCATATTAGCAAACATGTCAGTTATGTTTTTTTCTCTTACGTTCTTGTTCAAATTTCTCATACAAGGCCTGAAAAGCAATAAGGTCATTGAAGAGGATTTTCTCCCAGCAATTCAGCTATTTTTTAATTTTTTGATTTTCACATAGATATAACACCTGCCATATGCAGTTGTATTCAAGCTTGCAATAGTAGCGTCTATATATATATTTAAAAATGGAATAAAAAGGAGTCTAGCAATTACAAGCCAGTTAGACTAATAGATATTGTGGCTGAAATATATTGCTTGTTCCTCTTAAGTAAATTTGGGATTGGGTGGAACAAAAGTGAATTCCTGGCAGAAGAACAAAAAGGTTTAAGTAGAGTAAAAAGTTTCATAAAGTTGTATAGTAATCAATCAATTAATAATCTAATATTGTCAACAGATTAGTTTTGAAGTATCTAATTACACAATATGTCAGTCAGGTAAACCACAGTTTTCTAGCTTTTATAGATGTTAGTGCAGCATGTGACACAAAGAGCAGATCAATATTATGGAGGAAATTGATTGCCCGCAAAATGTAACTAGCCTGTTGGCCCTGATCCAAGCCCTTGTTTGAGAGGGAGGTTGGGGCTCAATGGAGCAAAGAGAAAAAGGATCGATACTTACCAAGGGGTAACACAGAAGAATGAATATTTGAAGCCTTGTTTTTCAGTCTGGATATTAATGACCTACCAGGACTAAGGAAGGATTCTCATGTATATGGCTAAAGTGCTAAAATATTTACTTATTTAGCATATGGCAAAGGTATAATTAGCCAGGAAACTACAATGTTAGTACATAGGATTTGTTTCGCTGCCAAAGAGTGCCTGTCCATTCAGTTTGTGCCCATGAGCTTCTCCAGGGTTTACCACAGGGGGTGAACCAGCTCCACACCAGAAAGCTGAGAGGTGTCCTGTGGCATCATCTGGGCCTTCTCTTGCCACCGATGTTGCCTCACAGTTGGGTGTCACATCCGAGCAAGTCCAGCATTGTTAGGGGCCTGACATCTGTACCAAACATGCCACATTTCCCACCAAAGCGGTACCTATTTATCCACTAGTGTTGTCACATGCTTTTCAACTGCTACCGTGTTCCCCCGAAAATAGGACATATCCTGAAAATAAGGCCAAGCCTGATTTTTGGGGTGGGCATAAATATACGCCCTACCCCCAAAATAAGCCTTAGTAAAGGGGTGGGCATGGCCAGCACAGGAGACAGCTCTTCCCTTCCCCGTTCACCTCAGGGCTTCTTGGCTCCTTAATCGGATCAGTGAAGCACCTCAGGCCGTCATTCACAGCTGATTCATGGGTGCTGCTCAGGCCGCTGCCTCCAGCAAACACGGCCACTTTTGCAGCCAATTGTGGCTGCAAAAGAAGCCGGAGGCCAAGCGATGCACCCCATACACCTCGCACCGTCCTTACCTAATAGTGACAGTTCCAGCAGGCAGTTCTGTCCACAGAACAGCTGCCCCATGGGTGCCGCCCCGGCCAGCGCCTCCAGCAAGCACAGCTGTTTTTGCCATGGATTGCGGCCACTTCTGCAGCAGGAGGGCAAACGATGTGCCCCATGTGCCTTGCACCGGCCTTCCAAAGGGTACTGTAGCAGCAGCTATTCAAAAATTTTTAACCCTTATTTCGTTCCGACTGTACTGGGCCACATGGGTTGGGACAAAATAAGGGTTAAAAAATTGTGGATAACTGCTGCTACAGTACCCTTTGTTAGGCCGGCACGAGTCTCAAGTCTCCTGCTGTAGAAGTAGCTGTGCCCGAGGAGCGCTTTTGCGAGAGAAGGAAAAGGGAAGCGATTGCTTGCAAACTCCCACCCTGCTCCTGCCTCTCTGCCAGGCGACTCCCGGCAGCCCCAGACACCCAAAGCCCGCACCTGCCCAGCTTCCTTTTCCACAGTGCCCGGCTCCTTATCAACGGAGGCGGCAGGTGG
The DNA here is from genome assembly GCA_012654045.1 of Ptyas mucosa. NCBI lineage: Eukaryota > Metazoa > Chordata > Lepidosauria > Squamata > Colubridae > Ptyas > Ptyas mucosa. Next base: position 3,973 of record WNWU01013455.1, read on the forward strand.
GGTGGAGAAGAAGCGAGACACATGGAGCGAGACAGGGCTTGCTCCTCTTGCCGTCTCTTCTCTCCTTCTCGCTGGGCATGGCAGGGCTTCCTGCCCCTACCCAAATTGGATGGCTGCAGACAAGAGTGAGACAGGGGACAGAGCTGCAAGGCAGGTAAGATGCGCGTCTCATGTCTCCCCGGTCCCTGGTGAGGGGGGGGGGAGAAGAGACGGCAAGAGGAGCAAACCACATCTCACCCCAAGTGTCTTGCTTCTCCCCTGCCCCACATGCCACCCCTCTCGATAAAGAGCCAGGTGCTGTGGAAAAGAGAGCCAGGTTGGCACAGACTTTGGGCGTCTGGGGCTGCTGGGAGTCACCCGGCAGAGAGGCAGAAGTGGGGCGGGAGTTTGCAGGCAAGGGATGGATGGATGGATGGATGGATGGATGGATGGATGGGAGGTGGGCAAGTGCCAAGAACACCGGGGAGATTCCCACCTTTGGTTGCCCCAGCAAACAGCTGATGAGCGGCTGTGTTGCGCTGCTACAGCAGCAGCCATGAGGTGGCCACACTGGCCGCCTCCTGCACCCCCAAAATAATAAGACACCCCTCCCCCCAATAATAAGGCCAAGCCCTTATTTCGGGGTTCAAAAAATATAAGACAGGGTCTTATTTTCGGGAAAATACGGTAGGTGGGCAGAAGCTGAGGCAAGTGATGGGAGCTCTCCCTGCCATGCAGTGGTAGAACTTGAACTGCCGGAACAGATCCAGTGTCTTTAAGCCACTGAGCCTCCTACTTGCTAAATACATGTTGGTTTAAACTGATAGTGCAGGACAATTATCCTGTGGGTTAGATTGCGTAGACCAGGGGTCAGCAACCCGCAGTTCCAGAGCCACAAGCGGCTCTTTGGGCCCTCTGCCATGGCTCCCTGTCCCATCACTGGTTGGCCCCGTCCCTCATTTCTTTTTTGGACTCCATCCCGAAGCAGCAGGAAGCAAAGGCAGCCTTATGTGCAAATGTGGCATGAAGGCAGGTACAGGGCAGCTTCGCTCCTGCACTCTCCTCCCCTCCTTCTCCTCTTGTGACCCCCTGGCCGGCTGTGGCTGAGCTGGGAGCATGCGCAGGCATGGGGAGACCCTCAAGTGAGTGCCAAAGTTCAGGAAAGGTGGGCGCGGGGCGGGCAGTGGCTCGCTTAAGGAGGGCCTCCCCATGTGTGCACATGCTCCCAGCTCAGCCACAGCTGGCCAGGGGGTTACGAGAGGAGGAGGGGGAGGAGGGTTGCCGGAGAGTGCAGGAGCGAAGCAGGGCAGAACCGGTTCGGTGACGTCATATCGTCACCGCTACCGGCTCAGGAGAACCAGGCCGAACCGGGAGGAACCCACCACTGATTCCTTGTCATTAAAAGCTTCTGCTTCGTTATTCAATTATTTCTTCAAAGTGCTGATCATTGCACCCTGGCTGGAAGAACTCCAACAGGGGAGTATTTCCTCCCAACAGCAGTATAAAAAGCTTACAACAACCCTTCCCCTTTAAGAAAGTCAAAGAAAGAAAGAAAAACCTCTAGAGACAGTAAGTCTAGGCGTACTGCCAAGAATGTAATAAGGGTTAAGGGAGAGGCAGTTTCTGTAAGCAGGGCAATAAAAATTATGCTAGGAAACAACAATTCCTTACAGGATTAACCTTGTAAAGTGGAAAAAAACAAAAGAAGGTTTCTTTTAACTACCGGTTCTCCAAATTGCTTAACTACTTAACAACCAGTTCTACAGAACCAGTGCGAATGGTAGAATTCTACCACTGCATAGAGAGGAGGTGAGAGGGGAAGAGAGGGACAGGGACAGACCCAGGGATACAGAAATGGGGGGAGAGACATAGAGTATGGTTGCATGGCTGGATGGACTGGGTGACTGGGTGGGAGTGAGTGAGTGACATCGAGTTGGACATGCCCATCCAGGTTTTGTGGCTCCCGGTGTGGTTTTTTTCTATAGGAAACAGGTCCAAGTGGCTCTTTGAGTGTTTAAGGTTGCCGACCCCTGGCGTAGACTCTTGAGAAAAGGTGGCTCCTACTGAGATAATAATTCTGATTATTGATAAATGAAAGTCAAATGTTGTGGTCTTTGGAAAACAAATGTAGCCAATACAGCAAGTAACACCTTTCTTTACTCAGTGTTACTTTTCTCTGAGACGGAATCTTGGATCTGCCATCATCAAAGGAGCTCACCTAAAGCAATAGCAGGGTTGAATTTAAAGTTTAAATGCTTAAAGTTAAAAAGAAAATCATAGCTATCCAGCTTTCTCCCCAATTATTAGACAATATAATGCCAAAGTTACCCCCAAGCCTTTCTATTGGACTGAAGTTTGGGGCTTAATATCTACCTCTACTGGAACAAGCCCAATCAGAGCCCCTGAGGAGTATTTTGGGGGTGGATAAAAGGACTTCAGCTGCTGACTCAGAGCTGAATTGGGAATTTCCACAATTTCACTTTTGACTAAAATCAGAGGAAATACAGTCATGTGAAAAGGAAAGTTCACCCTCTTTGAGTTCTTATGATTTTATGTATCAGAACATCTGATAAAAACCACCTGCTCTTTAGCACTTCTGAAAAGGAGGTAAATACAACCTCAGATGAACAACAAAATAGGACATATTACACCATGTGATCATTTCTTTCACAAAAAGAAAGCCAAAATGGAGAAGCCATGTTTGAAAAGCTAAATGCACCTTATGATACAATAGCTTGTAGAATCACCTTTAGCAACAACAACTTGAAGTAATCAATTTCTGTGTGACTTTATCAGCCTCTGACATGGTTGTGGGAGGAATTTTGGCCCCCTCTTCTTTACAACAGTTCATTGAGGTTTGTGGGGGTTTGTTTCTGCACAGCTCTCTGGAGCCCCCCACCACCACCTTTCAATTGGGTTGGGGTCTGGCATTGACTGGGCCATTGCAACGCCTGGATCCTTTCCTTTTTCAGCCACTTGCTGATCTGCTTGGGGTCATCAGCCTTTTGCATGACCCAAAGTCCACCAAGCTTCAGCTGTCAGTCAGATGGTCTCACATTGGACTCTGGAACACTTTGGTACACAGAGGAGTCCATGGCCGAGTCAATGATCGCAGGGTGCCCAGGTCCTGTGGCTGCAAAAGAAGCCCAAATCCTCTCCCCTCCATCTCCGTGCTTGGCGGTTGGTGTGTCATGGTGCTGATAGACTGTGTGTGGTTTCCACCAAATGTGGCTCTGTGCATTATGGCCAAACTTCTCCACTCTGGTCACATTTCTTCAAAGGAGAATGTTCCAGAAGTCTTGTGGTTTCTTCAGATGCAACTTGGGACACCTCAGCCGTGCTGCCATGTTCTTTTCAGAGAGAAGTTTCTCCTGGCAACCCTCCCAAACAAACTTCTTCAGTCTTTCTCTGATTCTGCTGTCAGGAACTGGAACATTTAACCTGCTCACTGAGGCCTGTGGAGTCTCAGGGGGGACTCTTGGGTTTTCTGCACTGGTGGGTTGCTCCTGGTTCACACCAGTTTGCAAGAACCAGTAGTAAAAAAAATTAGTAGTTCGGAGAACCGGTAATAACATTGGCTTGCCATGCCCCCAAACCGGTCCCTGGGCCAGTGGCTGCTCGCTTACCCCGCCCACCTCATCAGAGGCTTTTTTAAAAAAAAACTTTTAAAAGCATTTATTTACAACCTCTTCGGCTGAAAAAGTGCTTTTAAAAATAAAAAAAAATCCTCTGATGATCGCCGTGGCTCAGCTGGGATCTTCAGAGGCTTCTGAAAACATTTTTTCTGCAAAAAAAAAATCTCTTTAAAAGCCTCTGGCAATCCCAGCAGATTTGCCTGATCATCAGAAGCTTCTAAAAGCATTTTTTTCTGCAACCACTTAAGATTGTAGAAATAATGCTTTTAAAAGTAAAAAAAAAAAGTTGGCCACACCCACCCATTCACATTCCCCCCCCCCCCCCAAGCCATGCCCACAAAATAAGCCATGCCCACAGAACCGGTAGTAAAAAATTTAGAACCCACCCCTGGTTTTCTGCCATGTCTCTGAGCATTTCACGGTCTGAACCTGGGTGAACTTGCTGGAATGGTCCCTCCTGGGAAGATGGGCAGCTGCCTTGAATGTTTTCCCCTTCTGAACAATCTTCTTCGCTATAGAACGATGGACGTTAAATTGTTTGGAAATGGCCTTGTAACGCTTCCCAGATTGATAGGCAGCAACAATTGCTTCTCTCAAATCACTGCTGGAGTCTTTGCCCTTTGGCATTGTGTTAACACACACCTCAATGCTGGAGACCAAAAACCCCTGAAACTTTGGCTTTTATAGAGGCCGTCACACTTGTGATGATCGATTAATCCAGGTCCCTCGATCAGCAGCACCAGGCTTCCTCTCAGCCTCTTCACACCTATGGAGCAGTCAGGGTGTCCTTAGCCTTTCACACCTGGCTCCTCCATTTCGGCTCTCTTTCTGTAAAATAAAGGAGGACAGGTGATATATCTCCTGTGTTGTTGCTGTTCACCTGAGGTTTCATTTACCTCCTTTTAAGAACTGCTGAAGACCAGATGCTTTTTACTATGTCCTGATACATGAAACCACAGAACTCACAGAGGGTCTCCTTCCTTTTCCACATGGCTGAATTTCTTAGTGTACAATTAAACCTCTGGAACCTGACAGAGTCCCCAAGTTCTCTGGGTTAGAAGATGCAGAATTGCAAATAAAGCTCTCTAGGATTATGCAACTGACAAATTATATTAGGAGCTGTGGTCTTCCTATCTCTTGTGTAACTAGAGAACAAGCCCAAAAATAATCAAGGTGGGAAATAAATAAATAAATAAACAAATATTGCTTCACCAAGAATCTGGAATATTGAATGTCAACTGCATAAGAAAGAGAGAGATGAGAGTCTTGGACTGCACATTAGACAAACAACCTATTGGGAAACTTGTGTTAAAGCAACACATTTGCTGTGCAGTCAGAATTAATCTGTCAGTCAGATCTAATACGGCCCTTTATTGGAATGAAACGCTCACTTGACACCTGCACATCTGGATCTGATTGTCCCAAAGGTGCTTTTTTCGAGAGGCAACTGGACTTTCTGGTTTTTCTTTGAAGACCTTTTGCTTCTCATCCAGAGCTGAAGAACCTGGACAACTGAGAATCTCCATAGACATGTGGGCCTGATTGCGATAAGTTGTGATACAGAAATATGTTTTTTTTATTCTTATTCTTTTTTATTTGTTTCTTGTGCTCCGTTTTTATATACAGTGTTGTTAACACTGTGCTTAATATTCTTTTTCTTTTTTTTAATTGAAAAATTTTAAAAATTTACAAACAACTTTCCAACCACTCCTCTCCCCTCCCCACCCCACCCCCCCCCCCCCCCCCCCCGGACTTCCCAGAGCAAAATACAAGGTATAGCGTTTAACAAACATAAGCTAACATATACAAACTATCTATAGAGTCCTATCTCCCTCTTGCACTTTAACTCCCCTTTACATAAATAAATATTAAAATTCCCTTAAGTATCTTCTTTTCTTCATTCATAAGTTATTTGAAACTTCTCAGTCCCATATTTATTTTGAATATAGTCAATCCATCTTCTCCATTCCAATATATATCTCTCATTTGAATGATCCTTCAAATATGCTGAAATTTTGGCCATCTCCGCTAAGTTCACTACTTTTAATGTCCATTCTTCAATAGTAGGTAGATCTTCCTTCTTCCAATACTGCGCCACCAAGAGTCTGGCTGCAGTTATTAAGTTCAAAATCAAATTTGTCTCTATAACCGTACAACCTGTAATTATACCCAATAAAAACAACTGTGGGGTAAACTTTATCTTCTTTTTAAAAATATTTTGCATAATCCACCATATTTTTATCCAAAATGCCTTGATTTTCTTACATGTCCACCGTATATGATAATATGTGGCATCATCACACTTACATCTCCAGCATTTAGATTGTAAACTTGGATATATACAAGCTAACTTTTTAGGGTCTAGATGCCATCTATAAAACATTTTATAGAAATTTTCTCTCAGGTTTTGGGCTTGTGTAAATTTTACATTTCTAACCCATATTTTTTCCCATGTTTCCATCATTATTGGTTCCTTAATATTTTGTGCCCATTTTATCATACAGTCTTTAACTAACTCCATTTCCAAATCTATCTCTATCAATGCATTATACAACCTTTTTATATGCATTTGACTTTGGTCTCTAATTTGTTTTATCAAGTTTTCCTCATTTTGCAAGATACCAATTTTCTGATCATCTTTCCATCTAGCTTGCAACTGTCCATACTGAAACCAAGTTTGAATTATCCTTTCTTCTTTTAATACATTCAAAGACTTTAACTGCAATGTTCCTCCTTCCATAATAAGAAGCTCTTTGTAAGTGATCACATCTTGTTTTTGTGCTACACTTATATTCTCTATCGCATGTCTGGGTATTGTCCATATAGGTATTTTATTGTTTAGTTTATATTGATACTTTTTCCAGACACATAATAATGCATTCCTTAATATATGACTTTTAAAAGTCTTATCCACCTTTTTATCATATAGTAAATATGGGTGCCATCCGTATACCAAATCATATCCCTCAATATTCAATATTCTCTCTTCTGTTGAGTTAATCCAATCACTAATTGCTGAAAGGGCAGCTGCCTCATAATACAATCTCGAATTGGGCATTTTGAGACCTCCTCTTTCACGTATATCTTGCATTATTTTTTGCTTTATTCTCGGTCTCTTCCCTGTCCAAACAAATTTACTAATACACTTCTGCCATTCCTTCAGATTTGCATCTTTTTAAAGTATTGGAATCATTTGAAAAAGAAATAAAAACTTTGGCAAAACATTCATTTTTAGTGCTGCTATTCTTCCCAACAAAGACGGTTGTAATTTTTTCCAGTTTTCCATCTCTTTCTGTATTTTTTGCCACAAGGGTTCGTAATTGTACTTATATAATTTTGCATTTGAAGTCATGATATAAACCCCTAAATATTTAGCCTTCTTTACTATTTCAAAACCTGTTACTCTTTCTATTTCTTCTTTTTGGCTTATAGTCATATTTTTAGTTATTATCTTTGTTTTGACTGCATTTATTTTAAATTCAGATACTTGTCCATATTGATTAATTATATCCATTAAACCTATAACCGATTGCGCTGGTTGAGTTAAAGTAACAACCAAGTCATCTGCAAATGCTCTTAATCTGTAGTCATAATGCCTAATTTTAATTCCCTTTATTTTATCTGAGCTATGTATTTTATTCAATAAAAGTTCCAAAGTCAAAATAAACAGTAATGGAGACAAAGGACATCCTTGTCTTGTTCCTTTTTCAATATTAAAAGTTTCTGTTAAACTACCATTGATTATTATTTGTGCTGTTTGTTTCTGATATATTGCCTTAATAGATTTTGTAAAATACTCTCCAAACTGCATCTTTTCTATTATTTTCAATAAAAAATTCCAATTCAATCGATCAAATGCCTTCTCCATATCCAAAAATATAAGCACTGCAGGGACTTGGTTGTTCGTCCCCAAATATTCCAATATGTTAGCTATTTGCCTTACATTATTTTTCATTTGTCTCCCATTTATAAAACCAGTTTGATCATTATGAATCAATTGTTGCATAACCAGCATTAACCTATTTGCTAATATTTTAGCAAAAATCTTATAATCTGTATTTAAAAGCGATATAGGTCTATAGTTTTTTGGCTGACTATGATCTTGATCCTCCTTTGGGATCAAAGAAATAAATGCTGTTCTCCAAGATGGGGGTACCTCTCCTCCAGATTGTATTTTGGTAAATAATTCTTTAAGTGGTTCCACCATTTCTAGCTGCAAATTTTTGTAATAAGCAGATGTCAATCCATCTGTCCCAGGGGCTTTGCCCACTTTCAACTGCTTAATTGCTAAAACTATTTCTTCAGAAGTTATCGGTTGATTCAAACCTTCCCTTTGCTCCTCTGTAACTATAGAAATATTTTCCTTCTGTAAATATCTTTCTATGTCTATGCCTTGAATTTTATCACTAGCATACAACCTCGTATAAAATTCTAAAAATGCTTTTTTAATCATATTTTGCTGATATACCTATTTACCATTATATTCTATCTTCTCTACAGTACGTAACTTTTGTTTTTTCCTTAACAAATATGCTAGCCATCTGCCTGGTTTATTAGCATTACAGAAAGTATTATGTTTAGCATACTGCAGACTAGTTGCAGCCTGGTCTGCCATCAACATATTGAATTGCCCTCGCAATAAGTAAATTGCTTCTTTTGTTTTCTTATCTGCTGGATTCAATGTTAATACTTGTTCTTTCTTTTTTATTTCCTCTTCTAAATCATTCCGGTTTTTTTCCTGTCTACGGCTATGTTTATTATTCAGATATATTAAGATACCTCTCATACATGCTTTGCTTGCATCCCATACCACTTCCATGGATGTACCTTTATGCATGTTCATAACAAAAAATTATTTCAAAATTCTTGTACATTCTTTCACATTTTTCTCATATCTAAACAAATGTTCATTTAACCTCCAGGACTTTCTAAGTCCCTTTTCAGCTTCCAATTCCATCCAAACCAGGCTATGGTCTGTTAATGTTCTTGGACATATCTTCGTCTTCTTCACCCTAGAAAGAAAATCATTAGTAATTAATATAAAATCAATCCTAGAAAGAGATTGATGTCTGTCAGAAAAAAAAGTAAAGTCTTTTTCTTCAACATTCCGTTCTCACCAGATATCTCTCAATTCCATATTTTCCATCATATCAAAAAAGGATTTAGGCAATCTGGCTCATGTTTGGATATTTTGTGAAGGTCCTTTTTTATCTTTTTTAGTGTCCAAAACTCCGTTCCAATCACCCAGTAATATACATGATTTATAATCCCATTGTATTAGTTTAGTATGTAAGAGTTTGTAAAATTTTTCTTGTTGTTGGTTAGGTGCGTATACTCCAATTAAGAGTATTTTTTCCCCTCTATTAAAATTTCAATTGCTATGTATCATCCTTGATCATCTGCTTCAACTAGTTTAGCTATTAAGGTTTTTTTTTAAAGTATATAACTATGCCATTTTTTTTTCTGGTGCTGATGCTACAAAGTGTGTTCCCAATCTTGCATTTATCAAATATTTTTGGTCTTTCATTCTGATATGTGTCTCCTGCAAACAAATTACTTCATTTTTATACTGCTTCAAATAATGAAATATTTTCCTCCTCTTTTGCGGTGAATTTAAACCATTAACATTCCAAGTTAGGAATCTAGTTGCCATTTTTGGCACCTTGAAGCTTTTGGAGCATCAGCTGAAGAGCTTGCATTCTTCTCTTTGGCCTTGCTCCTCCCACTGCTTCTGTTTTTGTGGTTTCTTGAATTTTCATCTGAATTTGCTGCACCTTTAATTCTTCTTTACGCTTAGTTGCCACTCCGGTCTGTCTTTGATCCTTTGGTTCTTCTATTTTTTCAAATAACTCTAGAGCTTGAACAGTGCCCGAAAGTTGTATTAAATCTTCTTGATTAATCAAACCCCCTCCTTGGGCCTGTGCCAGCATTTCTTCTTTCTCCCCCTTTCTTGCCTCCACTGCTTCCTTTCCTCTTCTGGCCTCTGGAGAAGGTGGGCATCTAACCTTTAATACGTTTGTGTAAAAATCTCTTGCCTTCCATACTGTATTGAGATGATATCTTTCTCCTATGTAATTCACCACTAATCCAGCTGGAACCTCCCATCTGTACTGTATCTGGCGTTTTCTCAGTTCTTCCACCAAAAAAGCATAGTCCTTTCTGGTTCTCAACTTTCTGGTTCTCAAGTTAGTTTGGGCGGGATTTCTTTCAATATCACAACCTCCTGCCCTGCCACTTGAAGTTTGTTTTTATAGAAAGCTTGTAAAATTTCATTTCGTATCCTCCTTGTTACGAAGTAAATTACAGTGTCTCTTGGTAAGTGCATGGGTCTGGCAACCCATGAATTAACATGATAAATTTTGTCAATTTGCCCTTCTAGATCTGCCTTTTGTTCTCCACTTATCTGTGCAAAGGTTTCAACAAAGATCTCTCGCAAATTCTCTTGATTGTTTTCTCTCAGGCCTCTTATTCTCAGGGCAAACTCTATCTCCCTGTATTGTATCATTATCACTTCAAGGTGCCCTCTCCATCTTTGTCTGGACCTCGCCCATTTTATTTTCCAAATTTACATTGGATTGATTAATTTCATCCACTCTTTCATCCAGTTCTTCAATATGGCTTTCCAGCCCCTGAAATGCCAAAACAATATCTTCTCTGATTTCCTTATTTCAAATTTGAATTACCTCTTTAATTTCTGCCATCTCTTCAGCTCCATCTCACATTTTTTCTTCAAAGACAGAGGTAATTTTTTGCTCTAAAGCAGAAGCTTGTATCTTTAAAGCTTCCTGCAAAGCTACCAATGTTAGTATTTGTGATTCCATTGGAGCTGACAAAGATTGCAATTTAGTTAGGTGGGCAGCACTTTTAGGCACTGCCATTTTTATTTGCCTTGAAGCCATTTTCTAATTTTCAGTTTTAGTTTTGAACTTTTGCAGCAGCCAAAACAATAAGTCCAGTAAATCAGGTTAATTTCCAGTCCTTAGTAAATTTTTAATTTATCTAAACTCAATTTTGAGTCTTCATTCTTTTAAAATAAAGTCCAATAGTTTTAAACAGGGGCTGTCAGCACTAGACAATACTTTGCTCTTAACTTTCACTTCCATGCCCCATTAAAGCTCTGTCACCATTTCTTTTCACTTTCTTCCCTTGATAGTCCAGAGGGAAGTATATAATACACATTCAGAGTTAAAGTTTAGTACTTGCAATTATAATCACTCCTGCCTTTGCTCTGCCTGCTTTTGTATCCAGTACTTTGAAAGATTGTTGCAGGGGTGGTCGCGGCATCTTGTTCTGCTTAAAGCAGAAGCATCCAGGATCCGGAGATTTGTCGGGCTTCTAGGGAGCTCTCACCCTTCAAGCCCTAGAGCTGTTCCTGGGGCTCTTGGGGAGCTCTACCCATGCCCGGCTGCTGTCTTTCCCCCCTTTTCCCAAGGGGAAAGTTTCCAAGCCGCTAGACAGCTGATTTTTGCTGTTCTAGGGCTTTAATGTGATCGTGGGGCTAGCGCTCCCAAAGGAGCGACCGCCAATGCCTACGGTGCCACCGGAAGTGTATATTCTTTTTCTTGATATGGAGTAATTGCTAATCAACAATAATCTATTTAATTTGTTCATCAATACCAAGTTGAATTTATTAAAAAATAGAGTTTTGGACTTTATCTGACCCTCAATATAACACAACTTTCTTCATTGCTTTTTCAGATCAGTCATGACATTGTTTCAGAGACTCTGAGTGATAAAAGGAATTTTCCCTTTTTCCACCAGTTTCTCCCCAAAGAAGGGTTCCACTACCCAGCAATTGTCCACCTGCTCCTCCATTTCAGATGGACCCTGATTGGCCTCTTTGCTTCAGACACAGAGAAGGGAGAGAATTTCATGAGGATTTTTACTCGTATGCTTGTCAGGAATGGAATTTGTGTGGTTATATCACAACTGTTCTCAACAACTGGATACACAACAGCATCCCTCAGGGATTCCCTCTCTAAGTGGAGACAAGTCAACGTCTTTGTTCACTTCATGGAACATGTTCCCTTTTTGGACAGAATTCTTCCTTTCCATTTAACATTTATACGTCTGCCAGGACCAATTGAAGGGAAAGTTTGGATCTATACAGGTTTGGGAAGATTACTTTTGAGACAGCACAGACTTCTGAAATACATTCATAGTATTTGGATCTTTACATATCTGCAAAAAGAAAGGCCAAACGATTCTGCCTTTGAACCCCAGTTCTTTGTGGAAGAAAAATTTCAAGATCATTATTTTTTCTGTTCTCTTTCAAAGAATGTCTTTTCTGTCAAAGGCCACAGAAGATGCACCCAAATAGCCCCAATGGAGACCCAATGGAAATGGAATAGAAGAAAGATCAGAAATTATCACCTTTTCTACAGTTTCGTTCAGACTCTGGCCCAGGCCTTGAACGCTGCCTATTCCTCCAGATGGAGGAGGGGAAGAAAGGAGGGAGAAAAGATTTTGGGGGCTCCAAGACTGCAGCCATGGCAGGTATGGGGATTCTGATATTGTGGAATACGAAGAATTGCTTCTAAAATAATGTTTCATTACAACTTTCACTTCTGCGTAATAAATAAGGAAAATAAGGAACTGGAAAGGAACTTTTTGAAAAATTAATGAAAACACTCTTCTTCTTACAGTGAACAAAGTGGTTCAGAAAAGTCTAGAAAGAAAATGGGGGGCTTTCTGAGCAATAGCTTAACAGAAACATTTCAAAAATAAACAATTTATGCAAAAGAACAATGGAAAGTTAGTGGTGCACAATCACACCAAGTCATGGAGACAGCGGGTTGCTGGGGAAAATAAGGCCATATTGTTGAATAGGAGGTTCGGATAGGTCAAGAGCTTGCTAGTCCCCAGCCAATGGGGAAGCAGGACAGTGTTGAGTGACAGGAAAACCTCTTGCTTGCTTTGATCCAGGTCCACCTGGTGGATTTGAATAGAATAGAATTTTTATTGGCCAAGTGTGATTGGACACACAAGGAATTTGTCTTTGGTGCATACGCTCTCAGCATACATAAAAAGAAAAGATAGGTTCATCAAGAATCATAAGGTGCAACACTTAATGATAGTCATAGGGAACAAATAAGCAATCAATTCATATTAGGAAACAGTCAATATAAATCGTAAGAATACCAGCAACAGGTTACAGTCATACAGTCATAAGTGGGAGGAGATGGGTGATAGGAAAGATGAGAAGATTAATAGTAGTGCAGTCTTAGTAAATAGTTTGACAGTGTTGAGGGAATTATTTGTTTAGCAGTTTGGGAAAAAACTGTCCTTGTGTCTAGTTGTTCTGGTGTGCAGTGCTCTGTAGCATCATTTTGAGGGTAGGAGTTGAAATGGTTTATGTCCAGGATGCGAGGGGTCTGTAGATATTTTCACAGCCGTTTTTTTGACTCGTGCAGCATACAGGTCCTCCATGGAAGGCAGGTTGGTAGCCATTGTTTTTTCTGCTGGTCTAATTATCCTCTGAAGTCCCTGTCTGTCTTGTTGGGTTGCAGAGCCAAACCAGACAGTTATGGAGGTGCAGATGACAGACTCAGTCATTCCTCTGTAGAACTGGATCAGCAGCTCCTTGGGCAGTTTGAGCTTTCTGAGTTGATGCAGAAAGAACATTCTTTGTTGAGCTTTTTTGATGACGTTTTTGATGGTGGATGTCCATTTTAGATCTTGTGATATGGTAAAACCTGGAAATTTGAAGGTCTCTACTGTGGATTCTGTGTTGTCTAGTATTGTGAGAGGTGGAAGTATGGGAGGGTTTCTCCTAAAGTCTACCACCATTTCTACGGTTTTGTGTGTTCAGTTCCAGATTGTTCCAGTCGCACCATGAGGCTAGTTGTTCAATCTCCTGTCTGTATGCGGAGTCATCATTGTCTCGAATCACTGTTCGATCACTGTTGTGTCACCTGCAAACTTCAATAGTTTAACAGATGGATCGTTAGAGATGCGGTCATTGGTATACGGAGAGAAGAGAAGTGGGGAGAGCACACAGCCTTGGGGGGCCCCTGTGCTAATTGCACAGGAACCTGCTGCAATAAATAAATTTTGATTTTAAATACTACTTTTAAAAGAATGTGTGCAGGATGTTTAAAAGGATGTCTTTATGGGTTTGTAGTTAGCATAGTGCAATTTTAACTTTATAATTTTAAGGAGACCCTGAGATAATCTAGAAGGAGACCCTGAGATCATCCAGCCCAACTCCTCTTCTCTGCAGGAGTCCCAGCCAAAGCTTCTCTGACTGACGGCTGCTCAGCCTTTGCCTCCTCAGTGAAGGGGAGGCTGGACTTATCTGCTTTGAGGGCTCAGCTCTGAAATGGCTCCTCTTTTCAGGGTCTTTTTCCTCTCCGTCAGCCAGAATCTTCTGACTGAGATCATTTCCCCATTTCCCTCCCTCTGGAACAACATTGAGGAGATCTGGAGCTTCTGGGCAACTTCTTCCAGTTATTGGAAGAGGGCTGCAGGAGGCAGGATTGGATTTATGACCACAACTGAACTCAACATTTCTGTTGCTAAGCAAGATGGTGATTAAGTAAGTTTTGCCCTATTTTATGACTTTCTTGCCTTTTCTTGTTAAGTGATTCATCGCAGTTGTTAAGTCAGTGTGATATTCAGGAAACCCTTTAAGGAATTAAACAGAGACAATGAATGAGCCAAAGACAGTTTATTGTAGAACTTTGCAAAGTGGTTCCCCTCTGGAGGAGGAGGAGAACGATTTGGTGCTCCACTTAGAGGGTATAAATACAGTTTTCAGGATACAGAAGCCCAATAGAACAGGATACAAGCGGCTCCCCAGAGCATCCGTTTCAGATGTTATATAACATATTTGGCACATGTTCCGCCCTGGAAATTCCCATTCTTCCTAGTAGAAATACCCTACAAAAATACCACTTATGTACGTGGTATCATTATGTGTATACTTACCCTTCTGTATTGGGCAGGCCCCAAACAAGCCCATTTCAGAATTTTACCAGAACATTGGTTTCCTCAAAAACATGCATCATATATCCTGCAAAACAAGCATCTTAGGAACAACACAGTTCCTCTTCTCATGTTCTTATTATCTTCTTTTAGTTCAGTTACATAATCAGGTTATACAAGGTAAGATAAGGCACTTAAAATGGCGTAGCTCAGGGTATACTTGTTATAGGAATAATCCTTATTTCTCACAGTCAGTAACATGATTCTTAAGTGAATTTGCCTTCCCTGTTGATTTTGCTTGTCAGAAGTCGCAAAAGGAGATCAGGCGACCCTAAAACTCTGCAACCATCATAAGTGGATGCCAAAAATTCAGATGTTGATCACCTGGAGACCCTGGGGACGCTGCCAGGATCATCAAAAAAACTACCATGTCATTTTTTTCAGTGCCCTTGTAACTTTAGTGAATGGGTCACTAAATGAACCATTTTTCATAATCAACCTGATGTTTTCCAGGCGTTTATGAATACTCTTTTTTTCCTATGATTCATTTTATTTCTCATCTGCTCTAGAATGTCCCCTATAACTTACCAATTGCTTGCCAATATATGATTGAGCAATTTGCTGAACTTTTGTTTTATTTATGAAGGGAGTAACACCTATTTTTCTAAAGGTATATTTTGATGTTAGGCAGCTGTAGAAAAAAGATTCAAATGTGTAAAGGCTAAATGGGATTTTTTAAAAAAAGTTTTCAAATATTAAACTTCCTGGATGTTCCCCTTCTAGTTCCATCCTTTCCTGCAGAAGAATCAGTTTTGCAATATTTCTGACAGGGAACTCTACTTGGATCAAAATGGAGATGTAGCAGCAGATCTCGGAATCCTGAGCTGGTGGATTCTCCCCAAGGAAGATCCCATCGAAAGGCCAATGGGGATTTTGGAAAGACAGAGACTTACTATCCATCATGGAGCTCTTTCACAGCTAAAGTTGTTCAACAAGGTGGGAGAAATTTTGGTGTGATTCCTGTTTTTCCCAAAGATTTCGAACCCATTTCTTTTTTTCCTTTTTTTAAAATTTGATTTATATGCCGCCCTTCTCCGGAGACTCAGGGCAGTTTACAATGTGTTAAGCAATAGCCTTCATACTTTTGTATATTTATGTGGACTAATATTTCATGTGGACTAAGCCTAGTTTCCAGGGTCCATGACCTTCACTGAGAAGTGAACATGGGGACTAGAAACCTTATAGTTTCCTTTCTATAGGCCACTTGGGGGGCTTCAGCACTATTGACCAAGCTGTTCTTCAGCTGCTGTAATACTGAAGACTCTTTGTAGCTGGTTCAGCCAAAAGAGCAAAGTAGAAGGAGATTCTGTTGAAGAGACCCTGAATTGAGGTTTGAACTGAATGAGATGAAATTGGATCATGGCTGGATGGAGCTCCTGGGGGTCCCATTGGGAGGGAAGCTTCCTCTTGTCCTGCTTAGGGAAAGGCCATTGGGAAATGGTTCCCTGGAAGGGAAGGTCCATGGTCTGTGATGTGTTTAAGGAGTCCAGGCCTGATCAAAGGTAGCCATATCTGTCTCTCACCCAACTTGGGGGAGCAATTGACCTTCTGCCCATAGGAAGGAGGTCCAAGGCTTTCAGTCCACATAAAATGAAAGTGAGCAGTGAGAAAATCCCTTGACCCAGAAACCTGAAACACAACTTTAGTCCAAAGAAAAGGTCTTCCTGATATCAGAAGTAATGAGAGAGATTGTGACAGGAAATGCTACTCAGATTTGGCCTTTGATAATTAAGAGGGCTCTTCATCTGAAAACGAATGGCCTTGTTTATCTTGAGTGTTAGCCACCTTCAGTCCCTCTGCTTGAAAAGGAGTCTCTAAATTCAACTACTATTAAATGTGGGTCAGTCTTTCCATGCCAGTTGGAGTCTCCTAATTGAAGTTCTTCAACACAAAGGACTTTTTCTTGGATAACTGGATGGGCCTTGGAAATATCTCCTCCTGACCCAGGACTCACACTCATGTCCCCTCTGTTGCAGCCAAAGGTTTGCGACTTAATTTTTTTCAGGGACACCTCATGATCTCCCCTCAATCTCACTACAGTTCTAGAAACTATGCAGACACCTTCAATCTTAATAAAGGAGAATATTTGTAGCTCAGGGCTGACATGAGGGCTCCTTGGTGCTCTCTGAGCTTCCTTGTTTTCTTGCAGACATTTCATTACCCAACTAGGTAACATCAACAGCTATAATTTATGAGGAATTTTTGCTTTGTCTCTTAACTGGGAGACTGTTTTGAACTAATGAACTAGTCCAGAAGAAATCTTTCCAGACCCTACTGCTCAGAAGTTTCCTTTTTAATAACGTTTTACTCTACTTAAATAAATCTTTATTAAATAAAATAATTTAATAAATCTTTGACAATGCCTGTATTTAAAAATTTAATATGATGATCAACACCATGGATAGATAGATGAAGAGTGGAGGAATGCATTTTAATACAGTCATGAGGGGGAAACTTTACGTTTGTCACAATGCTTAAATCTTTTCTCAATACCATCCTTCTTTATTTAAGTATCTACTTAATACTTTATTAAGTAGAAAAGCCCTTTATTATTCCAATGTGTTGTGCCAGAAGCAAAAGTGAGGAACTAAAGGACGAGCCTGCCAGGGTCACATCTCCTACACCTGTTTGGAAGGAGTCAGAGATTTCATATTTACCTCAGTGAAGCATTGAGGCTACTTGGCTAATGTCCATTTCTCCACCCATTTTCCATGGATGTTGAGTCCTCACATCTTTTCTTTGCCATCCCTTTTTTTCTGCTCAGTCTCTGCCTCAGTCCAAATGTGTGGAAAGCTGTCACTCTGGATTTGTCAAGAGGGCTCGAAAAGGAGAGCCAGTTTGCTGCTATGACTGCGTTCCTTGTCCGGAGGGGACCTTCTCCACTCAGGAAGGTGGGTGACACCAGAAGAAAGGAAGGCCTGGTGGAAATGGATTTATCCAGAGCATTTTGATGAAAGCGCAAATTAAAACATACCTTGAAGCTCAACTCTTTTTTTCTTTATTCAAAATGCTCTAGAAATCCTCTGATTTCATATTCCTTAGCTATAAAGATATTAGAAAATTATATTATTATTTTTTTCTGTGGGATGGTTAAGCAACACATCTTGGAAAATATTTCTGGAATCAGGCTTTGTCCAAAAAAAATATTTTTTGAAATGTAAAAAACCAGAATATTAAAGAAATATTGCTTTTTGGCTTTCTCAGATACTGAAAAATGCACCAAGTGTCCAGATGATAAATATCCAAATAAGAACAGAGTCCAATGTATCCCCAAGGTTATAACTTTCCTGTCTTATAAAGAACTTCTGGGCATCATCTTGGTCTCTTTTGCCCTATTCTTGTTTCTAACAACAGGCCTTGTTTTAATCATCTTCATGAAATACCGAGAAACTCCCCTTGTCAAAGCCAACAACCGGGACCTCTCCTACATCCTCCTGGTCTCCCTCCTGCTTTGTTTCTTGTCTCCTTCTCTCTTCATTGGTCAACCAAGGAAAGCCACCTGCCTTCTCCGACAAGCGGTTTTCAGCATCATCTTCTCAGTTGCCGTTTCTTCTCTCTTGGCCAAAACCATCACGGTGGTGCTGGCTTTCCTGGCCACAAAACCAGGAAACCGGGTGAAGAGATGGTTGGGGAAGAGCTTGGCCAACTCTATCATCCTTTCTTCTTCTGCTGTCCAAATTATCATCTGCTCCATCTGGCTGGGAGTTTCTGCCCCCTTCCCTGACTCTGACCTCCACTCCCAGCCTGGAAAGATCATCCTGCAATGCAACGAAGGGGCCGTTGTCATGTTCTACGTCACCCTCAGCTACATGGGCTTCCTGGCTGGCTGCCATCTGCTTCACGGTGGCTTTCCTGGCAAGGAATCTGCCTGGGGCCTTCAATGAAGCCAAGCTGATCACCTTCAGCATGCTGGTCTTCTGCAGTGTCTGGGTGACTTTTGTGCCCACCTACCTGAGCACCAAAGGGAAATACATGGTGGCTGTGCAGGTCTTCTCCATCCTGGCCTCCAGTGCTGGGCTGCTGGGCTGCATCTTCATCCCCAAGTGCTACATTATCCTTCTGAGGCCAGAACTGAACACAAAGGAGCAGCTCACAGCCAGAACAAATGTAAAAACATGAGATATAACACCATTATGATATTAGAAGAATTGTTAAAAGTTTCTTTTATTTAAAGATAGAATGCAAGATCTTTATTTTTATTTAAAGATAGAATGCAAAGCAAATCATATGTATATTTCAAAATGGGAAATTATTGAATTCTTCACAAAGGAGCAGCTTACAGCCAGAAGAAATGTGTAAATGTGAGAGTGAGGAATTTCAACTTTTAACATTTTCCACAGTCCAAACATAGAAAATGGTCCAAGCTCTTTTCCATGCATGAGTGGGCCAACTATTTTTCTTTAAATAAATAAAGGGTGTGTGGAAGATTGTGAGGAGACAAATTTCTTGGAGAAATGGGAGCATGTTAGCAAGACAGAAATATAGGAGGAATGTATGGAGCAACGTTGATGCCCTCATTTCTCAGTACATTTCACCCAAACTGCTGTGGCAACGCAACTGAGACGTTTCTTTTTGTTTACACAATAACACTTTCTTGAGGGTAGCAACAATACAAGGCTGGGGAGGTAACTTGAATCTTTCTAATTCTGAATATTCATGCTCACATCATCTATTAAATGAAATATGCCTATGTATGATTGTCATTTTCTCCTCCTTTCCTGGAATGTATAAATATGAGTGCATTCTTTTGTCTGTAAGATTTCCTCCCACTATTTTCCAGGGAGAAATTCCTCCAATGGACACTGAATAAATAACAACTGCAGTGAGTCTGGATTATTGGTTTTTTGGATCCTGTGTTTGATTCCACAGAAACTGGTATCAGGAGTGGGATTCACAATCTTCCATCTGCCACCAGGGACAAGAGATGGGGCAGCCCTATAGGGTGAGTGTGGTGAGATTGATCCCATAACCCTTCCCACTGCCACATAAAGGCACCATAGGAGCTTCTGTCAGACCACAATCTGTGTCCAAGTGTCTCTTGTGGCTGGAAAGGTTTGTGGTCCCTTCCGTCCCAATTTCTCAGCCGCCCTGGCCCTGCTGTGAGCTCAGCCAAGTGATGTCTGGAGGTTTCCAGGAACTAAGGGAGAATTTGGCTTTGCAGAATGAGTGGGACCCTCTGTTGAAGAATGGAGACTGACCCAGTGGAGACTGACTGAATGGGAGGGAAGTGGATGATGGGCCTCCAGCAGACTCTGATTGGGGAAGGAATCTTTCCCAAAGAAATAGGGAAACCTGCTGTGTCCCAGGGCTGGGAGGGGGTCCGATGCCCCTACTGCAGTCGTGGGTTGCTACCGGTTCTCCCTGATTCGCAAGAACCAGCAGTGGAAATTTTGAGTAGTTCGGAGAACCAGTAAATACCACCTCTGCCTGGCCCCACCCCTAATCCAGTCGCTGCCTCCCGACTCCCAGCTGATTGGCTAGAAGGAAAAAATCAGGGTTCATTTGAGAAGAGAAAAAAAATCAAGACGCCGTCACTTTAAATTGACACGCCAAGAAGCAGCTGCTGGAGGGAAGTTTTTGCTTGCAGAAGCGAAGTGACATTCAGAAGTTCATTTTTGGGTCAGCTGAACAACAAACTGGATAAAAGGAGGGATTCTTATATGGTTCTATGTTTTTGAAGTTTTGGGTTTGTGCAACATGGGCTTTGTGTTTCTAAAAAGGTTTGGGCGATTTCCATTGTGAAATATCCTGTCTTGAATGAGTTTTTTGCCTGCTTGTAAATGGAGCTGAACTTCCAGCTTCCACTTTCTATTATCTCTAAGCACCGGTAGCTGTTTTCTTTTTACAAAGTTTCCTTTATGCAGCTGGCAGGAATGTGGAATGAGTATCAGGCAGGTTCCTTCTGAGCAGCTTGATTTTTCCTTGCTTTTCCTATGAGTAATATTTTATTTGGGGAAATGAAGAGTGGGGGGGAGTTTGATTCCTTCCCAGAGTAGGTTAGTGGGGTGGGGAGGGAATGGGGATTTTGCAATAACCTTCCCCTGTCATGCCACGCCCACCAAGCCACACCCACAGAACCAGTAGTAAAAATTTTTGAAATCCACCACTGCGTAACTCCATCTTAATATGCTATTCCTAGTATGTGATGTTTTGTATACCTACAGAGAAAGAAGCACTCTTGGGATCTTTGACTTTTAGGCTGCCTGTCAAACATCAGCCATCATACTAATGACTGTTTTGAACAATAGGCAGGTTGTATTACACGAATGGCTCTTTTATACGCGAAATTATGACTGAAATATTTCTGCAGCTCTATTGGTTCTCACTGTCAGGAAGTTTCTTTACACTAATTACACAACAAACAAGGAATGCTTATTTTCTGAAATCATGTACATTCCAGTGTTTCCCCCTTCTGGGCTCAATGTGGGCTTAAAACGAGCACAGGACCACAAGCAAGTAAACATATATAGTAACCGTACTAACAATCATTAGGTGGAGTCGCCATTTTAGATTATTTGTGTTGGGTGTTAGGGAAGAACCCAACGGGCTACATAGACAATGCACAGCTGACTCTGTAGCTCTGAAATCAATCTCCTGGATTTAAAACGTGATACAGGCACTCGTCTAAAGACAGATTCCACTATCAGTCCAGTGTGATATTGCAATCTCACATGTGTCAGTTCTACAACAGCAGAACTATCCACAACAGATGTTTATTCGAAGCAAGTCTCATTGACTATATGGAAAGGTGCATGTTCCCAGGTAATTAAGAAACGACTGGGGGCTTAGATGGAGTGTTTAAGGTTGCAGACCCCTGACCTACCCCATCCCATTGCTTCACCTTGCAGCCAGCCCTGTAGGCCTGCGCCCACCTCCCACCTGGGCAGCAGCCGCCTACCTACCCCGGTTGTATCACCTTGCCCTGCAGCTGGCCTGAATGCCTGTCTCGGACTGCCTCGGACTGCTCCAGCAGGTCATTTTCATTTAATTAATTTAATTAAGAATGCTGCAATGGGCATCAATGATGACCGGTCAAAAGTGCGAGGACCTGTCAGAAATCACTTTTTTCAGCCCTCTGGGTAGTCCCTATGTGCACATGAACTACTCAGAGGGCTGAAAAAGTTATTTTTGACCGGTCCTCACACTTTTGACCAGTCCTCGCACTTATGACTGTCCTCACATTTTACATTTTGCATCCTATCTTTTCATCGTGGTGAAGAGAAGTAGTTGTGAAATGAGTGACACAGTTGTTAAGAATGCTGCAACAGGCATAAATATGAGGATGCTCATAAGTGCGAAGACAGGTCAAAAATGTGAGGACCAGTCAGAAATGACTTTTTTCAGCCCACTGGGTAGTTCCTATGTGCATATGGACTACTTAGAGGGCTGAAAAGGTTATTTTTGACAGGTCCTCACACTTTTGACCAATCCTTGCACTTACGACTGTCCTCACATTTTATGTTTTGTGCCCTATCTTCTCACCGTGGTGAAGAGAACTAGTTGTGAAATGACTGACATGGTTGTTAAGAATGCTGCAATGGGCAGAAATGTGAGGATGCTCATAAGTGCGAGAGCTGGTCAGAAATGACTTTTTTCAGCCCTCTGAGTAGTCCCTATGCACATAGCCACGCCCACCCGGTCACATGACCGGTTGTTAAAAAAATTGAATCTCACTGCTGCTGATAGTCCATTGGAATTGATCTCCAGAGACGTTCAGGATCTCATAATCAGAACTTCCCCTTTCTTCTCCCTTCTGCTCGCTTCTGGGGAGCCTGGAGCAAAGTCCTTGGGAGGGATTATTTCTGGGGCTTCTGGGGCTGGAAGCAGCCTGAGATGACTTGGGTGAACCCACCAGATCAGGACTTCAAGGGTTGCACTGCTGGGCTTCCCATCTTGGAGGGAGAGAGACCCTCTTTCAGGAGTGGGTTGCAAAACCTGTTGCTACCAGTTCGCTCGTGCACAGAAGCATCTGGCGTGAGTGGGCGGAGCCTCCCGCGGCTGCTGCTACCAGTTCCCCGATCCAGGTAGAACCAGTAGCAACCCACCACTGCCCTCTTTCCTCTGATGGCGTTTGAGACACACCCCATCGCCTGCTTGCTACTATTCACACGGTGCAGCCACAAGAAGCCCAATCTCGTCAGGATGTAGCCTGACTCTCCCTGGGGGTTTCTGCACCCCCATCTTCTGGACTCCGGTCCCGACCTAGCCCAGGTATTTGGGAAAAGAATCTGAATTAATAAAGGCATGGAGACAGGATGCTGGATCTCATGAAGAAGCTTCTTTCATAGGGCAGGAGCAACTATGGAGAAGGTGTGCTAACTAGGACTCAGCGAATGAACATCGAAGAAAGACGACCTGGAGGCCCCCACCTTCTCTGGCTTCATGGGATGGAAATTATCAAACAACATAGTTGGACCTTGGCTCTCATAGTATTCATCTTACCACTTTTCCTATTCATTCTCTCTCTCACACATACACTTTTAGCCACACTTTTAGTAGGAATAATTGCTGATTTTCTTAAAAGGTGTCCAATTCATTGACAGTAACTGAAGAACAAATTCCTCTGAATGATTTTCACAGAGTTCTCTTTATCAAGATTTATTGAGATGAAAAAGAAGAGAGTTACAAGAATTACAATCATTCAACCATTTCCCATTTGGAAATATGCAGCTATGATTTTCTTTGATTCCTAAATACTATCTAAGAGGAAATAATCACTGTGTTCTTTCAAATAAAAGAATGCTTTACAATTCTTTCTATATCGTATTTGTGTTATATCTCATGTTTTTACATTTGTTCTGGCTGTGAGCTGCTCCTTTGTGTTGAGGTCTGGCCTCAGAAGGATAATGTAGCACTTGGGGATGAAGATGCAGCCCAGCAGACCAGCACTGGAGGCCAGGATGGAGAAGACCTGCACAGCCACCATGGATTTCCCTTTGGTGCTCAGGTAGGTGGGCACAAAAGTCACCCAGACACTGCAGAAGACCAGCATGCTGAAGGTGATCAGCTTGGCTTCGTTGAAGGCCCCAGGCAGATTCCTGGCCAGGAAAGCGACTGTGAAGCAGATGGAAGCCAGGAAGCCCATGTAGCTGAGGGTGACGTAGAACATGACAACGGCCCCTTCGTTGCATTGCAGGATGATCTCTCCAGGCTGGGAGTGGAGGTCAGAGTCAGGGAAGGGGGGAGAAACTCCCAGCCAGGTGGAGCAGATGATAATTTGGACAGCAGAAGAAGAAAGGATGATGGCGTTGGCCAAGCTCTTCCCCAACCATCTCTTCACTCGGTTTCCTGGTTTTGTGGCCAGAAAAGCCAGCACCACCGTGATGGTTTTGGCCAAGAGAGAAGAAATGGCAACTGAGAAGATGAGGCTGAAGACCGTCTGTCGGAGAAGGCAGGTGGCTTTCCTTGGTTGACCAATGAAGAGAGGAGAAGACAAGAAGCAAAGCAGGAGGGAGACCAGGAGGATGTAGGAGAGGTCCCTGTTGTTGGCTTTGACAAGGGGAGTTTCTCTGTATTTAGTGAAGATGATTAAAACAAGGCCTGTGGTTAGGAAGAAGAGGAGGGCAAAAGAGACCAGGATGATGCCCAGATGTTCCTCATAAGATAGGAAGGTTATGACTTTGGGGATACATTGGACTCTGTCCTCATTTGGATATTTATCACCTGGGCACTTGGTACAATTTTTTGTATCTGAGAAAACAAAAAAGCAACTTTCCTTAATATTCTGTCCTTTTATCTTACAAAAAATGCCTTCTTTGGATAACAGATGATACCAGCAGCATTTTCCAAGAAGTATTTATTAAAGATTTCACTAAAAAGAGTATAAGAAGGATTTTTTTTTAAAAATGTAGCCAGATATATTAAATTGAGCAAAATTTTACGGTGTTAATTATTTCCAGTGTAATGTGTCGAATCTTCATACGAACCTACACTATTAGAGGTTAATAATGAATCATATCATTGTTTTAGGCAAACATCCTGAGTCCTGCCATATGGCACTTAATATACTGGACTTGGAGGATACCTACAGTATCTTGTAACATCTGGAAGCAACCTGGAATTCAAGAGAAACTTCCTATCAGTGAGAGCAATTAACCAGTGGAACAGCTGGCCTCCAGACTTGTGGGTTCTTCAACATTGGAGATTTTTAAGAAGAGACGGGACAGTCACTTGTCTTAAATGGTATAGGTTCTCCTGCTTGAGCAGAGGATAGGACTAGAAGACCTCCAACGTCCCTTCCAGCTCTATTCTATTCTGATTGATTGATTGATTGATTGATTGATTGATCTACATGACTGGCAGAATAATTGTGTAATGAGTTCCCCCCATAACTATCCATAGCAGCACATTATGGACCAGTGACACCTTCTCAGTGATCCTCAAGGGGAGGATCCAATATACAGTGGATTGCAAGCTCTTTCAGAAGGTGGACCTGAAACAATTCATCAAGTTTCAAAGAACTAAGATCAGGGGTGAAATCCAGCAGGTTCTGGAGAACCGGTAGCAGAAGTTTTGAGTAGTTCAAAGGACCGGCAAATACCACCTTTGGCTGGTCCCAGAGTGGGTTGGGAATGGAGATTTTGCAATATCCTTCCCCTGCCACACCCACCAAGCCACGCCCACAGAACCGGTAGGGAAAAATTTTGCATTTCACCCCTGACTCAGATGTTCCTAGAAAGGTGAACTTAACAGCACTTATCCAAATAAAAAGCAGAAGAGATATTTCCTCTCATGTTAGTAAAGCTTGCCCAGTCTGCCATCCCCTCCTCCCATCTCTTTCCCAGCCCCTCCTTTCAACTCTTTTTGATTTACTTCCGTTTAGATAAGAAATTGTGCAGGTTAAAAATAAAAAAACCAGGTGAGCTTCAATCTGTCTTTTAACTTGCACTTTCATGAAAAGGTTCTGGATGGATCCAGTTCCACAAAGCCTCTCTGTTAAGGATATTGATGTTGTTTTACCAACCAGCAGAGTAACTGCACAAGGAAACGTTGAGAGCAATGAATAAGAAAACTGGTTTAGCAAAAGTGTACTTTATCGTAGGAAAAAGCAGTAGCGTAGTCATAAACAAATCCCAAGTCTTCACCAATAAATCAGTCCAGTAAATCAGTCCAAACAACTCACTCTAGTTAACAAACCACGATGGTAGCAGATCCATCAACAGATAGCAACTCCTTCACAATAGCAGTTCATAGCAGTTCCGTCACAATAGCAGTAGCAGTTCATAGCAGCAGCAGCACATAGCAGCAGCAGCAACTGACCAGGTTACAATACTTTGTTTAAATATACTCCCAACTAGTCATTATCCCATTACAGCATGACTCAGCAAGAATGTAACATTTACAGTTTAAAGTTACAGTATATATATATTGCCTGGACAACTGGTTCTAACATTATATACATCATATAGAATCCTAACACTCTCATTTTCCTCAGTGTGACCCACCTTCCTGAGTGGAGAAGGTGCCCTCTGGACAAGGAATGCAGTCGTAGAAGCAAACTGGCTCTCCTTCTCGAGCCCTCTTGACAAATCCAGGATGACAACTTTCCACACATTTGGACTGAGGCAGGGACTGAGCAGAAAAACCAGGAATGCCAAAGAAAAAATGTTAGGATTCTCCGTCCATGGAAAATGGAGGGAGAAATGGATGGAGACTAGTAGCCTCTGGTCTTCACTGAGGTAAATATGAAACCTCTGATTACTTCTAAACAGATGCAGGAGGTAAAACAACTGGCAGAGTCTTCCTTTAGTTCCTCCCTTTTGATGATATATTCTTATTAAAACTAATAATAATGTTTACTGTAAAAATTTTAGGAAGCTTTTATTCCATTAGATTTTTTAATGTAGAATAAAACTGTGATGAACAAAGAAACCTCTGGCCATTAAGATCTTGAAAGGTTTCCATAAAACATGGAAAAGCCACTCCACTTAGGTCCCGTCTCTTGAAGAGCTTCTATGAGATGACACCACCTGGCATGGAAGGCCAACCACCCTGGAGACTCTAGGCTTTGCCCACTTGAAATGGGACCTTTGGAAATCAGAGAAAATACACCAACATTTCTCTCACCTTATTGAGCAACTTTAGCCATGAAAGAGCACCTTCTCTGATAGTAAGTCTCTGCCTTTCAAAATACGCCAGAGTCTCTTCCATGACATCTCCCTTGGGGAGAACCAACAAGCTGTCAAAACTCAGATCTGCTGTTATCTCTCCATTTTGGTCCAAGTACAGTTTTCTTCGAGAAATATTCCAAAATTCATTCTTCTCCAGAAAGGGATGAAACTAGAATGGGAACATCCAGGAATTTGAAAAACAGAAAACTTTCTTTTTTATCTCGCATTGAATCTTTCTTCTACAATTGTCTGATCTCCAAATATGCTTAATTAGGATACAAATACTACCATCATCTTCGTAAGTGAACAAGAAAATTTGAGAAAAAATTGTCCATCATTTACCGACAAAATATAGAAAAAGTATATAGTTGATACAATTGTTCAAATATAGGGAACATTCTAGAGCAGATGAAAATAAAATGAACAGAGAGAAAAAAAGATGATTCATAAACTCTTTGAAAACAACAGGTTGATTCCCAGAAAGCATGGGTTGATCAAGAAGAAAGTTGTCAGGCTAATCTTCTTCCTGGTCATCCTGATGGAAACACCTCCAGATGTGCTAATTCTAATTAATTGTGTAATTAACAAAATGTTGCAGATCTGAAAGAACAAATCTCCCACCAACTTTTTGCTCAGCCTGAAAAGTTAGCCAGGATATTTTCTGAGTTTCTTTCTCTCCCATTATGCGGCTGCAGGATTCTCCCCTCTTCTCTGACCCTTCCCTAGGCAGCCTCTCTTCCCCTCATCCCAAAAGTCATTCTCACATATCATTACACTTCCTAAATAGATTATGGGAACTCTGGTGATATCATTGGATTTCAGTAACGACTCACAAACAATTGTGTGGTATGATTAGAAACCTGAGGGGTGGATGGTATGATAGTTAAGTGGATAAAAGCTGTCTTCAAAATGATACGCAAATAATTTTAACCCTTTTTAAATTTTTCCTATGAAACCTGAAGGTGATGAATGAGGGGGATAACTGTTGTGTATATGGTGAGGAGAAACAAAGAGAAGAAGGAACAACGAATGTCAACATTGGAGAAGCTGAAAAAATTAGAATTATCACTTCAGAAAGATCCCCAAAACAGGGAAATCAGAAAGGAAATGGAGTTAATGAAACATAAAATTAATATACTACAACAGGAAGAAATGATAAGGAATATAAAATTGGCAAAACAAAACTATCTTGAATCGGCAAATAAACCAGGGAGATGGCCCACCCACAAATTGAAAAAAGAAAAAGCTAAAAAATTGGTACAATATTTACGAGACGAGCAAGGAAATTTTCTCCATAGAATTGAGGGGGGGAAAATATTATTCTAAATTATTTTCAAATACTGTATAGTCAAGAAAACATTAAAGAAGAAAATATGATAAATTACCTACAGGAGAGGAACTCGCCAAGTATAACAGATGAAGATAGGGAAATGTTGAATTGGGAAATTACATTAACAGAGTTAAGAGAGGCAATTAAAAAACAGAAAAATAACAAAACACCAGGGACAGATGGAATTCCGGCAGAAGTATATAAAAAATTTCAGGAAGTTTTGGAAGAAATTATGTTGGATATTTATAACAAGGTATTAGAGAAAGCCAAAATGCCAAATTCATGGATGGAGGCATATATAGCATTAATTCCAAAGGAAAGTACAGACAATCAATTCATTCAAAACTATAGGCCAATCTCACTGTTAAAGGCCGACTATAAAATCCAGGCAACAATAATAGCAGAAAGACTATAAAGGATATTAAATAAAATAATTCATTCGAATCAAAATGGATTTTTACCCAAACGACAAATTAGGAACAATACAAGGATTATCATGAATATTCTAGAATACTATGAGGCTCATCCAGAAAAACAATTGGCAGTAATAATGATAGATGCACAAAAGGCATTTGACAACTTGAATTGGAGGTTTTTAATTAATCAATTAATCGGGATGAAATTTGGCAAAAAAATTATAGAAATGATTAAGACAACTTATTCTAAGCAAACAGCAAAAATTATGGTCAGTGGAGATCTTACAGAAGAAGTCAATATAAACAAAGGGCTTAGACAAGGCTGTCCATTGTCCCCCCTTTCATTCATTCTTTCATTGGAAATATTTTTGGCACAGGTAAGGGGAAATAAGGAAATAAAAGGGTTAAAAATTAAAGGAGAAGGATACAAAACACGGGCCTTTTGCAGATGACATTGTTATGGAAGAAAGGATATAAGAGACATCCCTTTGGGTCAGCCAGAGTCAGTTTATTATTGCGCAATAGGTTCAGAAAGGTATGTGTACCTAAAAGTCTGAACAACTTATGAATTTGAGACCACAGTTTTTATACCTTTTCAAACAAAGGATTCTGTTAACACAGCAGTTTTCATTATTACATACATTTGTTACATTTTAATTGACATTTCCTAGTTACTAAAGTTTTACATTATCCTTGCCAAACAATCATAATTCTTCTGTAAATTACTGGAGCATAGATTCAAATTATCTTCTGTTGATAGACGACTCCTAGCTCATGTGGATACCCTTGACCTAACCAACGTTTAAGCTATATGTCACTAGAATGTTCCTATCTTCTGACAACTTAGAGGCCTCCTTACAATGTATCTCCTATCCAAAAGGATTTTGCTGAATTTGTACTTTTTCCAAGCGGATGCATTTCCTGCTTTTAGAATAAAGTGAATAGAAAGTTGTCCAGTGATCATCTAGCAGATCCCATATTAATCATATTATTAATATTAGTTATAATATTCTCCCCTCTGGAAGTTTTTCTACGCATAAACTTCCACTATTCTCTTATAAGTTTAACTTCTGAGTATACAAGGTTCCAATAAACAAATCTACCATATATAGGGTCTAACAAAAGGCCAAGGATAGGTTATTACTCTAATGTTTCTTGGGGAGATTCTTTCCCTCTTTCTACCGGTTCCATTTCCACATATGGGTCTGCCTCAGGATTAGGACCAAGTTGATTAAGAAAATGTTCTGTTAAAGCTAGTTCCTTTTCAATTTGTATCTCTTTTACTGCTCTTATTGATAGTTGTCTGAGTATTGGGATTACGCATGGAATGAACGCTAGACCAGCTATCGCACATATTAACAAGAATATCATCTGTTTAATCCATCCAGAACCTGGCACCCAAGAAAACCACATATCTGATGTTTGTAACCTGTGGCTTATCTTGGAAGCCCTTTCCTGCAATTCCTTAGCACCTTCCCTGATCACATCTGATTTGTTCATATAGAAACAACAGTCTTCTCCCAAAAATATACATACTCCTCCTTTCTCGGCTGTCAAGAGGTCTAAAGCACGTCTGTTTTGTAGAACTACGGCTGCCAAGGAATCTATCTGATCTTGGACTTCGACCAAAGTTCCAGCAATTTGATTCAGGCTTTCTTGAAGCTCCTCTGATATTTGCCGAAACTGTATTACGGAGTGTGTTAGTCCTGCTACCCCTGTCCCAACAGCAGTACCCACTCCCATAATCACTAAAAGTGGGATCAGTATTGGGACCCTCTTCTGAACTTGTCCCATAAGGGGAACAGGGATAGCATGTTCTCCACTGACAACACCTATTTTAGGAAAAAGGTGGACTAATGTACATGTTCCTGTCCAGTTTGTTGGCAAACACAAATATGCATCCTTTCCACACAAGAAGAACACTCCTTTTTCCTCCACACATACTCATATGTTCATGGAGAAAGCATGGATCCTATGGTAGTTTTCATTAGTCCAAACCCCCAAAGTCCCTGCCACAAACATTCCTGCCAATGGTTGCAATGGGACTTCTAGTGAAGGGTCCTTTTGTTTATCTCTGAGGATTGGTCCTTCAAAAAGATATTGGGAGGTAGTGGAAACTTTTCCTCCCAGGTGGAAAAAGGATACATAAACCTGATTTGGACTTTAAGTTGAACCAGACTGGAAACCATTGAGGCTGAAATGGTCTTGGACAGCTTTCAAAGGACATATTCCATCCTCCCCACTTGTCCTTCTTAAAGCTCATTTCTGGTGGTGTTGAGAACATAACCTTTTGTTGAAATATGTGGTGGGCAGAGGGAAAAATACCTTTTGTTAATTTTACATCCGCAAGGTTCATCTTAGGGCCAAAATATATTTCTGACTGACATTGTTCTTCTGTCAGGGACCCTACAGGACTACCAAGTTTCTGGTGTCTCTTTACACACAGAGAAGGCATTCCTATGAGGTCTACACCTGTAGCTATTGGGCCTACAATAGGAAGGCGACTTTTTCCCAATCTTTTGAATTCCTCATAAAAATCTCTTTGTATTGGTGAGATGGGTGCTTTATTTCTACTATCCCTTTCAAGGAGAATTGTAGCCTGTGTTCTAACCCAGAGTTGTGGCTTGACAGGAACAGCATGATAAGATGCAGGGTCAGCAGATAAACATAACCAGCATTTCTGACCTAGGGTAGGGTCATACTGATTAACAAGATCTTGATGTCAGCGATCTAATTCGTTCTCTTTTCATCGCTGCCATGAAGATCCAAGAGAGAGAAGGGAAAAAAATGTTAGCAGTAGCAGTTTGAAGTTTTAGTTGTAGTTTGACGTTTGACCTAGTTTTCTTCTCCCCTTAGCAGATAACGTAACCCAGGTGATAGAGGGAGGGGGACATTCCTGTGATCTGAAGTAGTTGGCAAAAGAGATTGACTTGGAAGATGGCCAATGGGGCCAATGGGTTCTTGAGACACAGAAGGGGAGGGGTTGGTTTCAGGGAGTCAGTTTTGGCTGCACACGAGTCCAGGTCAGATCGTAAATTCTTCAAGAAATGAGAGATTCCTCAAAGACTTTGTGTTTGAGAATGAAATTTATTTGAGATTACGTCAAAACCGGACACTTGACTTAATTCCAGAATCTTTGATATGTAGTCTCCTCTGTGCAATTTTTGCAGGGGCCCATTTTCTTTATCTATTCCCCACTCTGCTGGGATTGTCAATAGTGCAACCTTAGGTCGTGGAGTTGGCTTAGGTCTAAAGTTACGACCACTTGCATAGACAATGCGCTTTTGGCGGGACCGTACTTGACCTAAAGTGTTTCTACTTAGGGAACCAATGTGTATTATATGGTCACTTAAGAGTCCTGTTGCGAACAATGTCCAAAGCCATAAACAAATCATAATTACCTATGGTGTAAAGCTCACCATGTCAGGAATAGGGTCAGTGGTATGTGTTGTTTGGGAAACAGCAATAGCAATAAAAATCCTAGGTTTACCACAAAACCGTTCCTTATATATGTAAAACAAGAGTAATAGTAGGGCTAGGATAGCAGCAACCCACAGTACCCACATCCAAACCCAACTTTCCTCTAACATTAGTATGTGTAAGAACATCTTATATTACAGCTAATAAGATGTATATCTACAATGTGAAGGCTGTCTTCCTCCTTACTGATCTTCGGCCGTGTGCAGGGAACCAGCTTCTGGAGTGGTTCAGCAGGGCTGCCGATCACCACCGTGCATTGAGAGTCCGTCACCGGTAGGACTCAGCAGGGTGTATTCTTCTTAAATTTCAGCACCAAGGGTTTTTCTGTTCGTGTCACCTGATATGTCACCTGATCACTTTGGTTCGCTGGCTTCAGCCTCGTCCAATGGATCCAGGATTTGCCTTCCAAAGTCTTAACTGCAAGAGGTGAACACATCACAACAGTATAGGGTCCTTTCCATCTAGGTTTTAAAGGTTCATCTTTCCAATGTTTTACCCATACTCTATCACCCGGTTTGTAATCATGACCTGCAGTTGTAATAGGAGGGGGTCTGCACTCTTGCATATAATGCCTTAATTGATTAACATGCTTGTTATGTTGTTGTAACTGCAAAAGCAATCTTTTAGCTTCCACTCCCCCTTTTTGAGCTAAGTCAGGCCAGCCTTGAAAATGGTGTTTGAACAAAGCCAGGGGTCTTCCATATAGAAGTTCAAAAGGAGACAACTGGTATTTGGTACGTGGGGCAGTTCTAAAAATATACAAGGCCATAGGAAAAACTTGAAGCCATGGCAAGTGGGTTTCTAAGCACAGCTTGGTAATGATTGCTTTCAATGAGCGATGGACTCTTTCAAGTTTTCCAGATGATTGAGGGTGAAATGCACAATGATATCTCCATTTTACACCTGCCGCTTCAGTTAAGTGGTGATTTACACGTTGTACAAATTTGGGGCCATTATCAGAACTGATGGTAGATGGGCAGTCAAATCTTGGAATTATTTCCTTTAAAAAAAAGCATGCCACTTGTATAGCTAACTTGTTTTGAGTCAGGAAGGCCTCTATCCATCCAGAATAAGTGTCAATAAAAGTGAGCAATGCTTTATACCCATTACATTTAGGCATATCAGTAAAATCCACTACTAAATAATCCATTGGCAAGTAAGAGACGGGTTGTTGTCCTTGAGGTAAACGTGGTCCTTGTTTGGTGTTTACTTGAGCACAAGTGGAACACTGAGAAGTTACCTTGGCCACCAGGCTCTGTAAATTAGGGCTGTAAAAAGTGGCCTGTAACTGTTGGGCCAAAGCAGTCTTGCTTATGTGCGAGGTTTGATGTGCTTCCACTACTAGGGGCCAAAGCAAGGGAAATTGGCACTACTGGGTGATTGTCCGGAAGGGTGTACCAACCCTTCACAAGAGTGGCTTTGAGATCCCCTTCAGCCTTCTCCCTCTCCATGTTTGCATATGAAGGATGGGATTTCTCAATGTATGATTCTATTTCTTGTGCCAAATAGAGATGATAATCCTTCTTATCTAGGGGCTGGTGTGCTGCCAGTTTAGCTTCCTTATCAGGAAATCGATTGCCTTGTGCAATGAGGGTGTCTGTCTTCTGATGACCTGGGCAATGGATGACAGCTAAAGACTTAGGAAGCTGTGCTGCATGAATCAATCTTTTAATTAAAGGAGCATGTTGTATTAATTTGCCTGAAGAATCAGTGAAGCCCCTTTCCTTATAAATGGCTGCATGTGCTTGGATAGTCAAAAAGGCATATTTACTGTCCGTGTATACATTAATAGTCTTGTCTGTGGCCAATTCTAATGCTCGGATCAGGCCCCATCATTCAGCCGCCTGAGCAGACATTCCTACTGGAAGGGGTGCACTTTCGATGACTGCGTACTGACTAACTATTGCATACCCTGTATATCTAATTTCCTGTTCTACAAAACTGGATCCATCCATAAACCAAATAAGCTGAGCATGTGCAAGAGGGGTGTCAGTCAAGTCTGGTCTGCAGGAATACTGATGATCTAATACATGTAAGCAGTCATGCAATGGGAGAGATGTATCCGGGATCGGCATAAGGGTATCTGGGTTAATAGTACATTGGTGAATGCTTAATTGAGGATTTTCCAGTAGGAGTGCTTGGTATTTATGCAGTCTTTGATTGCTTATCCACAAATGTCCTTTATTCTCTAAAATAGTTTGCAAAGCATGTGATGTATAAACTGCTACTTCAGAAATAAAAGTCAGTTTGTTTGTATCTCTCATAAGTTCTGAGACAGCAGCCAGCATTTTAAGACAGTGTGGCCATCCTTTAGCAGGGCCATCTAGTTGTTTAGATAAGTAAGCAACTGGCCTTTGCCAGGACCCCTGCTGTTGTGTCAACACTCCTAAAGCCACATTATGACGAACATCCACATAAAGACGAAAGGACTTGGTGGGATCTGGTAACCCTAACACTGGAGAGGATGTGAGAGTTTCCTTTAATTGGCTGAAGGAATTTGCTTGTTCCTTGCCCCATTCAAAAGGATCTGTTTCTGCTCCACGTGTTGATGCATACAAAGGCTTGGCCAGCAGGGCAAAATTAGGCATCCATAAACAACAAAAGCCCATAACTCCCAAAATGCCTCACAGTTCCTTTCGATTTTTAGGTGGGAGCAGCTGTAAAATTGCCTGTTTCCTAGGTAAGCCTAAGTTTCTTTGACCTTGAGACAAAATATATCCCAAATATGAAACTTCCTTTTTAACTAATTGCGCTTTCTTTCTGGAAGCCCTATAACCACAATCTCTCAGTAATTCAAGAAGGATTTGGGTATTTTTGAAACAATTCTCCTGTGTGGTTCCTGTCACTAAGACATCATCGACATATTGGAGGAGACAGTCTCCTGCCCGAACTGGTTGAAAATGTTGTAAGTCCAAGGCAAGGGCTTGACCAAAAAGGGTTGGAGAATTTTTAAAACCTTGAGGCAATCTGGTCCAAGTATATTGACAGTGCCTATGTGATTTAGAGTCTTTCCACTCAAAGGCGAACAAGTCTTGGCTATCAGGATGTAAGGGTATTGTGAAGAAAGCATCTTTTAAGTCTATAACTGAAAACCATGCTGCTGAAGGAGGGATGGTCCCTAACAAAATATAGGGATTAGACACAAGTGCATGAAGCGTTACCACCCTCAAATTAATGGGGCGAAGATCCTGTGCCGGTCTAAACCCACCATCTGGTTTTTTGATGGGTAAAATAGCAGTATTCCATGGAGATTGTGTTTCTCTTAATATCCCAGCAGCTAGGTATTTGTCTATTAAGACTTGTATGGCCTCAGCGGCTTCTTGTGGGATGTAATACTGAGGCACCCTAATAGGCTGGTATCCTGGTTTCAATTTGACTTCTACTGGAGAGGCAAATATAGCCAGCCCTGGGGGGTTATCTTCTGCCCACAGGGTAGGGACATTGAAGTCCTCCCAGTTGCTTTCAATGGAGGTGTCTTGCATCAGCATTAATCACCATGTCTCTTCCACTGGGTGCGTTACTGTTAGGAACTGTCCATTATCATTGAAAGAAATTGTGGCTTTCAATTTAGAAAGCAAATCTCTTCCTAACAGTGGAATTGGGCAATCAGGCATATACAAAAATTGGTTTTCCACTAAGCCGTCTCCCACCTTGCATGTTACTGGTTTCAGGAGACCGTGTGAAACTGCTTTGCCTGACACTCCCTGGACTCTAATCTTGTTAGCTGACAAAGGGGCCACTTGTTTATTCATGACTGATTGACTAGCACCGGTATCAACTAACATGCGGACGTGTCATCCTGCCACCCATAAATCCATCAAAGACTCCGGAGGATGGGGTGGGGGCACGGAGCCATGGCATCTTCAATTATCCCACTCCATCTCCACCAAGCCAAGCACTTCCCCATCCTGGCAACGCTGGCTGTGTTGAACAAACTTCCTGTCATCTCCTCTCCGTCCATTGGAATATCCTCTTCTATTTCCCCTCATGTTTCTTCCTCTCTGACTTCCTCTCTGACTTCCTCTCACCCTTGGCGTCCTGTAAAATTCTTCTCTGAAGTCCTTCCGTCTACGGGGACATTCTCTCTTCCAGTGACCCTCTTCCTTACAAACGGCACACTGGTTTGGTCCTAAAACGACTCCTCCAAGTGCCAGAGCTAACATCTCTGTCTTCTTTCTGTCTTTTGCTACTTGCTTTTTCTCTTCCTCTTTGTCTCTGTTCAAATACACTTTCCTTGCAACTTCGAGGAGCTCAGTCGTATTTTTACCCAGAGCACCTTCCAACATTTGTAGCTTTCTCCTAATGTCCGGGGCACTCTGGCTGATAAACCTCTCATTCAGCATGAATCTATTTGCTGGATCTTCTATGTTAATTCCAGTGTTGATCTTATAAGATTCTACTAATCTGGTTAAAAATCCCTCTGGGGATTCTTCCTTCTCCGATATAACGGTGGCAGTTTTAGCATAATTGACAGGTCCTTTTGCAGCCTCCCGTAAAGAGTTAACACATAAGAGGTGGTACTCATTCAATCGTTTTTGATGAGCGGTAGTATTTGCATTCCAATTAGGGTCTGTCTCCATGGCGGCCGTAGTCTTATCAGCCGCTTGGTTAGCATCAGGATACAGATGGGTCAAAACTTTTTCTTTAGCAATTTTGAATTTTTCCCTTTCTTCCATAGAGAGCAATGTATTTAACAGTATTTGAATCTCTCCCCATGTGGGTCTATGGGTTTGCATGATTGTGTTGAATAGATCCATGATCTCGTTGGGTTTAAGGCCAAATGGGCCATATTGTTGCTTCCAGTTCAGAAGATCCGTAGTAGTGAAGGGCTGGTACTGTGGCAAGGAACGAATAATGGGTTGTCCTTGCTGGTCTTGAGAATGATCTAACGCCTCTCTCAGAGGGGCGAGATTTTCTGCCTGTTTAAGATTTGTTTGGCTTCGAGTTCGGGAGCTAATAGGCTGGTTTTGTTCCATCTCATCTTCTTCTCCCTCAGATTTAACTTCCCTTTTATCATGCAAATGTTTTTGTTGAGGTTGAATGGCTTTCTGTGTTGCATTTACAGGCACAGGCAGCGTTGGGTATATGTTTTGTCTTCGGGTTGCAGGGGGAGGAGGTGCATAAGGGGGGGGCAGTTTATCTCTTCCTCCTCTGCCTGACTGAGAACTGGTTTTAACTGTTTGTTCGAGGGTCTTATGTTTCTCTCTCATCACACACACTCTCACACATTCAATCTGACACTTTCTAAGCCATTTGAGTTTTGCCTTTTGGATGATCTGCCACTGATCAATGTATGGAAATTGTTCCCAGTGACCCTCCTGTGTAATTATCCTGTACACACTTGAAATTATTATGGGATCCAAAGAGCCCCTTTCTGGCCATCTTACGCCTAAGCCTGGCCAAACATTAACACAAAAGTGTTTCAAGGTGTCAGGATTACACGGAGGACCACCATAGGATTCACTAAAGGTTTGTTGAAAGTTGGCTAGCATACATTATAATGGCATCCGTTGGGCACTGTTAGACCCTCCCATCCTAATTTCTAAAGCACTACGGCCACCTCAAGACACTGGAAGTTCCAACAGCTGTCTGTGAGAACTGCGGCCATTTAACGCCCCACACAATCCTAACCAGGAGAATTAAAGGACACCGCCTTTTTCTCCTAGGAGAGTGATCAAATCTCCTCTTCTGCCTGTGAAAAAAATAGGCAGGATCTCTTTTTTCCCCCGTGTAAATGTATACTTGCCTGTAAGCTGTCTTGATTCTCTGCGGAGGTTTCTGAGTCTGGTCTGCCCTCTTGTGGGTCCTTGGCTGAGCCGCGTCTCCAGCGAGCATGTGGCAATCTCTCACCGAAGAATTCCTATAGACTGCAATGGAGTCTGTGCCGGCTGATGAACCTTCGTTGGGAAAATGTCGCCTCTCGCTGGGGCAGCCTGCCTGGTAGATAATAATCTCTGCCTCTCAAAGTCCCATCTGCCGGGTTCCAGA
Source organism: Ptyas mucosa (assembly GCA_012654045.1). NCBI lineage: Eukaryota > Metazoa > Chordata > Lepidosauria > Squamata > Colubridae > Ptyas > Ptyas mucosa. Next base: position 41,897 of record WNWU01013455.1, read on the forward strand.
ATTGTTATGGAAGAAAGGAATTGAGCGACATCCCTTTGGGGCAGACAGAGTCAGTTTATTCTTATTGCGCAATAAGGGAACAGATAGGTAGTTGGCTACCTCAAGATCTGAACACCTATGCATTCTGAGACCCCAATTCTTATACCCTTCCAAACAAAGGATTCTGCTAACACAGCAGTTCTTACATTCGTTATTCATTTGACATTTCCTAATTACAAAAGTTTTACAATATCCTGACCAAAATAATCATAATTTTTGTAGATTACTGGAGCATAGACTGTCAAATTATTTCTTCTTTCCCGAGGGAATTCTCAGAGATGTAGATCCTCTTGACCTTGCCCCCTCTTAGCTATATGTCACTGTTTGTTCCTGTCTTGTGACATAGGGGCCTTTTTATGATGTTTGTCCAAGCAAGAAAGGAAGCGGCTGGATGCCTGATCTTTCCAGTCGGATGTATTTAGACACATTTTCTTGCTTACAATACTTTGAGTAAGGAGGGCCCTTCAATGGTCATCTATCTGAACCCGCATTAATGCTAATATTACTATTAACTATAATAATAGCAGATGCCAAAGACGGAGGTTCGAAGGAGGCTGTTCTGTCTCCCAAGGAGGAGCCGGTGGGCTCAGTGGTTACAGCTGGAGAGAAAGAGCCAAGGAGGCTCTCCTGGAAGACTCTCCTGGAATTTCCTCCTGATCAGCTGGTATTTGGAAGGCAGAAAATAGATGGGGGTGGGGCCAAACAGGTGGTATTTACTGGTTCTCCGAACTACTGCTCAAAATTTCCACTAGCGGTTCTCCAGAACTGGTTAGAACCTACTAAATACCACCTCTGGTCCCCTCCTGGGTGAGGCTGGCTGCCTTTTCCTTCTGGGCAACGCCGGATCCCTCTTGGAAGACCCAACCCTGCATGGCTTCTCCCCCACAGGAGCCTTTCCCAAGGGAAGCTAGAGAAACCCTGGGGGCTGCGTCCCCCCAACATTGAACCCTGGGACCAATAAACCAGGTTAGTCTCTTCCTAGGAATGTCCCAGATCCCCTCCTCCTTCCTGGCCATCCTGGGCTTTCTCTGTGGGTCTGGGCTTTGCTTTCCCCCCTGAGTGCCCCATGCATGGAAAGAGGTGGTTGAGCAACATGGGATATGGTCTCCCCTGTTTCCAGGACTCAGAAGATGGAACCTGGAGGGGGATTTTGCAGATCTGCTTTCCTTCCCCACCACGAGGCTCCCCAGCTTCCTCCTCCCAAGAGGGGCTCCCCACTCAGATGGGCAGAGTCCTGTCTGGCATCCGTGCAAGAGCCTCCTTGCCTGGCCTGTGCATGGGAAAGGGTGGCAGGGGAACATGGGATATGGAATTCTGCATTCCCAGGTCTCTGAAGATGGAAGTTGGATTTTGAAGATCAGCTTTCCATCTACAACACGAGGGTCCTGAGTTCCCCTTCCCTCTCTCCCCTCCCCACATGGGGTGAGAGTCAGCCTTGATTTTTCCATCTCTTTTCAGTTGGTTTTTTTTCTAACATCCCCCTGCCCCTCTCTGATTTTTTTTTTTAATTTTGCAAAGTTCAAAAAACTAGCTTTTCACTAAAGTTGATTTTGTTCTTGGAGTCTGGCCACACTATTGCATCAGCCCTTTTGTGCGATGCCCTTGAGCATCAGCTTTCAAAATAAAGTAAATTTTGGCTCCAACTCAGCTGGCAGCTATTTCAGATCTGTGACATTCTCCGGCATTAACTGCCCCCCCCCCCCCCGAATTTTGTCTTTCATCACTATGCAAACAAATATCAGATTTATTGTTATTTCAGCCACAGGTGTCATGTATTCCCTGCATGAAGCTCTCAAAACTATCAATTCTAGATGATGGATTTAATTCCATCTCTACCTATGTTATTATGAATCGCATGGAGATTATTTCCCTTTTATTTCCTTCCAAAGAATTTCCCAACAATCTCCAAGTCCAAGAACTACTTGAATTATCCAGGGATCCCTCCTGAGAGGGAGAATTATGGTAAAAGTTTCAGCTCTGCTGTTTGGCCGAATCCTCCAGGGGAGACTTTGGGCAGAGAAATATGGAGTTTTGGGACAGGCAGAGTCTGTGCTCTTGAATGTACGTCTCTCTCCCTTCCAGGTGAAGCTGAGTGTTTCTCTGTGTTGAGAAAAAGCAACTGGATGTTCCACCTTGTGAGAGTCCTTTGATTCTTCTAATTCTTCTTTAGAAACAGGAAAGGGATTCATTGATTCACCCCATGAATTATGGACCTCCTGCTTCTGCCTCTGATGCTGCTTTTGTCCCATCCAGTCTCTGGGAAGCTTAGAATAAAATGCCCACTGAGTTCGGAGAACCAGGATGGAAAACAATCAAAGAGCTTTTACAGCCCAGGAGACCATCTCATTGGTATAGTCCACACTGGAAGTGAAAGATTGCATATAAAGTTGCTTTTCAATGTGGCTCCTTCTCCTCAGTTTGTTTTCCATGATCTGTAAGTCATTCAGGGTGATGGAGTTGCAGTCCCTCCATTCTAACACTCTCCTTCTTTTCTGTTTTTTATTTTTCATTTATTCCTATATTGGGGAATATGTCCAATTTCCTGAATGATTTTGATTTCCATGACTTCTCTCTATGGTCTGATTTTGTGAAACAGACTCAAAAAGGGGTCTTAAAAAAAGCTGAAAGGACTCCAGATTATTTTCCTCCCTCAGTTCAATCCTTAATTTATCACTTGGATAATGAGTTTTATTTAAAGTAGTGATGGAATCAATTGTAGTTGCTGTATCTCAGCCCATTTCCATATTTGTATATCTGATCATTGCTTTGATGTTGGTTTAAGGCTCAGTAGGCTTGTGGAGGATTATATATAATATATATAACAAAAGTATTTGTTGTGGCTGTTGATTATAATAACTTTTTTTTTCAATAGGGCTTCTTACGAATTTCTTTATTGCTTGCAATTCATTTTCAACACTCAACTGGTCAACAAGAATTCCCATCTCTTGCACAATCTCACACTGGGCTACAACATCCATAAGAACTATATGAGCACTTTCCACACTTCAGATGCCTTGCTGGACATGCTCTCCACTGGAGAAGCCAATGTCCCCAACTACGGCTGTGGAAGGAAGGAGAACCTCCTGGCTCTTCTTGATGCAGCTAGCAAGGACATCTCCATCCAGATTTCAACATTAGGAGGCACCTACAAAGTCCCACAGGTTTGTGTGTGTGTTTCTCCTTCTGGTAAAGTGAGGGGTGGATGGTGGTGGGTGAGCAATAGATACAATCATGTCTTCTCCATGGAATTCAAGAGCTGCTTTTCTCCATATTAGCAAAAATCTCAATATTTTACCCGATTATGTTCATGTTGAGATTAATCAGAAAAGGCCTGAAATGCAAACAATACATTCTTTGAAGAAGATATTCTAACAACTATTTAACTGATCATAAAATATCCCTGGTTCTTTGGGCCTCTATTGGCATCTTCATTTTCACAGGTAAATAAGGCCTGCCCTATTTATCACAGATAAATAAGGCCAATCGGATTGAAGTTGGAAATAGTAGCATTTTATCCATCTAAAAAGTGGAATAAAAATCACTCTAGCAATTATAGGCCAAATAGAAAAGCAGATATTGTGGCTAAAATTTATGCCATGATCCTCTTAGTTAAACTTGAGAAAAATTCATTCCTTGTAGAAGATTTTAGGTAGAGTTAAATGCTATATAGATTTTGTAAGAAATAATGCATGAGTTAATAATCTAATATTGGCAACAAGTTTGTCTTGAAATATCTCATCTATATCAGTGAGGTAAAACAAGGTTTGCAGGCTTTCTAGTTGTTAGTGCAGCATTTGACTCAATAAACAGAGAAATAGGATGGAGAAAATTGATGGCCCTCAAAATGGAGCTCAGCCTGTTGGCCCTGATCCAAGCCCTTGTTTGAGAGGGAGGTTTGGGCTCAATGGAGCCAAGAGAAGAAGGATCTATGCTTACCAAGGGGGAAGGGAAAGGTGCATATTTGAACCCTAGTTTTCAGTGTAGATATGAATGACTTATTAGGACTAAAAAAACAGATCATAAATAAATGTTATTTTATTCTTTGACAAAAATGACTAAATTAGTGGACCAGTGAAATGCAGTGCATGTAGTATACAGTACTTGGATTTCAGAAAGACTTTGACAGAGAAACCACAACCTATTTCTCGGGAAGCTGAAAATATGTGGGAGAGACAGCATCACCCCCAGATGGGCTCAGCCTGTGGTCCTCAATGGAACTATGTCTGCATGTGGGGGACCCCAAGGTTCCATTATAGGCCCAGTACTCTTCAACGTCTTCCTGAATGATTTGGATAAGGGGAGAAATGGGGAAATCATCAAATTTGAAGATGACACTAAAGTGGCAGGAATAGCCAACATCCCAGAAGACAGGCTGAAGATCCAGATGGATCTAGGTAGACTTGAACCTATCTAACAAAATGAAATTTAATGTAGAGAAAAATAAGGTTTTATATTTAGGCTAGAAAAAGCAAATATACACTTACAGAAGAGGTGAAACCTGGCTCAATAACTGTGAGAGGGATCTTGGACTCCAAGTGGACAATCACTTAAATATGAGCCAGCAGCAGCTAAAAAAGCTAATTCAGTCCTAGGTTGCATTAACAGAGGGATAAAATCAAGATCACATGAAATATTGATACTACTTTATAATGCCTTGGCAAGACCACACTTGGAATAGTGCATCCAGTTTTAGTCTCCAGGCCCTTAATCATCTTTTCTGCACTCTTTCCACATCTTTTTTTATAATATGGAGACTAAAACGTATGAGGAACAGTTGCAGGAATTCAGTATGTCTAGTCTAGTGAAAAGGACGAGGGGTGACATCATAGCAATGTACCAATATTTGGGGGGCTGCCACAGAGAAGAGGAGGTCCACCTATTTTCCAAAGTACTAGAAGGCAAGACAAGAAACGATGGATGGAAACTAATCAAGGAGAGAAACAACCTAGAACTAAGGAGAAATTTCCTAATGGTGAGGAATGGAACATCTGCTCTTCAGAAATTATGGGTGGTCCATTACCGGAGGCTTTTAAGAAAAGACAGGACAGGAACAGTATAGATAGATACAGATTAAGAGAGTTGGAAGAAACCTTGTTGGTCATCTAGTCCAAGCAGACCCTACACCATTTCTGACAGATGACGGTCCAATCTCTTCTTGAAAGCTTCCAGTGATGAAGCTCCCACAACTTCTGAAGGCAACTTTATCCCTTTATTTCCAGGTTGAATCTCTCCTTTCTCAGATTCCATCCATTATTCCTTGTCCAGCCTTTGGGTGATTTGGAAAATAGCTTGACCCCCTCCTCTCTGTGGCATCCCCTCAAATATTGAAAGACTGCTATCATGTCTCCCCTGGTCCTTCTCTTCACTAGACCAGACATGCCCAGTTCCTGCAACCATTCATTGTATGTTTTAGCCTCCAGTCCCCTAATCTTCTTGTTTGCTCTTCTCTGCACTCTTTCTAGAGTCTCAACAACTTTTTTTATAGTGTGGTGACCAAAACTGGATGCAGTATTCTAGGTGTGGTTTTACTAAGGCTTTATAGGGTGGTATTAGTACCTCACTTTGTCTTGATTGTTTCCCTCTGTTAATGCAATTTAGGATTGCATTGGCTTTTTGGGCTGCCGCTGCACACTCTTGACTCATATTTAATTGGTTGTCCACTAAGACTCGTGGGTCCCTCTCACAGTTAATGCTATTATGCCTGGTTTACTGCTTGAACAGGGGGTTGGACTAGAAGACCTCCAAGGTCCCTTCCAACCCTTTTATTTTGTTATACATTCTGTTGTAGGTACACATGTTTAGCCTGCTAAATTCCTATTGGAATACACTGATTTCTACAGATAATGTGATATTATCATACTTACACATTGGGTTGTATAGACTTGGATTGTTTTGTCTTAATAATTATCTGATAATTTATAAAGCAAGTTCAAAAGTGATGGTCTTTGTGAAATGACATCATAGCCATAGATGGTCAGCCATTAGAGCAAGTAACACCTTTCCTTACCTGGGGTTGTTTTCTCTGAGCCTGAATCTTGGCTCCCTCATCATCCAAGGAGCTCAGTTAGAGAAAGGGCAGGAGTGAAAGTGGTGCTTAAATGAAAACCTCATAGCTCTCCAGCTTCCTCAGCCCCAATGATTAAAGTATCGGAGGCCCAGTTTTCCCCCATGTTCTTACATCAATCTGATGTTTGGGGCTCCAGAGAGAAACCACCAGCAGAACCAACCCAATCTCAGCCTCTGAGGAGGATCTTGGGGTGGGTAAAAGAACTCCAGCTGCTGCCCTCAGAGCTGATTTGGGAATTCCACAATTTCTGCTTTGTCTAAAATCAGAAAATATGGGCATTGGCATAAACTGTAATCTATGGAAACTGACAGACTCTGAAAATTGTAGCTGTTGGAACAGACAAAACTTCAATTAAAGACTAAACTTGGATTATGCAACTGACAAATCTTATTAGGCTTTGAGGTCTGCCTGTTTCTTCTATAACTGGAGAAAGAAGTTAAAAAATTTCCTCCAGAAAGAATCTGGGATATAGAAGCAAAAAAAAAGATGCAGCAATCCTTGAAAATTATAATAGGTCCTTTATTGGAATAGAATACTCCAGTTGGCATTTGCACGTGTTAATCTAATTGTGGTAAATTGTAGGGGTGATACATTAATATGATTTACATTTTTATTGTTTTTTAATTTCCTTATTATTTTCCATTATTATGATACAATTTTGCTAATATTCTGTCTTTAATATTTTAAACAATGTCTGATTAATAAACTATTCTAATACATTCATGAGAACCAGGTTAGATTTATTAAAATCTAATATTTTAGGCTTGATCTGACCCCAAATTTAACAGAGCATTCTTCATTGCTTTTTCAGATCAGTTATGACATTGTTTCAGAGACTCTGAGTGATAAAAGGAAATTCCCCTTTTTCCACCAGATGCTCCCCAAAGAAGGGATCCAGTACCCAGCAATTGTCCCACTGCTCCTCCATTTCAGATGGACCCTGATTGGCCTCTTTGCTTCAGACACAGAAAATGGAGAGAATTTCATGAGGTTTTTTCCTCCTGTGCTTGTCAGGAGTGGAATTTGTGTGGTTATATCACAACTGTTATCAACAACTGGACACACAAGAGCTCTCAGGGATTCCCTCTCTAAGTGGAGACAAGTCAACGTCTTTGTTCACTTCATGGAAGATGATTTCATTTGGGAAAGAATTCTTCCTTTCCATTTAACATTTATGCGTCTGCCAGGACCCATTGAAGGGAAAGTCTGGATCCTCACAAATTTTCTACCTTATGAAATGTACAAACGCAGACTTCTCAAATACGTCCATAGTATTTTGAACTTTGATTATCTGCCAAAAAAAAGGCCAATTGATTCTGCCTTTGAACCCCATTTCTTTGTGGAAGAAAAGTTTCAAGATTATTATTTTCTCTGTTCTCTTTCAAAGAATGTCTTTTCTGCAAAAGGCCGCAGAAGATGCACCCAGAAAGCCCCACTGGAGACCCAGAAGAAAAGGAACAGGGCCCGGGCCCCAAATGAATACCATAATTACAATATCATGAAGACTCTGGCCCAGGCCTTGAATGCCGCTTATTCCTCCAGATGGAGGAGGGGAAGGAAGGAGGGAGAAAAGACTTTGGGGTCTCCAAGGCTGCAGCCATGGCAGGTATGGGGGGTCCCAATATGGATCCATCAATCTTAGATCCTTTGGAGGAGGAATCCAGAGGAGAAGGAGGGGAACCAACACAGCAGATCTGGCTAATTCAATTACTCAGGGAACAATGGTTCCAAAGAGTAGATACCATGGCATTTTAATATTAAACTCTGCTCATTTGAAAATGCTGTATTCTTTTTTAAATGAATTCCTGTATTTGTGGGTTTGTGATGAGCATGGTGGAATTTCCCCTTTGTTCCGTCCCCACTGCAGGTGGGTCTGTGTGCAGCTCAACAGGCAGCTAAACCCCCCTCTTCTCCTCCAGTGAAAGGGAGCCTGGGGTGGTTCTGGTTGTTTCATTGGGAGAAAAGGGCACGGAGAAACTGAGGAAGTGCAAAGAGTGAAAATATAAATATAAATAGGAGATAGGCAGCATTAACTATCAGCCAACAAAGAAGCAGCTGGAACCTCTCCAGGGATGCTCCGTGTGAGGGAAGGAGGCCTCTGGATGACCATGTGTCTCGGTCAAACCGGCTGCTTCCGTCTCCTCCAAAGGCTGAGAGAAAAGGGAGTCTGGCTTCGGACCATACAGTTAGGCTTATCTGCCCCCGGCCACTAGGTGGGGCTAGAGCAACAACAGCACATAGAGACATGTTGTGGCATGACAACCTTCATAAATTTGGAGGAGACCCTGAGACCATCTAGCCCAACCCCTCTTCTCTGCAGGAATCCCAGTTAAAGCTTCTCTGACTGACGGCTGCTCAGTCTTTGCATTCAGAGAATCGATTAAGAGGAGACTGAACTTCTCTGCTTCACTGGCTCAGCTCTAAAACAGCTCATCCTTTTATCATATTTTTTCTTTCATTCAGCTAAAATCTCCTCTCTTGTTACTGAATTCATTTCTCTGTGTCTGACCCTCTGGAATAATAGTGAGCAGATCTTAATCTCATGTATAACCTGTGTCAGTGATTGGAAGAGGGCTGCATCCTCCCTTCTCCAACCGAGAGATTGTGTCAGTTGGAAAAGGGGCTCCCAGACTCCTCCTGATCTTCAGCTCTTCTCCTTGTTCTCTTTCCTCAAGGCTAAGAGCAGCTCCTTTGATCTCCTCCTTGGCTTATTTCTCCTTCCCTGAAGTTCACGTAGACTTTGTGCAAATTCTCCTCCAAGCATGATGCCTGCAAGGGAATCTGGTCCTTGAGTTGCGGTCTCCCCAAACCACAACGTTCACTTCCTGAGAGTCTTATGGCTGCATTTGCCTTCTTTCCATGAACATCTCCCTGCTGACTCAGATTCTGTTCCCAGTTAACTACGATTTTGAGATCATTTTCACAAACATGCCTATCAAGTTTTGTATCCATCATCTTTCTTCCAGTCCCTCATTCGTGTTCTTATATGATACTCTATTGCTTTTTACTTATGCAATCTTCTCTGTGTCCTAATCATAATTATTTTATCTGGAAACTTGATATTCCTCTTATTAAATTTTATTTTATTTTATTCAAAAAGGTAAAATACAAGTTTTGGAAAATAAAACTATTACAAAGACAAAACAAAATTAGACAAAGTATTTTTTTAAAATGTGCATTAAAAACAGACAAAAACTTGCATATTGTCCTCCCAGTTGAATACAATACAGCAATAATAATTCCCCCCCCTTACAAAATAGGTCCACAGTTATAAACTACACATCTATTTGCAAATACTTGACCTGTCATCTATCTGCTGTATATAAAAAACGTAGTTAACAGGCAATCCAACAATAAAGTTAAATTTCAAAACTTCAAAATGGTCTGTTATCTGCTATTGTATTTAACTTACAGAAAATTTACAGGAGCTTCTTATCTACCACAGACCACCACAATCATTATCTCTGATCCATCCAGAATCTGTCCAGGGTTAAACATCATTGTTTGATTCTTAATAATAATGCATTTCCTTAAAATTTTAATTAGGATCTTTCCCAAAAACCGATTTCCATTCCCCAAAGTCAAAGGACCTCCTGTAAATTGAAACTCATTGACTCTTAAGACTTCTTTTCCAGTTAAATATGACAAGTCCATTCCCCAATCTCCCTCAATCTTCTTGAAAGAATCCATTTCTTCAGTCATCCGTTCTGCCCACTTTGAGTTTTCAGGGTCCATGGCCTCTCCAGCCATCTCCAAGCAGCCTGCCTTCAAACAGACTCTTTCTTCAGGGATGCCAGCTGCAAATTCAGTTCCAGTCCATCCATCCAATCCATCCAATTCAACAATTGTTGCTTGCTTCTGATTATCGCCTTTAAGTTGACTTAAAACCATAGTTATTTTATCAAACTTTTTAAATGAAGTTTCAAATAAGGCTTGTAAATTGAAAGACTTTATATTATTTAAATCACATCAAATTAGCTTATTCTACGATTGTATTAATTACCGTATTAATGACAACATAGAAAAATTGATGGCCAATGGCAAATTGTTATCCATCACCTTCATGTTTCCTAGGAAAGTTTGAAAAGGGTTAAAAACTATTTCAGTATCATTTTGGAGGCAGTTTTTATCCACTTATTATCCAGCCCTCGGGTTTCTAATCACATCACAAAATTGTTTGTGAGTCCTTTACTGAAATCCAGTGATATCACCAGAGTTCCCATAATCTATTTAGGAAGAGTAGTGATGTGTGAGAATGACTTTTGGGATGAGGGGAAGAGAGGCTGCCTAGGGAAGGATCAGAGAAGAGGGGAGAATCCTGCAGCTGCATAATGGGAGAGAAAGAAACTCAGAAAGGATCCTGGCTAACTTTTCAGGCTGAGCAAAGAGTTGGTGGGAGATTTGTTCTTTCAGATCTGCAAAATTTTGTTAATGTTGCATTACAATTAATTAGAATTAGTACATCTGGATGTGTTTTCCATCAGGATGACCAGTGTGAAGATTAGCCTAACAACTTTCTTCTTGATCAACCCATGCTTTCTGGGAATCAACCTCTTCTTTTCTAAGAGTTTATGAATCATCTTTTTTTTCTCTGTTCATTTTATTTTCATCTGCTCTAGAATGTTCCCTATATCTGACCAATTGTATCAATTATATACTTTTTCTATATTTTGTCAGTAAATGATTGACAAATTTTTCTCAAACTTTCTTGTTCACTTATGAAGATGATGGCAGTATTTGTATCCTAATTAAGCATATTTGGAGATTAGACAATTGTGGAAGAAAGATTCAATGTGTGATAAGAAACAAAGTTCTCTGTTTTTCAAATTCCTGGATGTTCCCATTCTAGTTTCATCCCTTTCTGGAGAAGAATGAATTATGGAATATTTCCCGCTTTGAAGTGTACTTGGACCAAAATGGAGAGATAACAGCAGATCTGACCATTAGCCTCTACTTCGTTCTCCCCAAGGAGGATGTCAGGAGAGAGAAACTGGCGTATTTTAAAAGACAGATACTTACTATCATCCAAGATGCTCTTTCATGGCTAAAGGTGTTCAATAAGGTGGGAGGTCCCATTTCAAGTGGGCAAAGCCTAGAGACTCCAGGGTGGTTGGCCTTCCATGCCAGGTGGTGTCATCTCATGAAGTTCTTCAAGAGATGGGACCTAGGTGGAGTGGCTTTGCCATGTTTTATGGAAATCTTTCAAGATCTTACTGGTCAGAGGTTTCTTTCTTCATCACAGTTTAATTTTATATTAAAAAAACCTAATAGAATAAAATTTCCTAAATCTTTTACAGTAAACTTTATTATCAGTTTTAATAAGAATATATCATCATATTTAAATCTTTTTTCAATTCCATCTCTCTAGACTACATTAAATAGAAAAGTCCTTTATTGTAATATTAAATTCTGAAAGCAAAAGGGAGAAACTAAAGGAAGAATCTGCCAGTTGTTTTACCTCCTGCATTTAGAAGTAGTCAGAGGTTTCATATTTACCTCAGTGAAGACCAGAGGCTACTAGTCTCCATCCATTTCTGCCTCTGTTTTCCATGGACGGAGAGTCCTAACATCTTTTCTTTGGCATTCCTGGTTTTTCTGCTCAGTCTCTGCCTCAGTCCAAATGTGTGGAAAGTTGCCATCCTGGATTTGTCAAGAGGGCTCGAGAAGGAGAGCCAGTTTGCTGCTACGACTGCATTCCTTGTCCGGAGGGGACCTTCTCCACTCAGGAAGGTGGGTCACACAGAGGAAAATGGGAGGCTTTGTGGAAGTGGATCCATCCAGAGGATTTTCATGAAAGTGCAAGTTAAAAGACAGCTCGAAGCTCACCTGGTTTTTTATTTTTAACCTGCACAATTTCTTACCTAAAAGGAAGTAAATCAAAAAGACTTGGAAGGAGGGGCTGGGAAAGAGATGGGAGGAGGGGGTGGCAGACTGGACAAGCTTTTCTAACAGCAGAGGAAACATCTCTTCTGCTGTTTAGTTTGGATATGTGCTGCTAAGTTCACCTTTCTAGGAAGTAAGTTTACCTTTCTAGATCTTTGAAACTAGATGAATTGTGCGTATATTATTCGTGCTGCTGTTATCATGTGTATGATTAAATATGTTGTTTCCTTTTCATATTTTCCATTTAGTATGCCAAGTAGAAATATTGGAAGAGTAGTGATATACCAACAGAGGACAGGACAATTAGCAAAATCATGGAATGTGCAGAACTAGATAGACTCACAAAGGAACTACAAAATAGGGAGGAACACGATTACTACCTAGTATGGGAAAAGTGGTATACCTGGTTGGAAGATAGAAAAGGGAAAAAGGATTAAGAACTAAAGGGAATGACCAAATATAGAAAGAGAAAAACAAACTACAAACATAGGTCAATAAAGAACCACAAAGACAGTTAGAAAGGAAAGACCAAACAAAGAGGAGTCAAAAGACGAATAAGAATGTATATTACAGTTGCGATAAACTAGACGTATATCTGAATTTGTGTTTATATGTTTATATGTTTTGTATGTTTTTATGTTTTGTTTAGTCTGTAGTTATAAATAAAAGCAATAAAAAAAAGAAAGAAACTAGATGAATTGTTTCAGGTCCACCTTCTGAAAGACCTTGCAATTCATTGTTTATTGGCCTCCCTTGAGGATCACTGAGAAGGTGTCACTGGTCCATAATCTGGTGCTGTGGATAGTTATGGGGGGAACTCATTACACAAATATTCTGCCAATCATATAGATCAATCAATCAATCAATCAATCAGAATAGAGTAGAAGGGACTTTGGAGGTCTTTTATTCCAGCCCCCTGTTCAAGTAGGAGACCCTATACCATTTCAGACAAGTGACTGTTCAGTCTCTTCTTAAAAACCTCCAATGTTGAAGCACCCTCAACTTCTGGAGGCCAGCTGTTCCACTGGTTAATTGCTCTCACTGATAGGAAGTTTCTCCTTAATTCCAGGTTGCTTCTAGGTGTTACAAGATACTGTAGGTATTCCCCAAGTCCAGGATATTAACTGCCATGTGGCAGGACTCAGGATGTTTGCCTAAAAAAATTATACGATTCATTATTAACCTCTAATAGTGTAGGTTCCTATGAAGATTTTACATCTTACACAGGAAATAATTAACATCCTAGAACCTCCCTCAACTTCATATACCTAGCTACATTTTTTTAAGAGAAAGAAATACTCCTCTTATGCTCTTTTTAATGAAATAGTTAAGAAATACTTCTTGGAAAATACCTGAGGTATCAGATGTTATCCAAAGAAGGTTTTTCTTGCAAGAGAAAAGGACAGACTATTAAAGATATATTGCTTTTTTGCTTTCTCAGATACGGAAAAATGCACCAAGTGTCCAGATGATGAATATCCAAATGTGGACAGAATCCAATGTATCCCCAAAGTTATAACCTTCCTGTCTTATGAAGAACATCTGGGCATTATCCTGGTCTCTTTTGCCCTATTCTTGTTCTTAATCACAGACCTTGTTTTAATCATCTTCACTAAATACAGAGAAACTCCCCTTGTCAAAGCCAATAACCGGGACCTCTCCTACATCCTCCTGGTCTCCCTCCTGCTTTGCTTCTTGTCTCCTTCTCTCTTCATTGGTCAACCAAGGAAAGTTACCTGCCTTCTCCGACAAATGGTTTTCAGCCTCATCTTCTCAGTTGCCGTTTCTTCTCTCTTGGCCAAAACCATCACGGTGGTGCTGGCTTTCCTGGCCACAAAACCAGGAAACCGAGTGAAGAGATGGTTGGGGAAGAGCTTGGCCAACTCCATCATCCTTTCTTGTTCTGCTGTCCAAATTATCATCTGCTCCATCTGGCTGGGAGTTTCTCCCCCCTTCCCTGACTCTGACCTCCACTCTCAGAATGGAGAGATCATCCTGCAATGCAACGAAGGGGCCGTTGTCATGTTC
>WNWU01013456.1:20454-199703 GCA_012654045.1 Ptyas mucosa
ATTATTATTATTATTATTATTATTATTATTATTATTATTATTATTATTTTATTTCTATATCGCCCCTCTCCCGAAGGACTCGGGGTGGTGTACAGCCTATTAAAACAAAATATACAAATATCAAAATTTAAAATTATTAAAAATATTACACAATTTCAGGCCCAGATTCAAACCCCCAATTTAAAACTCCCAATTTAAAATAATTACATAGTTAGCCCTGCCTGGCGAAACAGTAGGGTCTTAAGGGCACAGCGAAACACATGGAGGTCGGAGATCTTGTGTATTTCCGGGAGCAGTTCATTCCAAAGGGCAGGAGCTCCCACAGAGAATGGTCTCCCCCTGGGTGTCACCAACCGACACTGCTTGGCCGATGGCACCCTGAGGAGTCCCTCTCTGTGTGAGCGGACTGGCCGGTGGGAGGCTATTGGTGGCAGAAGTCAGTCTCGCAAATACCCGAGTCCTAAACCATGGAGTGCTTTAAAGGTGGTAACCAACACCTTGAATTGCACCTGGAAGATCACTGGAAGCCAGTGCAGCTCACGCAGAAGAGGTGTCACATGGGCGCAACGAGGACCAGTTGGAGCCTCCAAGTACTCTTCAAGGGGAGCCCCATGTAGAGAGCATTACAGTAATCCAGTCGTGAGGTGACAAGGGCGTGAGTGACCGTGCGCAAGGCATCCCAATCCAGAAAGGGCCACAACTGGCGTACCAGGCGAACCTGATAAAAAGCCCCCCTGGCCACGGCTGTCATATGCTCTTCTAAAGACAGGCGTGCATCCAGGAGGACACCCACATTGCGAGCCCTTTCTGCAGGGGGCAAAGATTCACCCCCAATAGTCAGCACCAGCTGACTATACCGGGATGCCAGAAGCCACAGCCACTTGGTCTTGGAAGGGTTGAGCCTGAGCCTATTTCTCCCCATCCAGACCCGCACAGCCTCCAGGCAGCAGGACATCACATCAAGGGCATCTTTGGGGTGGTCTGGGGTGGAGATGTACAGCTGGGTGTCATCAGCATACTGATGGACTCTCACCCCAAAACCACAGATGATCTCACCCAGCAGCTTCACATAAATGTTGAACAGAAGGGGTGAGAGGACCGACCCTTGTGGCACTCCCCAAGCGAGGCGCCTCGAGGTCGACCTCTGCCCCCCTGCCAACACAAACTGTGAACGGTCAGAGAGGAAGGAGGAGAACCACCACAACATGGTGCCTCCTATTCCTAACCCCCTCAACCACTGCAGCATGATACCATGGTCGATGATATCAAAAGCCGCTGAGAGATCTAATAGGACTAGGACAGAGGAGCAACCCCTGTCCCAAGCCCTCCAAAGATCATCCACCAATGCGACCAATGCCGTTTCTGTGCTGTACCCCTGCCTGAAGCCCGACTGGTACGGGTCTAGATAGAAAGCTTCATCCGGGTGCTGGGGAAGCTGTCGTGCCACCACACTCTCAACAACCTTCACCACAAAACGAAGGTTGGAGACTGGACAGTAGTTTGCTAGTACAGCCGGGTCCAGGGAGGGCTTCTTGAGGGGGGGGCCTCACCACCGCCTCTTTCAAGGCCGCGGGAAAGGCACCCTCACTCAAAGAAGCATTTATAATCCCCTGGAGCCAGCCGCGTGTAACCTCCCAGGAGACCAGTACCAACCAGGAGGGACACGGGTCCAATAAACATGTGGCAGCACTAAGCCTAGCCAGAATCCTGTCCATGTCCTCGGGAGCCACAGGGTCAAACTCTTCCCAGGATCTACTATTCTCAAGATCTACCCCTGTCTCCCCCCCTGGACTCCTCCAGTCGGAGTCCAAGCCTTCCCGAATCTGAGCGACTTTATTATGCAGGAATTGCACAAAATCCTCAGCTCAACCCTGCAAGAAATCTTCCTGCACTCCCCCCCGAAAAAGGGAGTGGGTCACCCTAAACAGAGCAGATGGGCGGTTCTGTGCAGATGTGATAAGAGCGGGAAAATGGTTAGATTTCGCCGCTTTTATCGCCACTAGGTAGGTCTTGATATAAGACCTCACCAGTGTCCGGTCAGAATCGGATTGAATAGTCCTCCAAATGCTCTCTAGGCATCTTTTCCAACACTTCATCTCTCTCAGCTCCTCGGAGAACCAAGAAACCAATTGAGATCGGCATCAGGTCAGAGGCTGCAAAGGCACGACGCGGTCCAAAGCTCTGTTGGCCGCACTCTCCCAGGCGGCCACCAGGTCTTCAGTCGAGTCGTGTGCCAGGGTCTCAGGAAATGGCCCATGCTCCGTCAGGAACCTTTTGGGGTCCATCAGGCACCTGGGACGGAACCATCTGGTCAGTTCTGTCTCCCTGTGGCGAGGGGAAGTGGCTTGGAAGTCTAAGTGAAGGAGAGAATGATCTGTCCATGACAAGGGTTTGATGACTAAATCCCCTCTGCCAAGATCATTGAACCACTGACCAAAGATGAAAATCAAGTCCAGAGTGTGTCCCCCGGTGTGAGTGGGGCCTTGAACTAATTGGGTCAGGTCCATGGCCATCAAGGAAGCCATGAACTCCCGATCC
Organism: Ptyas mucosa; assembly: GCA_012654045.1. NCBI lineage: Eukaryota > Metazoa > Chordata > Lepidosauria > Squamata > Colubridae > Ptyas > Ptyas mucosa. The sequence continues at coordinate 22,993 of WNWU01013456.1, forward strand.
ACCTCTGATGCCTCACGGATGACAGGTTGAAGTCCCCCATAACAATAAGTCTGGGGCTATCTACCGCCACCCTGGCAATAATGTCGAGTAGCTCAGGCAGAGTTGCCATGTGGCAGGGAGCCAGGTACATGGTCAGCAAACCCATCTGTACCCCACGACTCCACTTCACAAAAAGGGACTCACATCCGGCTATCTGAGGAACAGTGGCCTCCCTCAGACAAAGACTTTCCCTAATAATCGCCGCTCCTCCCCCGCCCCTCCCCTGAGCCCTCAGCTGATGAAATGCTCAGAAACCTGGTGGACACATTTCAACGAGGGGAACCCCCCCCCCTGGCCCAACCAGGTCTCCGTAATTCCTGCCAGGTCCGCACCCCCCTCCATATGAGAGGGGCTCACAAATGAGAGGGGCTTTGTTAACTACCGACCTAGCATTACATAACATCAGCTGAGGACCCAGGGCCTGAGATCCTGTGCAACCCAGGACATGAGTCACACATTGAGGGCCGGAGTGCGCAATCGCTCGCAGACAGCGCATGCGTACCCCCGGAACCTGATGTGGCCCCCTGCGCCCGCCGTACCTGCCCCTCCCACTCATAGTTTCAATTAGACTGCCCTTTCTTTTACCACCACCCCCCGGCTTACCAGTCACACTACCAACCTCCTCCCCTCTGCTGTGCCCATCCAACCCACCACCCCTTACAGTGGCTATATGGACCCCCAGGTCCACCTCTACAACCCCCACCCCTCCTCCCGGATCCCCTTAAAAGCTTCCCCGCTATCCTATTTTAAAAATCCCTCAACCCCCCTTTTTTCACATGCCACATGCTTAAAAGAGTTAAGTTTTAATCTGTACATGGCACTATTTTGTCTGTCTCTTATTCATGTTCTGATGTTTTAATTTTTCCTGGCATTTCGAGCTACTATTAGCCAGCATTAGCCTGAGGGACTGGAGTATCTTTTTAAACTTAGAAACACAAATTCTAATTTGAAAAACATAGAAAAGTTTTTCTTAATGTAAATTCTAGGCTGAGTCCATTTCAGGGTGGAGAGATAATATGCTATGAACTGTGATGGAGAATGAGTCTCCATCACAGTCTCCATCATCCTCACTGGAGAAGCCACCAGTTCTTGAATATCAACTACAAATAGGCTGAAAAGCATTTAAGTTACTTAGCTCTTAAATGATATATAGTTGCTGATTTTTTTGTCTTACAGTAGAGTGGTGAGTGTTCTTTGACAGAAGATGGATGATCAGTACCATCCAGCTGTCTCACCATGGGTAAGGGTTTTCAGATTCATAGGAACTTCAGAAGATTACTGATACAGAGTCAAATCTTTGGCCCATCTAACTAGTTTTGTATATACAGATTGGAAGTTCCTTTTCACAGTTCCAAAGCAGCAGTTTTTAAATTTTTATTTGGAGGTGCTAAGAATTGATCATGAAACTTCCTGCAGGCCTCTCTGAAGCATAATTACCCTTAATGAGCAATTCACTAAAGAAATTTGGCCTGTTATCACTTAGCCTATACCCTAAATCTTTGGAAGATATGGAAGGTAGTTCTAAAATCTTGCATATCAGGACCCTCAGTTTACAGCAGCTGTAATTCTAGTCCAAACTGTGGTTGTAAGTAAGACTACCTGTTGTTAAGAAATTGTTAAGAAATTTCTTTTTTAAAACTTTCCAGTTGTAATACGCAAAGTTGTCTTACAAATCAATCTTAGCATTGCTACTTTTTAACTCTGACATAACATTACAGTAGCTTTTCATGTAGAAACAAGAATAGAGAAAAGGCAATTTACTGTTGCCAGTTTTTTGACACCTTTGGAATTTTGATAACATGTTATATATGTTGCTATAAAAGAGCTACCCATAGGAAACATAGGAAGCTTACTCATTCACAAAACAACTGCCTTAGTGAGCATAGCTGATTACTTATGTTCCAAAGACATACTGTAAGAAATCAGTCAAGTTATTATTTTTTAGCCTTAAGTAATATGACAGAATGAAGGCTAAGTGCTGGTACCTTCAGATTTTATTCCATTTTCCATCTCACATAAAAGGCTAACTGATGTAACTAGCCATATATTCATTAGAAGGCACCGGTAAATTTAATCTCATATACTTAATCACATCTTTTTTCCACAAATGTTAACAAAATACTATTAAGTGAAATGTGTGGTACTAACACCGCTCTATAAAGCCTTAGTAAGGCCACACCTAGAATACTACATCCAGTTTTGATCACCACACTATAAAAAATATGTTGACACTCTAGAAAGAGTGCAGAGAAGAGCAACCATGTTTATTAGGGAACTGGAGGCTAAAACATAAGATGAACGGTTACAGGAACTGGGCATGGCTAGTCTAGTAAAGAGAAGTCCAGGGATGACATGATAGTAGTGTTCCAATATTTGAGGGGCTGTAACAGAGAAGAGGGGGACAAACCTATTTTCCAAAGCACCTGAAGGCCAGACAAGGAACAATGGGTGGAAACTGATCAAGGAGAGATTTAGAAATAAGGAGAAATTTTCTGACAATGAGAACTGGTTTGATTAACCAATGGAACAGCTTGCCTTCAGAAGCTGTGGGTGAATCATCACTGGAGGCTTTCAAGAAGAGTCTGGACCAGTGGTGGGTTGCCCCCGGTTCAGACCGGTTCACAAGAACCAGTAGTAAAACTGGCAGGAGGCTCCGCCCACTGACAGAAGCACGCGCACAGAAGCACGCACAATGCGAATCGGTAGTAAAGATAAGTAGAACCCACCCCTGGCAGAAATGATATAGAGTCTCCTGCTTCAGCAGACGGTTGGACTAAATGACTTACAAGGTCCCTTTCAAGTCTGTTATTCTAAGTTCTAAAACAGTGGTTGTGAAACATCCACTTAAATTTTGTCCATATGAAACTTAACAGGAAAAATGTTGCTTAATTTCTATACAAAACCTGTGCAATAGATATAGTGATAAGTATTTTTTTAAAGTGCTATTTGATGGTATTGATATTATAGTTATAAATAACTTTTAACAATGATAGTGGCTTCATTTATGTATTGTATCCATACTTTCCCTGCCTCCTAGGAATCGCTAGGAATTGCTATGCATAATACATTTATTTATATTTCAGGCTTGCAGAGCAAGAGCGCTTCTTAAGATCTCTTAATTTTATGTTTTGTTTTTTAAATCAATTTATATAGCTACCCATCTCACAAACAAGCAACAGGGCAGTATATAACAGAGCTAAAACAATTAATAACATTACTAATGATAAAGGCATGATTGTTTTATATTATATTATATATTCACCAGTTGCATCCCTTTCTTGATCGGGATTCTGTGTGCACAGTCACTCATGCCCTCGTCACCTCTCGTCTGGACTACTGTAATGCTCTCTACATGGGGCTCCCCTTGAAGAGCACCCGGAGGCTCCAACTGGTCCAGAATGCGGCCGCGTGGGTAGTTACGGGAGCTGCATGGCGCTCCCACATAACACCGCTCCTGCGTGAGCTGCACTGGCTCCCAGTGGTCTTCCGGGTGCGCTTCAAGGTGTTGGTTACCACCTTTAAAGCGCTCCATGGCATAGGACCTAGTTACCTTTGAGACCGCCTGCTGCCACCGATGACCTCCCAATGACCCGTGCGCTCCCACAGAGAGGGCCTCCTCGGGATGCCATCAGCCAAACAATGTAGGCTGGTGACCCCCAGGGGGAGGGCCTTCTCTGTGGGGGCACCTACCCTCTGGAATCAGCTGCCCCCAGAGATAAGGAGAATCCAAGACCTCGGTGCCTTTCGCCGTGCCCTTAAAACTTTCTTATTTCAGCAAGCCGGGCTGGCTTAACTAATTCTTTTAATAATTTTAATTGGTTTGTCTTTTTAAATTTGGGGCCAAACAGAGATTTTTTAAAAAATTGTTTTTAATGTTTGTATTGTATGTTTTTATTTGGCTGTACACCGTCCTGAGTCCTCAGGGAGAAGGGCGGTATATAAATTTGAAATAAAATAAAAAATAAAAAATAAATTAATTAATTCAGTGTATATTATGTGTTGAGATTTAAGCCTACTGAAACCTACTGAATACCATGAATTAAATTGGTTTCTTCCAAATGAATATTGAAGATGCTAAAAGGGATTATTGATTAGATTTTAACACAGGTGGGCAGATTAAAAAAATTTACGTAATCAATTTCAAATTGGCCAATATCCACCTTCAAATAAGGAGGTCAGGAGCATCATTAGGGATCCTGTGAAGAGGGGCTCAGGCCTGGTCCCAGCATGACACCATGATCCACAAGCTGCTGCTGGCACTGTGCAGCTACCCAGGTGACCTCTTCATAGGCCGCAGCCTACAGGTGGTTGCCCCTCACCCCTCCCCTCCCAGCCACTCCTCACCTGGCCTGAGAAGGTAAGGCCAACAGCGCGGGAGGGAGATCAGTTCCGGGCCCACCGCACTTGGCCAAAGGGCCACCTGAGGGAGATACAACAAGGCTTGACCATCTTTTGGACCACCCTCGTTCAGATTCCACACCTCCCTCTGGCGGCCCTTGGCTGACGTGGCTTCCCCACCAACCAAGGAGAGAAGCAGACCTGCTTTGGCGACACCACCATCACCTGCACCCAAAATCTTTCAAGTCTTGAAATGTTTTTTGAAAGTCACCCCAAAGAGGTGAGCAAAGTAGACTCTTTATCCTACATTCTCATCAGGGGTAGTCCTCGACTTATGGCCACAACTGAGCCAAAATTTCCATTGCTAAGCAAGATTTAAGTAAGTTTTGCTCCGTTTTGTGATTTTCCTTGCCACCATTGTTAAGTGATGTTCAATAGTAGTAAATAAATAGAGAGGGAAATTGTATCTTATTAAGGCCTTTGAGGCAAGTGGCCGGGAGGCAGGACCGGGCATTGGTCAACTTTCTACTGGCTTCCCCATTGCTTGGTTGTGGGAAGTCAACAAGAAATTGCTTCACCTAATGAATGCGGAATTCAATTAAGAACAGCTGCAGGGATTGCTATCGCTAAGCAATATGTTCATGCTTGGCGATAGAAATTCTAGTGCTAACTGTTGACATAAGTCGAGAATTACCTGTAAAATTCCTTCCACTTGTTCACCTGAGTGTTATGTATACTACACATATATTGTAATCTGATAAGTAAGTTCAGTTAAACTGCTGGACTATGTATTTGTAGTTCTTTTATTGTTCTCGTGTAGTGGGATATTATTTTTCTTTATAGGTAAAAACCCCATGTTATGTTTCCAGTGTTTATCCAGACATTATTTTACTGTTTCTTTCCAGACCCAATATAAAATACTGATTTTGGCCTGTAAGAAATTAACAGACTAAAATCATCTCCTATGTAAATATGATCATTAAGATCTATGCCCATGCTCTCTAGCCTGACAATGAAATGTTCTAAATTAATAGATAATTACATTAGTAGTCCCATGCATATGAAATTCACTCCAGAAATCTGTAATGTGTTATTAATATTAGTTCATTTAATCATTTGTAAAACATTGTTATTTTAAGCTACATTTGATTAATTCATTATCAAGAACTATTTTCAACAGGCATTGTTAACCCAATGCAACAAGGCAGAAAACCTGAAGTTATATTTATTTTCTTAAGCTCAAAAGTTCACAAAAATGGTGACTGTAGTCATGAAAGAAACAGACATCTGCTACTCAGGAAGAAGATCATAACGAAACATTAAAGTACTGTACATCATACTGAAAAAAGGTACATATTATCAAGGCCATGATCTTCCCATTTGTAATTTATGATTGTGAAAGTTGGACTACTAGAAAGACTGAATGAAATAAAAATAATGCCTCTGAATTATTGTACTGGAGAACATGGCTGAGATACCATAACTGCAAGAAGAAAATACTGAATACCGAAAAACCCTCTACACGTGAGACTGCTGACTAGAAGTTTTAAAAATAGAGCTGAATGTTTTCTTAACCAATCTAAAACCAAGAATAAACTTAGAAGACCATGATGGTTGGAAAAGTCAAAGGCAATCAAAATAGGCCAAAATAAGACATGATAGTAAGATATCAGCACTGATGGCACAAGTATAATCTTACAAAAATTAAAAGAACAATTATTGTTCTGAGCCAGTTTGGTCTAGCAGTTAAGGCACTAGGCTGGAAGACAAGATTCCTTGAGTTCAAGTCCCATCTTAGCCATGAAAGCCAGCTGGGTAACTTTGGGCAAATCACTCTATCAGCCCAACCCCTCCCCCACCAATGTGGTGGTTATGGTGGAGAAAAGAAGAGGAGGGCAGTGTGTTGGATATGTTTGCAACCTTGAGTTATTTTTAAAAATCATAAAGGCAGGATAAAAATAAGTTGAGATATATTTATTATGCCCTGAAAGAAAATATTTACTTAATAAGTAAACACATTACTGGATTCAACAATCCTCCAAAACCAGTCATGTCCTAGGAATTTAGAAGAAAAATAAAATAAATATAAATTTTAAAAAACCTAAGTGTAACTGGAAAACAAACTGTATTTCAGTATGAGATGATTATTGATTTCTTAATGGATTACTACTGGGCAAAATTTACACTCTTGCCGAAAGCATCAATCTTGGGATTATAATTATAATCCTCTCTGAACATGTTAAGCATCCTTGAGTGAAATAAATACAAAAAACCAAACAACCCCCCCCCCCAAAAAAACAGATTGTTATCTGTCGGGAAACGGTTCAATATTCTATTTCTTTGGCCTCAACCGCATTACAGCAACACTTTAAAACATATGCTATTATAGATAAAAGCTGAAACATATAGCTTGAAAAGAGTTACATTAAGATAATGGCCAAAGATTTTAGGAAGACAGCAAGGGTTAGGGAAGAACGGCACATAAATAGGATTGCTCCTACTCTAGCGTACTTTGTCTTACAAATGAACAATTTCCATTCTGTAGTTCTGGCTCTTAGTGCCACAGAGATGCCAAGTGCAAAGTTTTCCATTAATTTCAACTGGAATCAACTGGAATTGGCACCATTGTTCAGACAATACAACCAGCCAATCTAAATAATTCAGAACATATCTTTATAAGTGTTATCACAGCACTCTATCTTTAATTATGTTTTATCACATCAAACCATTATTTATATCTGAAACCAAGTTAAAAATATAAAGAGCAATTCAAATGGTTCCTTTTTATTTTTTTAAAAAGGGAAAATACTGATTTTGCAAACATATGGATATTTTGTTCCAATTGGTTTATCATTTTATTGGATAATAAAATGATAAACCAATTGGAACAAAATATCCATATGTTTATAAAATCAGTATTTTCATTCAATTATCTATTGAAGACACAGACTTCAACGGATAATTAGAACTGCAGAAAAAACAATTGCTACCAATCTGCCTTCTATTGAGAATCTATATACTGTACAAGTCAAAAAGTTGGCTGTGAAAATATCTACAGACCCCTCACATCCTGTACATAAATTGTTTCAACTTCTACCCTCAAAATGACGCTATAGGGCACAGCATATGAGAACAACTAAACACAAGGACATTTTTACCCCGAATGCCATCACTCTGCTAAACAACTAATTCCCATAACACTGTCAAGCTATTTACTAAGACTGCATTACTATATTTTTCTCATTCTTCCTATAACCTATCTCCTCCCACTTATGACTATAACCTTGTTGCTTGTATCTCTATGATTTATATTGTTTTATTTGCTTACAAGTATGATTTGATTTGATATGATTTGATTGCTTATTTAGTAACTTATGACTATCACCAAATGTTGTATCTTATGATTCTTGATGAATGTATTTTTTTCTCTTTTTATGTACACTGAGAGATGTACTGTTGGAATTCCAATATCTAGAAGCGAGAAAATATATAGATCCAATATCTCTATCTCTATCTCTATCTCTATCTCTATCTCTATCTCTATCTCTATCTCTATCTATCTATCTATCTATCTATCTGTCTATCTATCTATGTATCACGTTCCTCTGCTTCTGCTGATTTCAGCCTCTGGACTGCATGATACAATGCTGCTGGTTTGATCTGGAAGCATATTTTCCAAATCATGGGAACATCAATCCATGATCTCTCGGTGACTTATTAAAACAACCATATTTGTTTCCAGGATTGGTGTCTGGAAAACAGCTGACGTTTTCCTATGTACACTGATTAATAGCACTTTGCTAATTTTAAATGTACTCTGCATTTTGAAACCTATTGCAAAATAGCTGACAAAAAGATATCAAGAAAATGTGGGATAGAAAGACATGAAATAAACATAAGACCTACACCACAGACATTTTACTACAGCAGCTCCTTTATAACTGATGGTGGAGCATATGATCCTAAAAATCAAACATGCTGTCAAAGATGGCATTTGATACAGTTATTGGAAAGAGATTCCCTTAAGCTGTAAAATTCATTTGACCTGTTTTACCTGCAAAGGAATATTCCCACATGAATTCCATACAATAGACTTCCATCAGTTTTAACATTTATATATCAGCTAAATATTCTCTGTGGCACAATGTATACAGGTAATCCTTCACTTACAATCTTTCATTTAGTGACCATTCGATGTTCCAACTGCACTGAAAAAACTGACTTATGACTGTTTTTCACACTTACACTGTTGCAGCATCCCCATGGTTACGTGATCAAAATTTAGATGATTGGTACCCAATTCATATTTATGATGGTTGCAGTGTCCCAGGGTCATATAACCACCTTTTGTGATCTTTTAACAAGCAAAGTCAATGGGGAAGCCAGATTCTCTTAACAACCATGTTACTAACTTAACAAATGCAATTATTCACTTAACAACTGTAACAAGAAATGTTGTAAAATGGAGCAAAATTCATTTAACAACTATCTCACTTAGCAACAAAAATTTTGGCCCATAGATCAAGTACTACCTGTATGGAGGATATGCAATATAACCTGTCACTTAGGGTACAAGTGGGTCACAGTGATGCATGCTTTAAAGCAGCATTGTATCTAGATCAATTTACAAGCAACACATTTTGATGATCATTTCCATTATTAAGGCCAGTAAGTATTATACTGTCAGCAGAGTTGAAAGTAAAATTTTGTAGCATCCTATATGTGGAAATCCTATATGCCCTTATAAAGAGAATAATATTGAAATACAAACTCACATTCAGTTGTATTGAAATTTCTGTTACATAAAGTAATAAAGAAGTACATAAAGAGGTGCTAATAGCACTTCTAACCTAATTTCTGGGACAGACTGAAAAAATGTTCAATTCTTACTGGCAGATGTGGATGCCAAGGTACCTCTTGCATTGCAAAGTTTGTTTCCACAGCTTGTGAAACTGATGCATGATTGATAGCAATAATTTGATGGCAGAAGAAGCAGAATCAGGCCATATTCATCTCACAACTCTAACTCTTCTATACCATTATAGAGAAATCTGAGGGAGATGGGCAGTTAAATAAATAAATAAAAATCTAAATAAAATTTAGTTAAAATATGACTGGTTTCATTCTAATCTTTACTAAACTATAAAAGCAGCAATGTAGATGTAGAAAAATTGAGATGATGATAATGTAACAATTTCATTGTAAATAATTTCATTAAAAATTTCAAGAGGTTACTTTTATTTTTCTTTAATTACTCAGTCTTATTCCTCCCTTATAGGGACGCGATGGCTCAGTGGCTAAGACACTGAGCTTGTCGATCAGAAGGTCAGCAGTTCAGCGGTGAACTCCCGTTACTTGTCCCAGCTTCTGCCAACCTAACAGTTTGAAAGCACATAAAAAATGCAAGTAGAAAAATAGGGACCACTTTGGTGGGAAGGTAACAAGTCTCCGTGCGCCTTTGGCATTTAGTCATGCCGGTCACATGACCACGGAGACGTCTTTGGACAGCACTGGCTCTTTGGCTTAGAAACAGAGATGAGCACCTGAGACAGGGGTGCCCTCTGTCCCCTCTGTTATTCATATTAGCTTGAGAAACTCTCTTAAAGGAAATCAGAAGAGATAAAGAAATAAAAGGTCTGAAAATTAAAAGGGAGGAATACAAACTCCAAGCTTTCACCGATGACATGGTATTCATCATAGAACAACTGATAATAACTAGCACTAAACTATTAGATAAAATAGAAAAATACGGGAGTGTAGCCGGACTTAAAATCAATAAACAAAAAACAAAGATACTAACGAAAAATCTTACTAACCAACAAGAAAAGGAATTAGAAGATCAATTAGATATACAAACGACAAAGAAGGTAAAATACCTAGGAATATGGCTCACCAATAAAAGCTCATCAATTAGAGAGGACAACTATGATAAATTGACAAGACAAATTAAAAAAGATCTAGAAATTTGGAAAAAACTACAACTGTCTCTTTTGGGAAAGATCGCCTCAATTAAAATGAATGTCCTACCTAGAATTTTATACTTATTCCAAGTGATTCCAATAAAACCGGAGAAGAATTTCTTCAAGGATTTCAATAAATTAATAGCAGACTACATATGGCAAGGAAAGAAAGCAAGAATTAAAATAAAACACCTACAGGATACAAGAGAAAGAGGAGGACTGGCACTACTGGACTGGGAGACATATTATAAAGCATCAGCACTAATTTGGATCAAGAAATGGATGGAACTCAAAAATAAAAGATTATTGAATTTGGAAGGATTCGACCTACAACGAGGATGGCACGCATTTCTATGGGAGGGCACTGATAAACAACATGGATATTTTCAGAGACACATTGTCAGACAAGCATTATATCAGACATGGCAGGGCATTAAAAAAATACACTACAATAAAATCCCGGAATGCTTATCAACCATGGAAGCCCAGATCTACTCACTTGCTATGGATATCACCAAAATGAGAACCTATAAAGATTTATTAAACAACTGAAGGGAACTAAGAACAAGAGAAGAATTGAAGGAGATCAGTATAGACATTGACTGGTGGCCATACCTACAAATAAAATCAAAATATAAGAAAGATTCGGCTCAATTTGGATTCCAAAAAGGCCAATGCGAATTAGATAAAATTTTACAAGGATCACAGGATAAATTGATTTTAAAAATTATGGACAACAAATTATAAATTAACAATGTCTGTACCATATAAAGAAAATCTGTACAAAATGTTCTATAGGTGGCACCTCCCACTGGCCAGACTGGCAAGAATGTTCCCCAACACCTGTCCAACATGCTGGAAATGCAAACTCCACAAAGGAACCTATTATCACATGTGGTGGACCTTCCCAAAAGTAAAACAATATTGGTAAATGATCAGAACACAAGTAGAAGAAATCACACAACGAAGATTAGAAATGAGGCCGGAAACCTTTCTACTAGGAATAATAAATGGACAATATGAAAAGGAAATAAGATATTTAATCATTCATATAACAACAGCAGCACAAATAATCTTTGCCCAAAATTGGAAGAGTAGTGACACACCAACAGAAAATAGAGTAATTAGTAAAATCATGGAATGTGCAGAAATGGACAGACTCACAAAGGAACTACAAGATAAAGAGGAACATGATTATTATCTAGTATGGGAAAAGTGGTACACTTGGGTGGAAAATAGAAAAAGGGAAAAGAATAAGGAGTAATTGGAGTTATAGAAACAGGAATATAAATCACTAACACAAGCTAACAGTGAACTATAAAGATAGATATAAGAGTAAGACCAAACAAGGAAGAGTCAAAACACAAATAAGAACATATATTACAGTTGCGATAACTTTGACAAAATGTATATTTGAATTCTTTGTTTACATGTTTTGTATGTTTTGTTGTTACTTGTTTTGTCTTGTTTGTATTCTTAAACAAATAAAATGTACTATTAAAAAAAAAAGAAACAGAGATGAGCACCACCCCTAGAGCCGCAAATGACTAGCAGGCATGTGTGGGGGAACATTTACCTATTCCTCCCTTACCCAAATTCATATTTAATTCCAGCCAGCTGACCTGTAAACTTCCGGGTTCCTAGATTTTGAAAATTGTATTGAATTATAAAACCTTATTGATCAGGGCAATTCACAAAAATTGGGTGACAATTCCATAAACTAGTTCTATGTGAATACCTGTATTTGGAAATAATCAACACAGAAAATATAGAAATAACTTGTAAAAGAAAAAGTTTGGAAAATTAATAGAAAAAGGTTGGGTAGGTTAAATAAATCAGATTACAAAACCCATGCCTGATATTTCTGGCCTTTTTCTTTGGCAAAGAACAATGCACAGATTTACAAATTAAATTTACAGACTCTTTACAATTATAGATTTCCAGTGTTAGGGGACATGACAAATGTTGTGACCATTGAAACAACTTTAAGAAGGCAACTTTGAAACCACTTCAATGTGAAGGTGTCAGGCTTGGTTGAAAAAATCCAGTCACCTGTAAATAATATATTCAACAGGGTGGCAATGAGAGACGGTGTGTTGGCAGGTTGATGATTACTGTTCCTAACAAGATGACAGTGTCTTGAAAAACTCAACAGAGAAAAAAGCTCTTCATAAGATCACTTTCCCCACTACATGTAATCCCCGAGTTCTGACAGTTCACTTAGCGATCATTCAAATTATGCTCAAACACTTTTCGCCGGGATGGAGACCTGACAGAGACTGGAAACTTCATCTACATACAGATGTGGCACTTGAAAACAGAGTGATTCAATCCATTTTCAAGCCCCACATAGGCACTCAAACACTTTTTGCTGGGACAGATATTGGATGGAGACTGGAAGCTTCTGGGGCCATGGTGTCACCCAACTTCAGGCACCCATCCACTTTTACAGAGAATGGGTGCCTGAAGTCCTGCGCGATCAGGGCACCCAAAAGGCTCCAGCCTTCAGGGGGAAAGTATTTACACGCCAACAATTTAACAATGAAACAATGTGAGTTCGCTGCCCCAAAGCCTCACTTTGGCGTGCAAATGCTTTTCAATGGCAAGCCTGGAAGCCTTTGTAGGAGACTCACCGAGGCTGCCTGCCACTCCAGAAGTGGCAGGCAGCCTCAGTGAGTCAGAGAAGCCTAGCAGGGTGCGCTCGTCCTGCTCTTCCTATGCTCTTACTGGGAGCAGGCAAAGAAATAGAGAGGTTGGAGAGGAGACAGCTCGCTAGATCTTTGAAAGGTAAGACTATCTGGCGTGGCAGGATGGGGGGGGGAAGCAATTGCATGAGGTATCTGTGGGTTGGGGGAGGCTATGGATGCTCTGAAGCAAGTGGCCTTTTCCATCAATACCCCCCCCCCTTCGCTTTCCCCACTCTGAGATACCTCATGTGCAGTTAACAACCCAGATATTCGATTAGTGAATGTGTGGACGAAAAGAGGGAGTGATCGTGGTCAAGTTATGTGATTCATTCCTACGAATCTTCAGATTACGAATATAATTGGTAGGCTCCATTACATTCATAACTTGAGAACTACCTGTATTCAACAGAGTTTTCAAATGGTAGTTATCTTAATATTTTTCTGTTATATTCCTAGTTGTTTGAGAAGACAGAACAACAATATCAGTCCATATAACAGAACAATTTTCAAAACAATGTTTGGCCACCCTATTCATGAGGACATATCTTACTGCCCTTGTCATAGCAGTTAACTTAGATCCATGACTAAATAATGGACAACAGATTGTTTTTGCCTTATTGAGTTGTGGAACCCCAGCCCAGTAATTTATTTAAATGACTATAGTTAAACATTCTTCATGAATAAAAAAGAAAAGTAATCACACAATGCTATGTATGCTTACTGCAAAGTAAGTCCAATGGTGTTTCCTTAATTCTTATTAAGAGATATAACTGCCTAAAAATCACAATAAATAGAACAAAATGTATGGCAGCACTAAATTGTACAATGAAATTTTTCTTTCAAGTGCAATTATGAAACAAGCAGCTTAAGCTTCACCACGTTGCAGAATGATTTGCTGAATGATTTGTCTGACTCAAAATCTGTAATACTCACAAAATGAATGAAGATTATGCAGACTGTACACTGATTATGTAGTGAACTTGAATATTTGCATTATCAGATCTCCCTCAAAAAACAAATGTACCATCAGAAACTGTAAGATTTTTTTGTTTGCTTGTTTTCTAAACATAAAAAAAATGACTAATGTACTCAAACATCAAAAATCTACAGATGTAATTTATTAGTGATTAGTTTGTTAATATGTTTTAAGGATGGAGGGATAATTTGAATAAGCTAATTTTTAAAAGCAAGATTCTTCAAGATTCTTTTCCATTGCATTAATTCTTTAGCCAATGCACTTTTAAATACTATTAATCCAAAGAACCATGTACTGTAGTTACTTAGTGCTTTGCTTACAGTAAACCTGGCAACTAACAAGAAAGACAAATGCCTTCATTTCTTATGTTGCTTCAGTTTATAAATCTTAGGAGAAATGGACAATGAAACCACTCTAGAATCAATTATCAAAAAACCTTGCTGAGGTTTTTTTTCCCAATTCCCTCAAAAATATTAAATCACAATGAGCAATTAAATGCCTCTTGCCACCAGAGACAGTAATATGTATGAATTTTATTACAACCTTTTCTAAAATGAATCAAATTCATATAATGCAATTCTAAGGAGGTGTAGTATCATCTATGAATTATTTTTATAGTCAATACTTGAAAATACACTAAGATGGATTTGAAAGGAATTTTACATCATAAAGAGTCCCAAGCTAATTCACTGAGTTCCAATCTGAAATTCTCTTTTATATTTTGTTAATGCTTCCAAAGGGGCCAAGAGTATTTGAGAATAATTTGATGTTAAATTATGCTGGTATTCTATCCCTATTGAAATGTTAATATTTCTCAGCTGTAAAGACCTCCTCAGTTTAAGAAGTTTAAAAACTGTAGATTGTCGTAATGATGATGTCAGTGGATTTCTTTTACCATGGTCCTGTCATTTGCAGCCTAGTCCTTGTTTTGTAGAGTGAATGCCATTTTAATGGCTCAGGACCTTATATTTGACCACAATGCTACAAATGCCATAGCAATTTTCTCTGCTAGTTCACAACCAAAACAAAAAAAGGAAGTCCTTATACTAAAGCTGATATAGCAAGTACATGTTCTTCCATGTGTGCACCTAATTCATGATTTAAAAGATACCATATCACACAACAGAGGTAATGTAAGTATTCACTCTGTAAGCATCCATGAATTATATTTTTAAAGTATAGTGTATTATATAAAAATATAACATTCTCTTATTTTTTTAAAAAAAATCCTATAGAGTGGTATGCATTCTGTGTAGGTGGGTATCTTCTCGGACTCAGTTCCTGCGTAATGAGGATTGCCATTATGGCCAGGAAGGTCTTTGCACAACTTTATTATTTTTTTTATTGAAAAAGTTTTACAGTCTTTGCACAACTTTAGTTTGCTATTTTTTATATTATGCTTATTAATTGTGCTTTGCTTTGGACAAAATAGGAACATATAATACATTAATTAATAGTCAAGCAATACAATCAATATAGTGCTAACAAACTTTTGTTCTTTGCAGTATTTATTTGTAATAATAAAAACTAACACAGTAATAAGGCTTAGTAGTAATAATAAAATACCACAATATTGTATAATAAAAATATTTCACAGAACACCTAAAAGCGTGTCAAATTATACATTAGAATGGACAGGACATACCTTTTTGGCAGAGTCTCATTAAATGGTAGTTTGCCAGCAACTTGTGATTTTCAGTAGTAAAACTGAGGTGATTCAAATGTTACAAAAGAACATCATGGGAACCATATGCAGCCTGCTAGTTGCTTATCTTAATATTTAGAAAGGAATAAGCATATTTATGTACGTGTATAAGTTTGTGTACATATACAACACACTGTATAATTTCACATCTATTACTAGTAAGCTGTATTTAACAAGCATTACACCCAGTAATGAAATTCGACAAACTTATGGTGTGAGGGAAGAAATAGTCTCAAACAAGTTTTGCTGCATTGCTATACAATTACAGTATGCAAATTAAGTGGAATCATATCATATGCCAACAGATGAGTCATGTCTGGTATATTAATACTCCAAGGAAAGTAACTGCATATAACTGTGGATTCATCATGGAGAAGCTTTTCTTGAGGACCCCAATTTAAAGGGCTGAGGAGTAGGGGCAAGAATTAAGTCCAATAAATTTACTTTCACTACCAGCATCTTAATCGCTATTATCAGACAAATTGGCAAACATAGATGAAATGTTGGAAATCTTGCTCAGACAGACCACAAACTATAGTAAAGAACAGCTAAATCCATATCTTGTACTTTTTGTACCAAGAAAAACATAACATGCCACTAAGGAACACACTATACTGTATGTCCTCTCAAACTATGCATGCAAGAAACATACAGAGCAGTTCAGATTTATGAATATTTTGGTAAAATTCCACCAAAAGGTTGGGGCAGAACAAAGAAAGAGGAAAGAAAAATAATATATTTTATGGGAATTGGAGTGTCACTGTTACCAATTCCAATCTTCCATTATCTAATTTGAGGAATTTAGATTATCTGGACAAATCTAACAAAAACAACAATTGTAGATGCTTAAGTTTATGATGAGTCTAAGCCAGCATTTCTAAAAATTACTAATTTGGGGAAAGACTGGGTTTGTCCTGAAATCCTTACTTATTTGACCAGAACAAATTTTCAGTCATGAAACTACTGGTTGAAGGCAAATGGTGGCTCGGAAGTTACAGCAATGCAGAATAAATCAGAAAAAGAATTGAATAACACATTTATTTATCAAGCAGTGATGTCTTAATTTTTCAATTGGTAAATTCTCTTTTTTACATGTGGGTACAGCACAATATTTTCCCCTACAAAACTCTGTGAGGGGCAGAACAGACAGCTGCTATTACTGAATATCCCAGATCAAAGCAAGGAACATTTTTGAGCTCTGTGAGCCAACACGGCAAAGCACCCTGTTCAGAGAACAGACCAGAGCTGCTCTTGGCCAATCCATGATACCCTACACATTTAGTTATCCCTGGGTAGAGAGAAACCCTCCAGCTTTTATCCAAAACTAGAAAGAATGCAATTCCAGCAACTGTGGTCATTTTTTTATTTTGTGGGATAAGGAAGCAAGTGAGCACTGCAGAAATATGTGTGTACAGTACGTTATAAAGTAAGACACATAATGTGAATAGGTGTATATAAGTTGTATGTCTCTATGTGTGTGCACCCTCCATCCCAACCATACCAATAGTATTTTTTTCCAAAACAAAAGAGAACCTAATCTTTGTATCTCTCCTTTTTACATAGTATTTTGTCTTTTTTAAAAAAAATGGGGCTGCATTTGTTATCTTTTCCTAATAAGTTTACAGTCACAAGAAGCCTCATAAAACTTTTTCAGACTAACAAATTGTATTGTTGCCTTCCCGCTCCCCCCCACACCTGATCCCAGTTCAAATTCTACATCAGTCTAGTCATTCCATTGCATTGATAAATTTAGCTGTAGTTATGAAAGCATAAGCCTTTTAATACAATTTGCTAGTTTGAAAAGGGAGGCATGCAAGGGCAATTTTATGAAAACTGGCAAATGATGACTAGACCTAGCCACTACTGAAACAATGTCAAATTGCAGTGCATCAGTCATTACAGGTTAGTCCTCGACTTACAACAGTTCATTTACATACTGTTCCAAGTTACAAAGGCAGTGAAAAATGTGACTGATGACCATTTTTCAGAGTTACAACCTTTGCAGCATCCCCATGATCATATGATTAAAATTCAGATACTTGGCAACTGGCTCATTTTTATGACTGTTGCTGTGTCCCAATGTCATGTGAGGGGCAGAACAGACATTGCAATCTTCTGACAAGCAAAGTCAATGGAGAAGCCAGATTCTCTATACAATTGAGTTACTATCAACTGCAGTGGTTCACTTAACAACTGTGACATGAAAGGTTGTAAAATGGGGCAAAACTCAGTTAACAAATGTCTCACTTAACAACAAAATTTTTGGACTCAATTGTGATCATAAGTCGAGGACTACCTGTACCAGCAGGCAAGCTATTCACATTTATGATGCAGGTACATCCATTAGCTCTATATTAAATTCAAATTCAATAAAGTGAGCCAATGAATTAAGGTTATGACTAGGATCGAGGACAGCCAGATTCAAGTCATCCTGCCACATGGCAAATCTCTTGGTGACTTTGGATCAAGATGGGATATACATCTAACAAATAAATGAGAGTCTAGTGCTATTAGAAAACAAAGAATGGATGGCTATTCCAATACCTTGATACTTTTAAAAGATGTTTTACTTCATAATTCTTTCCTTACGCTGATGTTTTCAAAAAAATATGTTGTATTTTGCACTGGAAACATCAAAACTGATAATAAGCTAGAATCATTCTTCCTTGCTTCTAATATTCCGATGAATTAGAACCACTCTAGTTTATTCAGTGAATATATCTGCATAATTTTGCTAAAGATATTGCCTGAATGGGAACTAGAATACACAACTCTTCTATTACAATATTTTTTTTCCTGGACAGATCCCCTCCTTGAGAAGCCATGTTGTATATGCATGGCTGAGTGAAAGCAAAGTTTGCTGATGAAGTGCATTAACTAAAATGGAGAACCAGATTGATGATACTTTGTCATACCAATTTCATTGGAAACTGAGTTATTTTTGTTTATATTTCTACCTCATTTTCCTCAAGTGACTTGAGACATCATACTTTAGTTTTTACAAAGATAGGTTGCAAGATCATTCCTCACCCCGAGTCACCTAGTGAACTTTCTTGGCTAAGGATAGACTTTACCAGGAGTCTCCTCAATCCTAACACAGGCCCTAAACACTTACATCACCAGAGCTGTAGACACACACACACACACACACAAAAGGGGGGGGGGTGTAATAAATAGTTGTAGTGCATTCTCTTTTTTCACAGAAAAAATGATTCCCTACTAAGTTGATTGTGCTAGCAAGCTTACAATAAAATAATGGTCATGGAAAAAGCTTCATTTTTGCCTCACCCCTCTCCTGATACACCATGGTACTAGACTCAAGGAAGCAGCAGCAGCAGATGAAGGAATTATAGTTGAGATTTGGGGTAGTAAGTCCAGTAGGTTGATTAATGCAGAAATGCATGGTTGTTTGCACCAACCTTTTTTGATGCGGAAAAAGAAAAGAAATCTGCCTTAGCAAACAGCAAAGCCAACAAGCTGTTTTAGTTTCGCTTTTGGTTTCAGCACAAGGA
Organism: Ptyas mucosa; assembly: GCA_012654045.1. Taxonomy (NCBI): domain Eukaryota; kingdom Metazoa; phylum Chordata; class Lepidosauria; order Squamata; family Colubridae; genus Ptyas; species Ptyas mucosa. The sequence continues at coordinate 42,210 of WNWU01013456.1, forward strand.
GAAAAAAAAATGTGCTCTTTGCAGCAGGCACCTTTTTGCAGCCGGCACCGATCTTCTCATTTGTTTTCTTTTAACCCTGATCAGCTGTAGGGGGGGGGGGGCTTTGAAGCCCCACAGCAAGAATTTAAAGTTTTTTTTTCCCTCTAGCCATCAGCTGGAACTCAGGAGGCAGTCCCAATAGATTGGGAGTGGGTGGGGTAAGCAAACCCCGTTCTCCCGCTATTTCCTAGCTTGCAGGGGAAAAGTCATATATTTCGTGACCCGCGTATAAGCCTAGGGGGCGTTTTTCAGGCTGAAAAACAGGCTGAAAAACTCGGCTTCTACGCGAGTATATATGGTATATGATCATGGAGATACTGCAAAAATAATAAGTGTGAAAAACAGTCATAAATCACTTTTTTCAGTGCTGTTGCAACTTTGAATGGTCACTAAATGAACTGCTGTACATCGAGGATTACCACGTATATAATGGATCTTTCAATATGAACGGAGCACCAGAACATTGTTGTTCAGTTGTTAAGACGTGACAAGTCTTTGTGACCCTATGGAGCATACCAGGCTAGGACAGCCTGTCCTCCACTGTCTCCCTGAGTTTCCCAAATTCATGTTCATTTTGTCAGTGACACTATCTAGCCACCCCATTCTCTGCCTTCCCCTTCTCTTTTTGCCTTCAGTCTTTCCCAACATCAGGATCATTTTTCAATGAGAGCACCCGAAAGGGGACCAATTAAGCAGCAATTACAATTAAAAAGCCCTTATTGTACATTTTAGGAAAAATGTCCCTCAGTTAAAATAATCTAAACTGTTAATATAATTTTCATTCCCTGTGCAGTGAATGTAGAATGTAGAAGAAATGTGAATGTGAAAGAAGCTTATAAGTAAACTTTGTTAACAGCAGATAATAATTAATATAAGTTGTCAATACTTCATTTTATTAGTTGGACATTTTTTAGATATGCAAATCAGAAAGCCAGACAATTGATTGGAAAAATGCTTTATTAAATCAAAGCAGACTTAGAGCAATAATACCTTATATTTTCATGCAGTTAACCCAGTGTTACCCAATTTAATGCTTTTCAGATGTGTTGGATACCAACTTCCCTAATTCCCAGCATTACTGAAGCATTATGGAATTTGAAGAGCTATACAGCTAAGAGTCACCATATTTCAGAAGGCTGAGTTAACCAAATGAATCAGGTAACAGTTTAGACTTGAACTGAGCCACAGTCCACTGACAGCACAGGAAACCTTCCCAACATTACATTACATCGCATTACAAATGTGATTTGATCATATTAATACAAATCCCCATGAAGAGTTCATACTTGAAGAGTACCATTTCAAGCTTACACATTCTTCTATGTAAAAATACATAGAAAGCACACATAGAAATATTGGTGTTCCAAATCCATTTTTTTCTTTATGCGTAAGGATACAAAAGCCAAAATATAAGCCAATCATTTCTATGAAAGTGAAGAAGCATATACATAAAAACCAAAGGAATGGATACATCCAACAGCAGAGCAAAGCAAAGAGCATGAACTGATGGGCCACAGCTAAGAACATTATTTGAAACATTTGTGTAAATCTAGACTGTTATTTACCACATAGCACTCCACTATGAGGAAGAACGCGAGGGAGACCCAAAAGAAGATAGAGACAACATCAAAGACACAATCCAACATCAATTAACAATGGTTGAGGTTGCCAGAAGAGCAAGAGCCAGAACTTTGCATCTTGCTCGACATCAGAAGCCGTAAAAGAGGAAGTGAAGAAGGCTCCACCACTGTTTAAGATATATAGTATCTATGTTGTTTGTAAAATGATACAAAGATTCTTAACACATACTAGGAAATCAGAGGGTGTTAAATTTTCTCCAGTGCTGGGTTTTTCTCTGTGCTGAAATGACTGAGATCACTAAATTACAGGGGTGTGCAAAACATTTTGTTTTGAATTATTTCAAGTGCAAACCTTCCCAAACCCCTGTGTCTCCAACACGCTGTTTTCAGCTTTCTAGAAATGTTTTGAGCATGAAACAGAGTCTAGATATGTAAATGCCAAGAGCTACACATATCAGCATGTTATGAACATCTCTTACAACCCTTTAACTACAGTTACTTCCCCAGACTGAGCAAGGGACTTATCTTTCTTACAGGTGAAAACTCTCAGTAATCTTTTCTGCTTGATCAGACCAGGGCAAAGCCAACTCAGCTTTAGAGGCAGACCGTGCAGCTACTTGGGACAGCCACAGGCAAGAGCAGAATAAAATCTCAAACTACCTGGACCCCACCAAAAATAAGAAGTGTCCCCAATCCTTTGTATCGTCAGTATCTTTGAGTTTATTGATCAATTTATTGATCAGTTGGTAGATCACAATTGTTCAACTGACTATGGTCCAGAGTTTTCCTATCTGCTGTAGCAAAGGCTCATACAACACATTCATTGCAATTTCAATACGTATAATGAATGAAATTTTTGTTTCATGAGAGGCTGTATTATCATTTGAAACTGAAGCAAAATTAAAGAGCAGTCCCATTTCTTATTTATATTTCCCATCAATGTTCAATTAAAAACTTGTCAATAACATACTCAAATTAATAATTCAAGGCACAGCATTTTTTCACTAAAGTATATGTAATACATTACATGAGCCAATCTAATGTAGCAGGTAGCATCCTTATTAAAAAGAAGAAAACTTGGCTTCATCTATAATCTATGTATATGCAATTATAGATGCAGTAATGAAAAGATTAAGCTGACATCTATGAAATATGTGCCCCCCCAAAAATTGACCTGCAACCTTTTGGAAGGAAACAAAAACAAGCATAGTATAGCCAAGTCTTACTCACTTGGAATTGCCACAGGCTAATAAATATGAGGAAAAAAACCACTCTCTTCAAAGCATGTAATTTTAATACAGTTGGGTGAGAATGGTTTGTTTCAAAAGCAGTTTTTTTCCTTTCTGCTGTCTGGTACACACAATATTTACAGTATATAAAAAGCCAAGTCAGTTGCCTATTACGGGCTTCCTTCTTGTTTTAAAGGGATACAAATAACCAAGATCATGTTAAGGGATGTAGTTCTCAATTGATCTTTTCAAAGGAGCCTCAGTGCAAATTGTTCTATTATTTATTTGAAAGAATTAAATCCTGGAGGTGAAACAAGATAAGACTAAATGACCAAAGTTTTCATTATTACCTATTCAGATCTCAGTTTTGGCCACAAAAAATACATATTGTAGTAGATTAACTAGAATGTATATATCAAATTTCCTGTCTCTTATATCAACTTATTTCTACATTTTATTATATTTTAGCAATATTTAACCAAATCAAACCCACTGAGAAAATATTGCCCTCTTATACACTCCACTCTTCCTAGTTTCATAAGAAACATAAACGATATCTAAACTTCTATGAGACTAATCCATAAAATTTAGCCCGGGACATTAATAACGTATCATTAGCAACAAGTAAATAACTGAGTGCTTTTTAATAATCCTGCAATTCACACACTCATAAAAAATTTTTTACTCATGATTTGCCGAAGGGCAGAAAAAAATGGCTGAGTGCAACAGCTCCCTTTCAGAAAGAGATGATAGAACGATCATATTTTATTGCCGCACATTTCTATTTGAAGCAGAGTTTGTAAATATGTAACTATTTACTTACAGTCCCAAACCAATAAACCATATAAAAAAGAATTTAAAAAGTACCTTGAAATAATTAGGATGATCAAGTGTGAAATAACAAAAAATTGAGAAATCCACATAAAATATGTTGCTAAGAAAATTAGGCAGATGGAAAAGTTATAAAATAAAAATTCTCAGTTGTATAAACCAGAACAGATGAATATCTAATATTTCAAACAATAATGAAGCAATCCACAGCTATCCGATAAATAAATGTCTACAGCCAAGAGAAATGTATATTTTCTTTTTTAAGTATTTAAAGTATTATAAGCATCCAACAACATAAAACTCATCTTGAAAAGGTTCAAAAAGTAAAGGCAAGGAAGGTGGAACAGTAACAGAGAACATTTTATGTGTGTTTTTCAATCATTCAGTCCACCAAATATATTTTTGGAATATCTGAATACTTTGAAATATTTTTTGCTTGGAACTAATCTGTAGCCATGAATGCATCACAAAAGAACTTCTCACCCAACTTCCAACAAGTTTAAGTTGTGTTTTTTTTGTTGTTGTTGTTGTTGTTTTTAATTTTATTTATATGCCGCCCTTCTCTGGAGACTCAGGGCATTTTTTATAATGTTCAACTAACCATTATTAAACTCAGTAGCAATTTAGGAGTAATTCAGACTAGCAATCACATTCAAGTGTAGATGAAGAACCAATCTGCCCTCTGTTCTTTGTATACAAACCAACCTCATAGACTGGACAAGATTAATTAATCTATTATGCAAAACACTTTAAAAGATAACTTACTGCTTGTCAGGTGACTTGGTGAGGTATGTTGCCCATTGGGTGTGCTTGAAGTAAGGTCAATCGCCACATTGGAGTGTTCCCTTTCAGGTGAAAGGTCATGGTCACCTATTATATTTTTAAAAAGTGTCAGTTTTTATTTAGAAAAACTGTTATTTGCACCCAGGACAAAACTTTCTGGTAATTCTGCTCCCAAGGTTATTAGGTTCTTCCATTCATTAAAGGCTAGGGTGTAGGTTACAACTGCTTACAAGGTATGGCAAAAAAGTCTGTTTATTGGCTTGCTCAACATTAACAACACTGGGTTAATATTATGGTCTTGGGACAAGGCCAAATAAATGTCCACACCCCTTCAATTTCACACTCAGTTCCTTTGCATAGAGTGTATGGCTTATTTATTTATTTTAAAAGAAACACAAAGAGGGAAAGATTATGTTCCATATAGGCTGCCTACCACCTGTCTTTCAAGACACCTATATAGTGCCACTGAAATGACCAAATCAACAAAAAATAAAATATGATAATAAAGAATTATCTTCATCTCCCAATAAGGCAAAAGCCCAAACAATGACAGGAAAATCAAACTGATACTTACAGGGCAGGTATCCATCAGTAGCCTCCACTTCCATAATCAAAGTGCAGTGCTATAAAATAAAAAGTACACTGTCAAAGATAACCTCACTCTGTTAACTCTTAAAAGATCTAGGTTTCTTAGTGAACTCTTCTTTTTGTCATTGCTAATCAAACCAGTGTTTGTGTAGCAGAAGGCTTTCTGCCTGGAATCTTTCTGAAAGCACCCAGTGATCAGAATAGGTTAATTTACTTTTTTCCAAAAATGAACCCTGTGGAGGAGGTGAGGGGGAATCACACACTAAAATAATTACTAACCAGTTTCTAAATAAATCCTATTTAGGTCAGGTATGTGTTAACTGGCTTGCCAGTGACTTAACAATCAACAGCTACTTCTACGCAAAGGCAGGAGTGCATTTGTTAATAAATCCAACAGGGAATCTAAGTATCTCAAGTAGGAATTTTTGGACTGATTTTTAAGTACTGTCAAATGTTCAGTGCTACAAAGTTTCTTACCATTATGGCTCTTCTATGGTGTGAACAAAAAATGCTGAACAAAAAATGGTAAATGTGTGCTTCCATGACATTGATATAACATTTTTGCACAGGAACCAGTTTATTCTAGCTTAAGTTTTTAACCCTGGAGCAATTTTTAAAGTAGTTCCAGATTGTATGCATTACTGCAGTCTCAAAAGTTTCTTGAAGCACTTTGCTAGCTATTACTTTCTAGAAATCAAATAACCATATTAGATGACACTCAAGTCATTTACTATATGAATAAAAATGAAATAATGTAAAAAGGTAAACAATCAACATTTTAAAGTGAAATTTAAAAGGAAAAAACCATGCCTAGCAAAAATTGCATTTTCCCCTCCTAGTTTCCCAGCTCCCTTTTGCCTTTAGTTTCAAAACCCTTATTACATCAAGCAGTTAAATTATTCACAATGAACCATTTCTGTATTGATTGCCAAGTATATTTAGCCCCAGCTCCTGGAATTTCTCCATTACTTACTGGAAAACAGGCAGCTCCATTTCTTGTCTCCTAAACCACTTCCCTTTACCTCATCCCCCTCCTTAAGAAAGAAAGACTTCTCTGCTGCGTTCCTTTCTCTTTGGCATACAACATATCAAATTCCCAAGATACTCAGTATAATGCTTAGATTTCATCGGGCAACGCTGCCATCGTGTTGATGTTTACATGACTTTAAGAATAATACTTGAGATCTAAATGTTTTAGCATAAGAGCAATTCCCTCATGCCTTTCCAAAATTACCTTATCTTCCACCTTCAGCAGGTAACATACACGACAACAAGGGAAAAAAGTTCCTAAAGCCCACGGGGGAGGAGAGAAATACTATCCCAGCCAATGAGATGGATAGAAAAGTAAAGGGGGGGGGGAGAAAGAAAGAAAAGTTCTATGGTTTAAAAAAAAGTTTGTTCACCATTTCCAAATTCTGATAGAAGCTTCTACCTCTCCTCCCAGCCAAGAATGAAGAGAAAGACGGAATTGACAGAATTACAATACCCTGGAACTACAGCGAGGTGGGAGTGCCTTTGAAAAAAGTTAGACCCCTCTTTTTTTTTCTCATCCCCCCTTCCCTCCTCCAGGGTTCAAGAGAAGATGAAGAAAACTTACAGGTAGATCATTCAGAGCAAGCGGATCGGAAGGGAAACAAAGCAAAAATGAAGAAGGAAGCTTCTTCTCTCTCCTCCCCCCACCCCCCCACCCCACTTCAGGATGGGCTTGTTGGGAATGGCACGTACTTTCAGGAAAGATGAAGAACAAAAAAAGGGAGAGAGAGGTCAGCCAAAGCTACAGCAGTGCGATTAACCAGACGAGAGAAAACTTGATCCACCGGTTCCTTAAGAACCGAGAGGGAAGGGGGGAAAATCTTGGAGGAAAGAAGAAAAAGAAGACGGGGGGGGAGGGGGGCTGAAAGGAGTAGATCACGGAGTTTAAGGGGGGGGAGAATCCAGAAAGTCAGGCCACTAATTATTTTTGGCCCTAGGCAAAATAAAACGATCTCGTAATTTTACCAGTGTCTATGTTTCTTTCCGCGCGCTGTCAATTAATTTAAACCCTGCATTTTTGAAATGGAACGCGTGGCGTGCAATGAAATATTGTGTTATCTTTCGAGTAGATTTTGTTGGAGGGATCCGCGTGCATCGTGGATGAGCCTCTTCTTAACTGCAATTGACAAGCCCAGCTCAGTTAAGAAAACAAAAGCCAACCATATCAAAACTGGGAACGAATTAATCGATTAACCCCATAGAAATCAGAATTCTGTTTTTTAAAGGCATTCTGTAATCCGTGTTCATTTAGATGGATCGACCAACATTAAATGATGGCTTTCCAAACAGAAATGCAAATCTACTCTTTTCGCATCCTTATGTTATTCTAAAGATTTATTTTGGGATTAAAAAGCAACAAGTCCTGTTGACCCCGAGGTTTGAGATGCTCCATAATTGCGCGGTCTTCTGTGACAGACTTTGTCCGCCTCCCTGCCTTTCGCAGACACATACACCTATTCACCAATGCACCCCGACGACATTGAAGACAGAGCCGGCAGGCAGCCTTTCTAGAGATAAATGTTCTTGTTTCCATCCGCCACCAGCGAAGCCGAAGAAATACCCCAACAAAGATTTACCTCAGCAGTGCGTGTAGGGAAACAATTCCACCATCCTCCCGGTTTGTTTGTTTTGTTAATGAGTTTTTTCCTTTCTCGGTTTCTTTCCTAGGCTTAGCGATCGTGTGTTTGCGCCCCGCAGTTGATTATGGAAACTAAGGCAGTGGATCTGTAGCTAAGGGTAATCCTGTTTTTTACTTCCTCCATCTTCAGAGAGCAGGGTTAGCCTGGGACAACTGGTCAAACCCCGAGAAACCGATCCGGCAACTCGCACGCTCGCTCGCGCACTCACTCTCTCTCTCTCTCTCACACACACACACACAGGCATCACAGACGTCTCACTCAGACACTCTGAGCTGGAGAGAGCGATCTGGGAAGCGCGTTGTCTGGCTTGGCAGCGCTGCTCAGCTGACTCGGCAATCGATTACAGGACAAGTCCCCGAACACGCCCGCAGCCTCTTTGCTCCCGAGCTCAGGCGGCTCTTCTCGGGCGGAGGTGCTGGTGCCTCGGCAGACCCCGCTCCGCCACGGGAGCAGGGGAAAAGGACCCCGCCGCGACCCCGGGACAGCTGCCGGCACTGCATAAACTTTCGGGGGAGGGGGCTTTTACAGCTCCATTTTCCTTGCTGTAAAACTCTGCTGGTTGGGCATTGTATTTCCAGTTATGCCTGTCTCAGCATAATTGTAACACGGAAGCGAAATCGAATAAAGTAAGAGAGAGAGAGAGAGAGAGAGAGAGAGATCGCACTGCAAAATACTTCATTGAAGGCTCGCTAGCAGATGGGCTTCAAAACACACTAGGCTAACACGTGATTTGTGGTTCAGTACGTTGTGCTATCCTTGGCTGATCTCAAACATCTTAGCGGTATTGGATACACCATATACAGAGATAGGAGACCCCAAGAATTCTCAAAGCTGTAGGCTAAAAACTGGGAAGGTTTTTTGTATATCTATAATGTATATCCCAGAAGGTGCCAAATTATTCCCATATAGTTGCCAAGAAAAATAGATGGATGTGCCATATAGTCACCAATAGTAGCCCTCAGCTTGGAAGGAGATTTTACCTTTATATTGTGTGAACCCATATAGCTACCCTCAGTTCATATTTTAGTGTTGCCAAATGCAAGTATTGGGTTAATTTAATAAAATAGTTAATCCAAGGTTAAGCACATGATCTTAAATCAGCCTTTAAACTTGAAATAAACCAAGATCTCTAATCCAAGTACAGTACAGTATTATAAGAAGTCTCAGAGCCAGAGCTCTTCAGATATATGTGGTCTTGTTCTGTCCCAAATGTCAAGTAGTTTTCCCCATTTGTGAATGAGCACTCAGTGTGGCCAACTTAAGGAAGGGCATTTTCCATATATTCAGAAGGACCTTCCTTTTTACTGTTTCTCAAGCTTGGTTGCTGATAACTGAAATACAACACAAATTCAAAGGCCTGACTCAGCCTTTTTGTAATATTATATATGCTTGGATTAATGTCTACCTTGAAATTTTCTTAACAAAAAGTTTGCCATTATCTCCTTCCAGAATGTATTTTCAACTTCCCAGTCTAATTTATGCCTGGGGATTTCCAGGTGGTTTCCCATCCAAGGGCTAATAAGGTTTATTTCTGCTTAAATTGTTCAAGATTAGTAAGGTGCTGCCACCTGCTGTTTGCAATGCATGTCTACTCAAAAGTAAATTTCACTGATAGTGCTAAATTGATTTATAGGCTAAAACAGATTTTAGGTATATTAATAATAAATATTGACGTTTATACCAAACATTTTAATAGATAAGCAGACTGCCTCTCATATCACTAGTCCAGTGTTTTCAGGAAATGGTCAGTAGATTCCTCCCCCCCTCACACAGGCCAGCAAAGCCCAGCCCTCTGATTTGTGTATAGCAGGGTGGAGGGAGTTTGTTGGTTTAAGTTAAGACACTGTAGTTAGCTGAGAAGGCCCTTCCGCAATTACCTTGTTTGCACTGGGGGGGAGGGGCTTCACCTTCTCTCCCTTCCTACCATTCTATGGGCAATGGAAGAGAGTGAAGATGAATGCAGTGCCCAATTCCAAGTGCTTGGAAGTGGAAGCTGCATTGTGTGGAGGGTCTTGTGGTGAATAAGGTTAAGGCAAAAATTGCACATCTAAAATACTTTCAATAATAAAATTGGATTCCAAACAACTCAGCTTCCTTTAATACCTATTATCTTTTTCTAATTTGCAGCAGAATAGAACTTAAATGGAATTCAAGTGGCCACCATATTGGTTTCTGCCAATAATAAAGGAAGTTAAAGATAAACAAAACTTTTTGGAGGCAACAAAAAATGATCGCTCTTGTTTAATATCTCTCTTATTTCAATCCATCCCTGCCCTATTCCACTGCTGCATTTACATGACATAAACTTTGTATACTTAAAGACCTATCTTTGGAGCTTGAGATGAAAACATGTCAGGCAGAATGCCTCACATTACTTGAACCTTGGCTCCCTATATCATTTGGCCTTAGAAAAGAGAATTGCTTTGATTTGTCAATATAATGAAAAGTGAAGCATGCAGTATTAATCATTAGCATCAGATTTAATTAATTCAGAAGGAATAACTCTTAAATCTGGAGTTTTCCAAAGATTTAACTGTACTTTAACTCTGATCTTGATACTGGTTCCCATTCTTGATAATCTTTTATTGACAATTGAAATAAAAGGAGTCAAATGTATAATAACTGTCAAAAAATGTGCAATTATTTTTGTAAATCATATTTCAAAATCTCCACCAATTTCATCCTATTTGTTTATTAATAGCTCTTTTTAAGTTGCATATGGATATAGGATACTTACTTAGCACCAGGAGCTCTATATTTCTCATAATATTTCTGTCCCTTAAACAAATTATCAGAATAAAGGTTTATAGTGGTACCTTGGCACTCAACTACTTTGAAATACATTGAATTGGTACTCAACACATTACAAGTTTTGTCCTGGTACTCATTGTTTGCTTGGTACTCAATGCACAAGCTATATTTATTGGTGTTGGTTGCTTTGTGACTCGTTGTATTATTCCTTATGGGAAAAACTTTTTTGGTACTCATCACGCCTCCCCAAACCAATTAATAATGAATACTGAGGTTTTTATGTGGGATAGTGAATACAGTGTCATGATCAAAGCTCTCTCTCTTGTATATGCATGTCACACTGCTGTACATGTAAAGTGGACAAGGCTTTGATCACCATGCAAGACCTACTGTTTTGCTGTTTTGAACACACACACACAAAGAGCCCTTTAGGTGAGAAATAGGCCCTGAAAGAATTATTGGAACTCTTTTACTATAAAGTTGTAAAAGCCAGAAATTTATCCTAATTCTAAACTTCTTCAATGAATGTCTGTGACAGTTGTAGAAAGTTAGTAGCCATCCCCCTCCTAGAAGAATGAAATATTTTAGGAAATATTTAAAAGGCAGAATATTATATTTCCTTGGATGAGAAAATGAGAAACATGTTTTTAAAGACAAAGAGCAGCTCCCTGCCCCAGCAGATATTTGGTGCACATTAAGACTGGGCCAGCCTATCTACAAGACAATTAGACCTTCAGCTCCAGGGTGATAGGATTAAGACATGATCCCTCAGGACATAATGGGATTAGCCCTCTACCCATCTAACAGCAGGGCTCATGCATTGCAAAATCACCTGGGGACATTACATCAGCCCAAGGTTCCACCAGACTTGATTCAGACAAACATGATTCCACATGGGAGTCTGACTACAGCCAATAGAATACATGTTCTTGCCACAGGAACAGGAAGGTCAAGGGCAAGGCCCAAGAGAGAGTATAAATAACCCTCACTCCATTCCATGTGTTCAGTTGCACCAAGACTTCAAACCCATGTGGTCCTGTTCATCAATAAACCATCTTTCCAATCAGTTGCCACATTTCCAGTGTCTTTCTCCCCACTTGGAACTGAACCCAGATGGATATTTCTTCCAACACAGTGAAGAAAAGGTGAGTTGTTCCTTGGCCCAAATGCTGTGTTAATTTTGCCATGGAATTCTGCAGTTTTATTATTTACATATATATTTGCTGTTGATTTTGAAGCAGTGCTTCAACAAGTTGTTCTGGGAACAGAGGGCATCCAGAGGATCTGGTCCCATTTCCACAATCCAAGACAAGTTGAGATGCCTTTCTGATTAGAGAATATGGAGATGTTCGGGATTATGTCAGCCCTTCCAAGTAGGCCAGGCAGAGAAACAGACTTTTAGAATTCTGTAGGATACTATCTGACTGCAGGACCAAGAGGTTTAGTCTTCCAAGCTTTTGGACTCATGCTGGAGCCCATCCGCAGGGAACTTCTCTCTCCAGAATGTGTGCACTGGGCTGTTCTATGCATAGTATTTATTGGTGCCTGGTTGTATGCGACTTTTAGTTGTTAACTGGAATGTCTCTGGCCAGCTATTAAGTCGTTGATTGTTGTTTCCTTGTGCTGCTGTGCCATTGGCTGCTAAATATCTGATAAGATGGTGGTAAATCAGCACTCCTGTTGACTGACAAGGGGGCTGTTTTCAGGCATCTCATAATATGCATAGAACAGCCCAGTGTACACATTCTGGAGAGAGAGAAGTTCCCTGAGAAAGGGCTCCAGCATGAGTCCAAAAGCTTGGAAGACTAAACCTTTGATCCCAGTGACCGACCTAGATTGGATCCTGCAACTTTATCCTGGGGACAAGTATATTTGCCTTCATTCACCTTAGAATTATTGCAGGATATAATAACAGAATGTTGAAGGCCTAACAGTTTCCCACTGCATTTCTTATACTAAACAGAATTGGGTTGGATGTGATGGTGGTGATATGCTAAATTTTCTTCTCACTCTTTGTTCTTTCTCACTTTTTATTTACTTAATGGTTCTTGCAGAAAGAATAAGAAAAGTGAACTGGAATTTGAAAAATAAGTTTAGCATCACGTTTAAATGTCATTTATTTTGTAATTAAAGTTTTTGAGCTGTCTAAAAAGAATTTCCCAACCTTTACTACAGTATATAGGGAAAAAAATAAATAAATTTACATTCTCAACTCAATGAAACACAAATGCAGAATTTAAACTATGGAAGTATTTTAAATTTTATAGTTGTATTTGTTTCTGTAATTTTCATACTACATAAGGAAAATTCCAGGATTCATATTCTTAATTGTAATTTATATTTTTAACATTAAAAATCATTGGCACTTATCATAAGGTTTTCAATATTAGTTTCTAATTATTTAGAAATCAAGTTATCTTCTACTTTGGTGTTATAGATAGATTCTCTACACTACTTTGGTTTTAAGAAATCAACTAATTCTTGATTTTATTTGGGGTCAACATAGTCACATCTTTGATTATCTATCATCTATAAATATTGCTCAAGATTGGATCATCAGGATTGTTTATATTTCTTGGTACTGTAGGAAGAAAAATTCAATCTGGTTCCAAGCTGGGAGGAAAAAAATGATGGTTATTGCAGTGGCTCCCAAAAGAAGAGCTTTCAGCCATGGCTGAAATGCTCCGAAGTCTGCTACTGGTTCGTTTCGCTACCGGTTTGTGGGGCACGCGAATGCGTGGTGTGTGCCAAATGCATGCTTTGCGCACATGCGCACTGCAGGCACTACCACGCAGCGCTGAAAAAGGAGGATTAAGAAGTCTTTTCTAAGGTAAGAAAAACAGCGATGGTGGGAGTGGAACAGCTATGCCACATGATTTAGATTCGTTAGAAAGCAGGATTTCCTGCTTTCTAGCTGATATAAATCGTGCCACACAGCTGATTGTCAGAAATACCGGTTTGTCCGAACCGGTAGCTTTTATTACTTTTGGGTTTGGTTTGTCCAGACTGGTAGCATTTCACCCCTGTTTCAACCCATGAAGACCTAGCAGCCAGGGCAAAAATTCTGTTAAGTAGAAAGAACATTTATAGTATCCAATTTTCTGCCAATTCTTTTTAGATGTTTAATGTCATTTTCAGTGAGCTTTCAGTCAGGTTGAAGCAAGCACATGTCCCAAAATTCTTCACAGCAATGATTGTGCCTTGGTAAATAATCAAAGGCCGCCCATTTTCAAGAGTTGCTTCTTGAACCTGCCTTACCTCTTAGTTTAATGCATCCAGGGTTTGTGAGGTCAAATTGAGGTAAGCTGGGGTGCAAGCTAGGCTATTAATATTTGTGAAATTGCACTCCTAATGAGACTATCAGTGTAACATATTCTGCCTTATTGGGCAGCGTCATTTGTGAGTCACAATCAGAGCTTGGGGTTTGGAGATCTCTTTTTTGCTACCTCTTCAGTGAGGGCATGGAATTAGCAGGGGGGTATGACTATGCCTTAATGCCACAGAACAAGAAATAGCCTAGGGGAAGCTTTATGTGGAGGTAGGTGAAGGGGATAGCCTCAGTGTGGTTTTGAATGGTGTGTGTGTGCAAGACAGGCAGTACAAACATCCTGGACAATTTTCCCTCCCACCAGACAGAAGTTCAAAGTGCTCAGAACAGACAGTACAAACATTCTGGACAATTTTCCTTCCCGTCAGACAGGAGCAGAGATGCTCAGGACTTGCTGTTCCAACCACTCCCAAATGCCAGCCCTCCATGAATACATTTAACTGGTTAATTACAACGCAAATGAGGCAAGAAAGAAGACCTTGCAATGAGTTTCCGTCTTCCCCCCATAGTCCTTCTAGTTGTCTTCTGAGGCTTTAAAGTGAGTATTTAGTCTTCACGGGTCCATCTCAGGGTCCTCTCTTTGATAGGTGGTATTGGGCTTGGTTTGGTGCTATGGTCGGTTATGGCTGGCTTTACGTGGGGGTCAATGGATTCAGAAGTCCCTTTTTCTCTGCAACTTCCACAGGCTTCTGGGTGATCAGTAGGACTTGGGAAGACCTGGACGACATCTTTGAATCTTGCTGTTTGAGGAAGTTGCATAACATTCTCAGAGACTCTACCTATCCTGCTTACAATCTTTTTGGACTGTTGCCTTCTGGCAGAAGATACAGAACAATTAAAACTCAGACCACATGTTTTCTGAATAGTTTTTATCCCAGAGCTATAATTGCACTCAACAATGAACTAAAGGGCCACCATCAGTGAGCTGTTGGACAGTATTACTTGGTCTGTTGTGTGGATGTTTGGGTGGTTTAGGGATGAGGAATTGTGGTGGGTGGGAGTGTATTTGGGGATTGTTATGTGTGTTGGACCTGGTCTTTGGGTGTTAAGTGAATTTCGTTGTATGGGTATACTGTGTATACACGTACAATGACAATAAAGGTATTATTATTATCTGTTTCACTCTGGTTGCAGTGGTGACTTTCGAGTGGATGAAAGGATCCAAACCCAATTCCCTGGCTCAAATAAATGGAGTGTCTCCTCTGAAGGAAGCGTTTGGGTCAGTGTGCTCTGCTTCCAAAGGTGGGGGAGTTGTCTGTGCAGGGCTGAAAGATATGAGAACAAGACCCCGCCCCCAAAAGAGGCATTATTGGTCTGACATAGGAGTGGAGAACAGAGGATAAGAGATGGGGAGGTAAAGACATAAATACTACAGTTATTAAAGAAACAAATAAACCAGTCACAACAAAATGGGGACACCACAGATTAGAAAAAAGAGAAGCTGGATTCTGGTAATAAGGCAAACCTTCTGGTAATAAGGCAAATAAGTCTGGTGATGAAAAGAGCAAGAAAAGATGAAGGGTCCCTCTTTTCATTTTGGAACCATCCCCTCTCTCCCACCGCTGGTCCACAAAGCTGGAAAGGTTGAGAAACTGTGGGTTAGACATACCAAGCTCCGTAACCACAAACTATCATATGAAGCCCAGAAGGTCTACTTAAACAACAACTTACTCTCCTATAATCCCCATCCAAAATAGCTTTGAATAACATTGGACCTGACTCATTCCTAGAAGATACATCTAGAGAATACAGTGGCAAAAATCAATACTAGGAACAGCATTCTCCAGAAATTAGGTGGAACTGAATGGGAGCTTCAGCTGCCGCCCTCAGGTCAATAGCACTAGGGTTGGTTTACTCTGCAGCAGAGTACTGCCCCCTGTATGGCTTAATAGCTGCAATACTAGTGAGTTAGACATCAGACTCATCAACACCATGAGGATTACAAGCAGATGTATTAAAACCACTCCAGCTGGCTGACTTCCTGTTATGAGCCTTACAGCACCACTAGCTTTATGAAGGCAAGATGCATTAGTGAAAGAATTCAGAAAAATTATGAACAACTCACTCCTATCAGTGCATGCTTCCTCATTTATCAGCCAGAAGACTGATAAATTCAAATTCAAGAAGCTCCCACTGGCACTTGCACAACATCTGCCTAACACTTTAACACTGATTCCCAATGGAAAGCCAAATAGATTACTGAATGCCCAGACATAGGGAGACACATAAATGACCCCACAAAAAAGGTGCCAGGCTTTGAACTACCATATAAACAATGGACAATATTGAATAGGATTTGCACTTCACACAGTATTTGCTGAGACTTCCTGTATAAATGGGGTGTAGTATCCTCCCTTCAGTGTGACTGCAGAATTCTACATCAAACTATAGATTACACTGTGACCAGCTGAAAGCTGAGGGCATATACTAGGTCAGTATCTGATTTTTTAAAATATAAATGACGGTGTGCTTCAATGATTAGATGGCCTAGGCATTGGTATTTGAACATAGATCTTTTTAACATTTATATTTTATTGCATTTTACTAATCTGCGTAAAATATAAATATATCTGGTTAGTCCATGCATGATATGCTAAAGAAATAAATAAACCAAGCTCTCTCAACCGTTCATCACACAATTTAGCTTGTTTATCATTTTTGTTGCTCTTCTCTGCACACTTTCCAGGACTTCAACATTTTATTCTGGTGACAACTGGATGCAGTATTCTGGGTGCAGTCTGACCAGGAGGGTGTAAAGCAGTACTATCACTTCTTATTGTCTTGACACTATCCCTCTGTTGATACAGTCTTGGGTTGTATTGGTGTTTTGGCAATTGCAGCACACTGTTGGTTCATATGTACAGTATGCTCTGCTCTGATCACATTTGAATCCAGTACCCTATGTTCCAGACTATAGATCCATTGCAGCAATTATCTTGATACTGTATTGTTTTAATGTAGCATCCATCTGAAACCACTTGATGAGCCATCATAATTACAGATCCAACAGTATTTGATGTGACTGGGGAGAATTATTTTTCAAACCGGTAATAAGGCTAATAGCTATCAAAAGCAGTGAAGAGAAGCAAACTGATTTTCTTCACAAAAAGGACAGGCTGCCAGGTCTCTGCGGATGGAGCAGTAAAAAGTAAACAAGAATTTTGTTGTCCTAGAGTTGGTTTATATGTAGATAGTCCTCAATTTACAACCATTCATTTAGTGAATGGTTCAGAGTTATAACATAAGGTGACCAGACGTCCCGCTTTTGGCGGGACAGTCCCGATTTTCAACAATTTGTCCCGCGTCCTGCGGCATTTTAAAAAAGTCCCGATTGGTGGGAGAAGAGGTTTGCTTACCCCGCCCACTCCCAATCTATTGCTGCCTCCTGAATCCCAGCTAATGGCTAGAAGGGGAAAAAACTGTTTAAATTCTTGCCGCGGGGTTTCAAAGGGCCGCCCTACAGCTGTTCAGTGTTAAAAGAAAACAAATGAGTAGACTGGTGCCTGCAAAAATAGAAAAAACAGCCCCTTTCAGCATAGGTTAATTACCATAAGTTGATTAGTTCGGCCTCCCGGCTCTCAGCTGATTTGCTCTCAGCTGTTTTGGCAAAGAGTGCAAAGAGTACAGCTGGAGCACTTTTTTTTTTCTCCTTGTGCAATTCAAGCTGAAAACGAAACCAAAACTAAAGCAGGTTGTTTGCTTTGCTGTTTGCTTGCAACGTTGGAAAGGCAGATTGCTTTTCTTTTTCCTCATCAAAAAAGGTAGGTGCAAACAATGGGAAATTTATGGCAAATGAGGAGAGTTCAAGATTTTAAAACACACAAAAAAAGAAGCTCTATTTAACTAGGGAATTGTAATAATTGAGATACTATTAATTGTATATTGTGTTGAAAGTAGAAATGGTTAAGTTGTAGTTTGGAGGAATATATGGGGGAAATTATTTGGTTTATTATTATTGGTAAATATAATTAATTGATTTGTAAGAAATTGGATTGCATGGAAATAATTGGAATATTCATGTTCATATTGATTAATATACAAAAAAGATAGTTATATAACTAATTGATTTATATTAAAATGTTGAATTTGTATTAAACAACTGTAATATTACATAATTAACTAATGTGAGGATGGATATAAAAATAGATGACAATGGGAAGGGGTATAATATAGAATAGAAGGGAAAAATTGAATTTGATTAAGATTAGAGATGAGGATGAAGGGTAATATTGGTTTTTTAAAAAAATAGATGAGGAATAAATATGGCAAAAAGGAAATATAGAAATTGTAAATTTAATTGAAATGACTAAACACTGTTTAAATTTGTGAATCAGCCAAATACTCTGTTCAAAGAAAATACATTGTATGTTTGTATGTGTGTTTCTAATTATTGCTATTTATTCATATTTGTTCTCTTTTATTCTTTAAAGTTTAACAATTTGTTTGGGGTTGGTTTTCTTCCCTTTCATCTTTTTTATTGTACAGCAATCTTTCTCCTCAAACCTACCACCTCTCTCTTTTCCACTCAGAGGGCTGAAAAAGTTATTTTTGACTGGTCCTCGCACTTTTGACCAGTCCTCGAACTTATGACTGTCCTCACATTTTACCATGGTGAAGAGAAGCAGTTATGAAATGAGTGACACGTTTCTTAAGAATGCTACAATGGGCATAAATGATGACCAGTCATAAGTGCGAAGACTGGTCAAAAGTGCGAGGACCTGTCAGAAATCACTTTTTTCAGGCCTCTGGGTAGTCCTTTTGTGCACATGGACTACTCAGAGGGCTGAAAAAGTTATTTTTGACTGGTCCTTGCACTTTTGAGCAGTCCTCGAACTTATGACTGTCCTCACATTTTACGTTTTTGCCCTATCTTATCACCATGGTGAAGAGAAGCAGCTGTGAAATGAGTGACATGGTTGTTAAGAATGCATAGGCATAAATGTGAGGATGGTCATAAGTATGAGGACCAGTCAAAAGTGTGAGGACCTATCAGAAATGACTCTTTTCAGCCCTCTGAGTAGTCGCTATAGAATAAAATAATACTATACATAATTTTTATTTATTATATTTGTAAATTGTACTTATGTTGAAATTTAAAAAATATATTACAGTACTATTTTTGCATTCTATGAAAATTTTTGTTGCTCCATATATACCAAATTTTTAATCAAGCCCCCCCCCCCCCCCCCCCGGTCAATGGTGTCCCTCTTTACCAATGTTAAAATCTGGTCACCTGATTATAACAGCAGTGAAAAGACTGACTTATGACCGTTTTTCCACACCTACAACCATTGCAGCATTCCTGTAGTCACATGATCAAAATTCAGAAGGTTGGCAACTGGCATGTATTTATGATGGTTGCAATCTTCCAGGGTCATGTGATCACCTTTTGCAATCTTCTGTCAAGCAAAGTCAACGAGAAAGCCAAATTCATTTAACAACTATATTATTATTCAATAACTGATGTGATTGACAACAACTGTGGCAAGAAATGTCTTAAAATGGGACAAAAATCACTTAATAACTGTCTTAGTTAGCAAAAGAAATTTTGGGCTCAATTGTGGTCATAAGTTAGGGATTACCTGTATAGTATATAGGTTTCTCCTTTGAAAACAGAGCACTCATTGGAGTTATTGCATTATAATCTTCACCTTTCTTCTCATAGACATTATTTAGCAGAACTTTTTATTTTATTAAATTTTATTAAATTCTTTGAATTTAGCTGTTTCCAGTACAGATTGCAAGGAAGAAAGTCTGATACCAACATGCTGCAAAAAACTTAGAATTAAGACATGAATCCATGATAAAACCATCATCATGTTACAGATTTCAGCAATTTGCATGTAATATTATAACAATTTAGATATCTAGCATTTTTTCACATCAATACAAAAATGATCCTCATTATCCAAGAAATTTCTACATAGAATCCTCATGAAAGCATGATCAAATCAAAGATCATATTGATCTGCATGTAATGAATCATCATAATTTTGGCACCATTGTGATGCAATATTTCTTAATTTTATATGATTTTTATGTATGCACCAATTAAAATTGCCATAATAGTTCATGTCCATTTAAAAGAGTACAGTGGAAAAACCATACTCATTTCTGTGAATATTTGCAACATGGTAGAAAATTTATTTAAAGCACACATAGACACTCACAAATACAGTGAACATACGAACAAATGACAGCCCTTTCCCCTACTTTCATTATTATCTTAAATTTTCTTCCTGCTTTCTGAGTTAATAGGTTCCTGCAAGTTTGTTTGGTAGTCTTGGATAGCTACAATCATCAGGGCTGTCGTTACGCTACACTGCATCTTGCTTGCTGCTGGCAGCCTGCCATAGAAATTTGGTGGTGGTGGGGGGAACTGCAGGTGGAATGAGAGGGAGAGTTGCTGGGGATACAATGAGGAAATCAAACCAAGCCTCAGACCGTCCTGTGAGAAACACCAGCTGCTTCAAGGACAAGAAAGGAATGCTAGCTGCAGAGACAGGAACTGTTTCCCAAAACAATTTGTTTTTATTTGTTTGTTTGTTTGTAAATTTATATTGCTGCCTATTCACACATGGTGACTCAAGGCGGCTTACAAAAATATAATATATATATATATATATATTTATATATATTTTAAATATATAAAACAATATAAAAACAATAAAACTAATAAAGAGAATCAATAATAAATTAATAAAATAACATAATAAAATAACCCTCCAATTGTTAGCATCTAATTGGATACTTCTTGAAAACCAGGGGGTGGAGCGGGACACAGAAAGGTTAACCACATACTTTGGGCAGGAACCCCTCAGATCCAACTTTGCTTATTCTGTAACTGCTTGGCTTTCTTAAAGTATACTTTTGGCTAACCACGGACCTAAGAGTCTTGCTTTCTAACTGGCCAAGTTGAGGCAGATGACACTAAGCTGGATCTGCAATAGCAATCTGCCTGGAGAGACCCATCTACCATGGAGATTGTGCAAACATGTCCCTCCCTGGGAAGGACCTAGGGGAGAAGAAGATCAGGCCAAAGGGAGAGCCCGGGGCTTTGGGAACCCAGTACAGGGCCTAGGCCAACCCGATGGAACTTGGCACCAAACCAAAGAGAGCAGGGGGAAATCCAGTGCTTTCCTCCACAGCACCAGAGGAGCTGGGGGAGGATTCCCCCTGAGGAGCCAGGGCCCAGTGGTTATGGGGAGTTGGAAAGTCACCTGAGCCAGGAGAGATCCCTCCACGTGTTAATGTTTTCAAAGGAAGCTGGAGCTGAGCTTGATGAGCTGTGGAGTGGGCCAACCCCACAGATAGAGGCCACCTGGCTGTAGTGCCTGACCTGGCAATCGACCACCTGAATGGGTGATTCCAGGAGTTGGGAGTGCATGACTGGCCAGCCCAGGATGAACCAGCCTCTGCGCCGGGGACACCAGCAGCAATGGAACCAGCGCTCATTGCCACTGTGCCAGCACTGTCTGCCCAGCTTGTACCTGCACCAGCACCAGTGGCCCCACCAGTGCCAGAAACTCCCCCAATTCAGGGGGAGCACCAGCTTCCTCCCTGGCAGTGAAGTACGATGGAAGTCTGAAACGATTGAGTTACATCCTTCCCAGCGAGTGGTGAAGGAACTCTGACCAAGAGTTTTGAGACCCTCTTGGAGAGTGACAGTAGAGGCACAAATGATCCCATGGTAAATGTAACTGTGAGAGCCAAAGTTATGTTTCCATCCTCAGGATGGAAAGGACTATTATCTTCCCTGTTATATTTGGGGTGCACTAGGTGCTTAATTAGTTTGGCCATAGTGCTTTGTTAACTTAGTCAGAGGATATGCCTCAGGTGCAGGGGTGAAATGTTCCTGGTTCGGACTGGATCGCCTGATCCAGTAGTGATCATGGTGGGTGGTTCGGAGAACTGGTAGTGATCCTGGCGCAAGGTTCTGCCCACCCGCTCGATTGTTTTGTACCCTCATCACATGCAGGTGTACATGCCAGAACTGGTAGCTAAAAATGCTTTAAAAAGAAAAAAAAGTTCCGACATCACCCAGCTGATCATCAGAAGTTTTTAAAAAACTTTTTAGGCATTTTTACTACCTAATTGCCCAAGCCAGTAGTAAAAAAATGCTTTTAAAAGGTTAAAAAAAGAGAGGTTCCGATGATCACAGCTGTGGCGTGCGATCATCAGAACCTTTTTTTTTACAGGGGAGAGGTGTGTGTTTTTGCTCCCACCAGGCTTCGGGGCCAAACACGGAGGATAGGGGGTGCGTTTTTGCTCCCAGCAGACTTCCTTGAAGCCTACTAGGTCAAAAATGGGGGGGGGGGGTTTGGCAAAAAACGGGGGGGGGGGGTGCGTTTTTGAAAGAGAGAGAGGGACAGAGACAGAGACAGAGAGAAAAAGAAAGAAAGGAGGGAGGGAGGGAGGGAAGGAAGTAAGGAAAGAAAAAGGAGAGGAAGGAAGGACTACAAACCTGGCACTAGATGCAGCAGCTTCAGAGGATAATCTAGGGCTGGAAGGGACCTAGAGGTCATCTAGTCCAACCCTGCTCCAGCAGGACATTCTTAGTGAGTTTCTGTCTTTTGATCCCCCAGTTACATGGTTACATAGCCATGCCCACCCGGTCACATGACCCCCCCCACCAAGCCATGCCCACCAAGCCATGCCCACAGAACCGGTAGGAAAGAAATTTAGATTTCACCACTGCTCAGGTGCCTAATATACCTGGAACTTTCTCCCAAATGGATGGGACCATGGCAGAGAGAATCCCTACCACACTCACCAAGTCATTGATATTGAAATTGGAGCCCCACAAAGAGACTCTTAGCTTTATTGTGGGTGTGAGCATGACTGTCAGATCCCTAAAAGTGATACTGCCATTCAATTGGAAGAAGGGGGAGACTTGGATTCGATATAGCTAGCTGTCCCATTTGTGCAGTAGCAAAAAATCGTCAGGGGAAAACCCCAGGTCTATTGCAATAGGTAGCTGAACCTTCAGTGCCTTGGAGAGAGATTGCAGTTTCTTCAGCGGTAACGTAACAATTTTTTCAAAGCTGGACTTAAGGGAGGCTTACTACCATGTCAGAATTAAGGAGGGGGACGAGAGAAAAATGGCATTTAACACCCCCCCCCCAGCTGCTTCCAATTCAAGGTGCTCCCCTTTCGGTTGCAAGGAGCCCCTGCAGTGTTCATGTAGTTAATAAATGAAGTGCTGCATCAGCATTTGTATAAGGGGGTCCTGGTCTACTTGAACGACATTTTAATATATACCAAGACTAAAGCAGAACATGTAAAACTAGTCAGGGCGGTTTTAAACAAACTCCGCTCTGCCAAACTTTATGCTAAACTTTCCAAATGTGAATTCCACCAAGAGAAGATTGACTATTTGGGGTACCGCATTTCACACCAGGGGGTTGAGATGGATCATCTAAAAGTGCAGGCTGTACTTGATTGGGACCCTCCACATACGCGTAAACAGTTACAAAGCTTCCTGGGTTTTGCCAACTTTTACCACCAGTTTATCCCTGCTTTCGCTCAGATTGCCCTCCCCATCACCAAGCTCTTAAAAACAAAGGGGGTGGACAACCCTAAACCAAAGCAGCCATTGAACTGGACTATGGAATGCCAGGCAGCATTTGAAAAACTTAAACGGCTGTTCTCGGCAGAACCAATTCTAAAACACCCGGATATGGAGAAACCATTTGTCATACAAGCAGATGCCAGTGAAGTGGCAATAAGAGCAGTCCTGCTTCAGAAGAATGAGCAAGACCAACTACAACCATGCGCTTACACATCCAGAAAGTTGAATGAGACTGAGCAAAGGTGGGCCATTTGGGAGAAAAAGGCTTATGCAGTTCGTTTGGCATTGTTAACCTGGAGGCACTTCCTAGAAGGCAGTAAGACCCCTTTTGAAGTCTGAACTGATCATAAAAATCTAAAAGCCCTAAAGACCCCAAGGAAACTCTCCCCAAAACAAGTACGATGGGCTCAGTACTTTAAATGGTTTGATTTTACTCTAAAATATCTCCCGGGGGAAAAAAACTTTCTGGCAGATGCACTATCCAGAAAACCGCAATACAATAGTGCAAAGTCAGAGTAATCTAACCCATAGTACAAACAATCAACTAGCCACTAAAGTAGTCACCAGATCCCAGGCAAAACAAGAAACATTGACGGACAATGACACCACCCAAACTTTTAAACAAGCATTGGCCACCGATGAATGGTTTTTGAACAACAAATCCAGCTGTCTGATGAAAGAAGACTTGGCTTGGGTGGGAGGGAAATTATATGTTCCAGCCAGCCAAAGATTATGCTTAATGGTAAGGTGCCAGGACTCCAAATTAGCTGGACATTTTGGGTTTGTGAAAACTTTACACCTGATTAAAAGACAATTTTGGTGGCTATCAATAAAAAAAGACATAGAAAGCTATGTAGCTAGCTGCCCCATTTGTGCAGCAGCAAAAAGACGTCAGGGGGAAACCCCAGATCTATTGCAGAAGGTAGCTGAACCTTTAGTGCCTTGGAGAGAGTTTGCTATGGATTTCATCATAGAATTGCCAAACAGTGAGGGAAATACTGTTATTTGGGTCATGACAGACATGTTTTCAAAACAGGCATATTTTATACCCTGTCAAAAGATCCCAACTGCTAAAAGTTTAGCCAAATTATTCCTAATACATATTTATCGACTTCATGGAGCTCCACAAAGGATAATCTCCAACAGAGGGGTTCAATTCACCTCCAAATTTTGGAGGGCATTTTTGGACTTACTTGGTACTGGCCAGGGTTGAGCTCTTCCATCATCCGGCTACTAATGGAAATTCTGAAATTTTGAACTCGGTATTAGAACAATATTTAAGATGCTTCATTATTTTTCAACAGGATAACTGGACTGAACTTTTGCTTTTTGCTGAAGTTGCGTTTAATAATGCTGTACATTCAAGCACTGGTTTTATCCCTTTTAGAGTAGCGACAGGCCAGGATTTCAGTCCCATGCCTGAACTACCCACAGAAGAACCCACCACCCCCTCACTTAAGGAGTGGATGGATAATTTGCAAAACACATGGCCAGTGGTTAGATTAGCCTTAAAGGAAGCTAGAGAAGCTTTTAAAATTCAAGCTGACAAGCTGAACTCAAACCTTTTCATATAGGAGACAGAGTATACTTATCTACAAAATTCCTGAAATCATTACAACCATCAAAGAAACTAGGGCCAAAGTTCATTGGACCTTTCCCCATCACTAGAGTCATCAATCCAGTAGCAGTTGAATTACTCCTTCCAAAAACACTCAGGCAAGTCCACCCAGTATTCCATATCAGTTTACTCAAGCGAGAAATAATCTCATCCCTCAGACCACCTGCATCTACATCACCTGTTCCCATCATGATTGAAGGTGAACAACACTTCGAAATCAAGGAAATCCTTGATTCTAGGATTCACAGAGGGAAAATCCAATACTTAGTCACTTGCAAACATTTACCATCAGCACACAATGAATGGGTCACTAAACACCATGTTAGGGCTCCAATCTTGCTGAGAAAAATTCACTCCCAATACCCTAACAAACCTTATTAATATGCTATCATGACATCTTGTGTATATTTGTTTTTTTTACAGCTGAACCCTTTCATTTTCTAAGGAGAGTAGCATGTCAGATCCCTAAAAGTGATACTGCCATTCAATTGGAAGAATTGGGAGACTTGGATTCGATTTACTAGCATTGCCTGTGTCAACAGATATTTTACAACCTATATCCTGGTGCCAAAGAGCCCTGAGATCCTCTTTACCTGGAGGAATTTTTATGATAGCCATGTGGGTTGTTTCACTTTAAAGGATAACTGTGAACACATGGTTGTTCGGGTTCTCAGGGAAACTAGTAAAGAAAGCATCTTCACACTTGTGCATTGGTTAAAATCTGCATTCTGACTTAAAGGGAGGGGGTCTATACTGCTTTAATCCTACTTGTCTTGCCTAAGGGTGTTCAAATCTTGCTTTAACTGGGTGGCTATCACTTCTGCTTAATAAAAGGTCTCTTTTAAACAACCACATTTCAAGAGTTTTTACTTTCTTAAGTTGGAAGGAGAGGCAATCCTTACAATGACTAAACCCATGGTGTTAGGACTGGCATGGTTGAAAAGTGGGGGCTGAGGATTACTACCAGACACCCACAAGAGGAGGAGGTCATGAGAAGCTTGCTGCCAAGCAGCCATGCACCATCTTTAAGACACTGGAAAGTGAAAAGGTGGCAATGCCCAGCCAAAGGGAGGGGGCCAACCTGGCCATACCCAAGGAGTATTGGGACCTTCAGCGAGTGTAAATTCGATGTCCTACCCCCCCCCCCAAACCACAGACTGTGCTATTGGGTAAAATTACCCAAGCCCAAACTTTATTCAATGATTTGATGGGAGTTAGAGGAACTGTGGGCATTCATTGATAAAAACTTGGCCAGGGATTTTATATAACTGGTGAAGTCCCGCATGGCAGCCCCTGTACTCTTCAGGGAAAAGAAAGAGACTATGCATTGATTACCTGGGGCTAATTCTATTTATGTACAGAACATATACCCTCTCCCACTAATGAAAGACAAGTTGGGCCACTTGGCTAGGGGGAAAATCTTAATGAAATTAGACTGATGGCAGAGCACATCAAATTAGCAAAAACAGTGCTCGAGAAGCTCTGTGTGGCACAATTGTGTGCAAACTTTCCAAATATGAGTTGCACAAGACTAAACTGGATTATCTAGGGTACCGGATATCACATGATGGAGTGGAGATGTATCCAGAGAGGGTGTGAATTGTCCTTGATTGGGAGGCACTGTGCACATGAAAGCAACTGCAAAGCTTCCTAAGATTTGTGAACTTTTACAGATAATTTATTCCAGCCTTTGCCCAAATTGCTCTGCCCGTCATTGATCTGTTAAAAATGAAAGGAAAACCAAATCCAAGCCGAATCAGCCACTGTAGTGTTTAATGGTCTGTCAGGCTGCTTTCAAAAAGCTGAAGAAGCTTTTCGCAACTGAACCCATACTCAGGTACCCTGATCCAGATGAACCATTTATCATCCAGGCAGAAGCCAGTGATGTAGCAGTGGGGGGTGATCTTCCTCCAAAAGAACCCACAGGGAGCTTTATAGCCCTTTGCCTACACTTCCTGAAACTCTCTAATGCGGAGCACTGTTGGATGGTGTGGGAGAAGGAAGCTTGTGCTATTCGCTAGGCATTCATTACTTGGAGGCAATTCTTAGAAGGTAATAAGACTCGTTTTGAGATTTGGACTGACCACAAAAATTTAGAAGGACTTGGGATTCGGTGGCTCTGCGCACGCCGAATGGACGCTCCTTTAGGAGCTCCAGTCCTGGGATTCTGTTTAGTCGCTAGAACAGCGAAAACCAGCTGCCTAGTGACTTGAAACCCACCTCCTGGGGAAAAGGGGGAGGGAAGAGCAGAAGGGTCTGGGTAGAGCTCCCCTAGATCCCCAGGTTTTTCTTTTTAAGACTGGGGGTTGCAGGGTGCAAGCTTCCTGAAAGCCCTTCATTCTCCGGACCCGGGATGATTCTGCTATATGCAGAACGAGGCGTCGCGTCCACACCAGCAAGCAATATTAAGGATTATAAGAACTTCAACTTTGGATGCTGGCAGAGCAATTCAGGAGAACAAAAGATTGTAAATACTGACCTTTAACTTCATTTTAAACAACAAAGGGGAAATGGCGCCTGAGGGCGTGAAAATGAAACTTACTATTGAAAGTGCTTGTTAACGCTGGTAACATTGATAAAGCTACTGGATTACACATAAAGAAAAAGATTTAAAATGGAAGCTGAATGGAAAAGACTAAGGTATAGATTTTAATCAATTTTTATTTTTAAACTTTGTGGAAAATAACTGGATTTATTGGCCTGACAGCGGAATTAATATAAAGTGAAGATTGAAATATGGCTGACGATAGGGCTGGAGGATTTTCATCATATGAGTGAGCAAATTAACAAGTTGTGACTGTAAGGGTTTTTCAAGAACTTTTAAACTCTTTTACTTCTGTCATAATAGAATCAATTGAAAGAACCTTTGAAAAATATAATTTGAATAATAACAAAGATTTGCTGGCTGGAAAAGATGAAGAAATTAATTTGACTAATGTGACTCCGGAGGACAAAAAAGAGGTTGTCAGGATTAAGATGGAGGTTATTACACAGGATATAGAGGTTTTGCCAGAGGCCTCCATGCAACTAACAGGAAAACAGCAATCAGACTCTTCACTGCAAAATGGCAAATATTGTGACAATCTTTGGTTTTATAGACAGAATCAACATTTAAGGGATGAAATGATTGATTATAAGAGCAGGAAGAGACGGGACTGTGGTTTCAAAATAGAGGATATAACTGTAAGAGGAGAAAGAGTCTTAAAAATACATCAACCTCAACTTAAAATTCAACAATTTTCAAAAATAAAAGCAGGGGGGAAAGCAACGCTGAAAAAGAAAAAAATACTGAAGAGAAAGAATTGGAAAAAAATATAGAAAGAAACGAAGAATGGGAGATTAAGTTTTTTTTTTTGAAGAAGGATTTTGGTAATAAATTTGAAAAGTTTATTGTTTTATTGAAGTTAAAAGGTTTAATTAAAATTGGATAGCTTTCTTAAATTTAAACTTATTGAAGTATTAAAATGGTTAATTTAAACTTTAATGGATAGTTTTGTAAAAGTTTTGAAATTTTTAAAATGTTTAATTTAGGATTAAGGGATTTTTATAAGTTATATATGATAAAAGATTTAAGTCAGATATGATTTAAGAATAATGCTGAAGAAGTACTACTGAAGAGGAAGGATTGGGGGAAAATATAGACTTTTGAGGAGGATCTCAGTGATAAATTTGATAAGTTTATTGTTTTATTGAAGTAAAAAGGTTTAATTAAAATTGGATAGCTTTTTCCAAATTTATTGAAGTGTTAATATTAAACCTTAATGGACAGTTTTGTAAAAGTTTTGAAATTTATATTTTGAAGGATGTTTTATTGATGCATTAAGAAATTTTAAAATGTCCAATTTAAGATTATGGGGTTTTTTAAAAGTTATATGAGATGAAATGTTTAAGTTAGACATGATTTAACAAATGGAAAAGTGACAAGAGAATTTATAAAGGGTAGGTTGATGGATAATTGTTAAAAGAGGAGTTAAAGAGTGAGAGGGAGTTTTGAATTCTGTAGTAAGTTAGCTTATTTTAGTTTATGTTTGTTAAATGTTATACCCTGTTTTCCCTCTGGGAATCGGGTGTGTGTGTGGGGGGGAAAGGGGGTTGAAGGATGGGAGGGGATAAAATTGAAGTACAGATAAATGTATTAATAGTAAAGTAAAGAAAAGGGGGGGAAATGTCACAATAAATGAGATGATAAAATTAAGATATGACAAATATTGTTAGAACAAGAAGGAAAAATGTACTTAAATGATACATTGTATGATTGACTATGAATTGTATGTTTGTTTGATTATAAAATAAAAACTTTTTCTCAAAAAAAAAATTAGAAGGACTTAAAACCCCCCAGAAATTGTCCCCTAAGCAAATGAGATGGACATAATACTTTAACCGCTTTCATTTTACCCTTCGCTATCACCGTGGGGGGAAAAAACTTCCTGGCTAGCTGACTTGGCATGTATGGAGATTAGACTTTATGTGCCAGCCAGCCAGTGAACACAGGTTATACAGCGGAGCCACAATTGAAAAATGGCTGGACACTTCAGGTTCATAAAAACCCTCCATCTTTTTTTTTTTAAGTTTTATTGGATTTTTAAAAATATACATCGATATCAATAAATGAACAGTATGTCCTCTGAGTATAATTCATTTTGATACAAACAGCAGTAATAGTAATAATAATAGTTATTACATTAATCAAGCTTATGTAATCCTAGTATTGATATACATGATTGTTTTTTAGAATAGTTATTCAATATTTCAATGTTCCATTTTAATGCCAATGATATTATTAAGCATAGTGATTCCATTTTTCAATGTCTAATCTTTCCAGTTAATTATTATTTATATTCTAATTATTACTTAGATTATATCTGCTAATATTGACTACTGCAATGCTCTCTACATGGGGCTGCCCTTGAGGACCACTTGGAGGCTTCAACTGGTGCAAAATGCAGCCGCGTGGGTTGTGATGGGAGAATCCCGATACTCCCATGTTACACCCCTCCTGCGCGGTCTGCATTGGCTACCGGTTGCCCTCCAGATGAGATTCAAGGTGCTGGTGATGACCTATAAAGCCCTACATGGCTTAGGACCAGGATACTTAGGAGCCTTGGATAGTACAGTGGTCTAAAGCCCTGTTATTAACATCAGCTGCCTGCAATTATTGCAGGTTCGAATCTCACCAAGGCTCAAGGTTGACTCAGCCTTCCATCCTTTCTAAGGTAGGTAAATTGAGGACCCAGTTTGTGGGGGCAATAAGCTGACTTTGTAAATATACAAAAGTATGAAGGCTATTGCTTAGCGCATTGTAAGCTGCCCTGAGTCTCCGGAGAAGGGCGGCATATAAATCAATTTTTTTAAAAAAAAATTATATTGTGGCTTGTGTTTTATTATTGTGAGCCGCCCTGAGTCCATTGTGAGATAGGGCGGCATATAAGCCAAATATAATAAAATAAATAAATAAATAATATTCCCTCTATTTTTTATTTCTGCCTCTATTCTAACTTCTAATCAGGCCACCATTATTAATCCTAGCGTTAATACACTTGTTTATATTAAGACATAGTCCTTCATTAATTGGTTGTTCAATATGGCATTCCAGTAGCAGTCATCCTATTATTTAAACATACCTAATAATATCATCTTTCAACTTCCAATCTTTCCATCTAACCCTTGCTTTATATAAAGGTGTGTGTTCTTATTTCTACCTCTATTCTAGTTTTTAATCAGGCCATCGTTATATTAACAAAAAATAAAAAGAAAAGAAAGTAATGATAATTCCTTTCTATCCATCATCTCTTGCCCGTTTTAATACTTCAATTCTTATTCGTTTTTTGACTTGCTTCCCATACTCCTCTCTTGGATCTTTGTCTCTATCAGCATCTTTGTCTTCATCATTCAATCTGAATATTTCTCCCATCTCTATCCTCCTAAGCTGCCAGATCTCCTGAGTGTCTATCTCCCTTTCAAAAGTATATTCCAGGTTATCCAATTCCATTTTTAAGTCTCTTAAAGTACTTTTCCCTCTATTTATTTCATCAATCATTATTATCTTTATCGCCTTCTCATTCTCATCCTTTTGCTTTGTTTGCTAGTTTGTCTGTTCTATATTTTCCTCCATTCTTTCTATTGTTTCCTCTCTTTCCTGGACTCTTTGATCTTCATTCATTATCAGTTGTAAAATATTTTCTATTTTTCCCATTTATGTCTTGCATTAGGTTCTTTATCTCTCTATGATTTTTTTGTCATAGTGCCTCTAATGCTTTGAAACATCAATACCATTTCTCTTGAAATCTCACTCATTTCCTTCTGATGGAGCATCTTGTCTTATTTTAATAAGTTTCACTCTTACTCAAGTCCAAAAACAATATTTTCAAATCCAGTGTTGCTCCTTAGAAAGATCAATAATCATAGTTCTTTATATCTCAGGATTCTTAATCAGTTCCATTTAAGTAGTCCAGGCAGCCTCCACAAATCAAGAATCACTTTACTTTTTTATTTATTTATTTATTTATTGAGATTTATATGCCGCCCTATCTCCAGCCGGACTCAGGGCGGCTCACAACAGTAAAAAAACATCTAATGAAAAAGTTAAAAAGAAATTAAATCCAAATCTCATAATTTAACAGTTAAAAGTACAATGAAGACTAACAAGTTAAAATTAAAACCCCATCAGTCCAGGCCAGCCAAACAAAACAGCCACGTTTTCTGGTCGCGATGGAAAGAGCGGAGGTCAGGGGCCACCTGGAGCTCCAGGGGCAGTTGATTCCAAAGGGTAGGTGCGCCCCCTGGGGGTTGCCAGCTAACACTATCTGGCCGACAGCACCCTGAGGAGGCCCTCTCTGTGGGAACGCACCGGGCGATGGGCAGCTGTTGTTGGCTGCAGATGGCCCCCCAAACATCCCGGGCCTAAGCTATATAGGGCCTTATAGGTAATCACCAGCACCTTGAATCTCACTCGGAGGGCAACCGGCAATCAATGCAAGTTGTGTAGGAGAGGTGTAACATGGGAGTGTCGAGATACTCCCATCACAACTCGCGTGGCCGCATTCTGCACCAGCTGAAGCCTCCGAGTGGCCTTCAAGGGCAGTCCCATGTAGAGGGCATTGCAGTAGTCAATACGGGAGGTAACAAATGCATGAGTAACCGTGTGTAGGGCATCTAGGTCCAAATAGGGGCACAATTGGCACACCAGGCGAACCTGGGTGAATGCCCCCCTGGTTACAGCCGTTACATGATCTTCCAAGTTTAGCCGCGAGTCCAGGAGGACACCCAAGTTGCGCGCCCTGTTTACATGGGTCAACACCTCATCCCTTATGACCAAAGATGGAATCTCTTGATCAGACCAAGATGCTGGTACCCACAGCCACTTGGTCTTAGCAGGGTTGAGCCGAAACCTGTTCCTCCCCATCCAGATCTGCACTGCTTTCAGGCACTGGGACATCACGTCGAGGGCATCGCTGGGTTGGTTTGGGATGGATATAAAAAGCTGGATATCATCAGCATACTGATGATACCTCACCCCAAAACCCCGGATACTTTACTTAAGAGTCTTCCTTATTCTCACAATAGAGTCTCTGGTAATCATAAAGTGGATAATTATAGAACAGTAAGTATCACCACAGTCCTCCAGATGAATGTTGTTTATTTCTCTTAAGAATTTTCCTAGTCTTTTTTTTCTGAAAAGTTTTTCAGTTTTATTTCTTATACACATAATATAAAATGTACATTTTCTTATACATAATTAATCATACATATACCTGTTTTCCTTAAAGAAAGAATTTTAATTACATTTGAAGTTGTTCTTCTACCCTTTCTTCCCTCATTTCACAACAAACCTTCTCCTTCTCCTCTTTCCCTTCCCTCCATCCTCTCCTCTCCTACTTTCTCCTTCCTCCTCTCCTACCTCATGCTACTTCCCCTTCTTTCCCCCACTCCTCTCCTCTCTTCTTTTCCCCCTTCTCACCTTCTGTCCTATTCCTATCCCCTACCCTTCCTTCCTCTCCTTGTCCCTTTCTTCCCCTCCCTCTCCTCTTTCTACCCTCTACTCCTCTCTCCTTTCTATCTTCTTTGCTGTGGAATATTCTCCTTGTTTGCTATCCGAGCAACTCCTGTATTCTAATAGTATATACTTTCTTTCGATTTCTTTTCAGACTTACAGTATTCTATCTATCAGTGTTATCATCATAATTGTACATTTATTCTTACTATCTTCTTTCTTTCCCCCCCTCCCATCCCCTTTTTCATTTACTCTGGTGTCATCTGGGTTTCTATTTTTTTTTATTCTCTCCCTTGTTTAACTTTCTATTATCTAACTCATTTATCTATCCTCTTATCTTCATATTTCTTTTCTAACCATATATACCCATGATGGCGAACCTATGGCACGGGTGCCACAGGTGGCACGCAGAGCCATATTGGTGGGCATGTGAGTGTTGCCCTAGCTCAGCTCCAGCGCACATGTGTGCACCAGCCAACTGATTTTCAGGCCTTCCAGTCCCACCGGAAGTTGGGAAACTGGCTGTTTCCTGCCTCTGGAAGGCCTCTGGGAGAATGGGGAAGGCTGTTTTTGCCCTCCCAAGGCTCCTAGAAAGCCTCTGGAGCCTGGGGAGGGGGAAAAATGGGCCTACCGGGCCCACCATGCCATCGCTTGCCAAAACCAGGGGGAAGGGGGGTGCGGTCACGTGCGCATGGGCGGGAGGGCAGGGCGCATTGAATTATGGATGTGGGCACATGCACCCACAACTCCCCGCCGCTCCCCCCACTTTTGGCACGCGACGGCAAAAAGGTTAGCCATCACTAATATATACAATCTTCCCCATGTCTTGAAATACACTGATTCCTCTTTATCTCTTATTCTTAGAGTTAATCTATTCATTTCCACACAGTCTAAAATCTTTTTTATTACTTTACCTTCTGATGGAATTTTTTCTGTCTTCCAATTTTGTGCAAATACAATTCTTATTGCTGTTATTATATATATAGTTAAATGCACATCTTCTTTACTATATCTCTCTGGGAGAATACTCAATTAAAAACAACTCTGGTTTTAATTCTATAGATTTATGTAATATTTCTTCCAACCATTTCTGTATCTAGACCAATAACTGTTTGCTTCTAAACATGACCACCACATATGCTCCCAGCAAATGCAAACATTTCCAACATTTGGCTGAATTATCTTTAAACATCTTTGCTAATCTTTCTGGTGGCATATGCCACCTATAAAACATTTTATATAGATTTTCTTTATATGCAATTGCCATTGTCAATTTATAATTCCTTTCCCATAGTTATTTCCATTTCTCTAGTTGAGAAATGTTATCATTGTCTCTTTTACCTCTTCATCTTCCAATCTAATTTGCAACAAATAATTATGCAGTCTTTTAATCATTTTTTTCATCCTTTCCAGTCATTATCTGATCCACCTCTGATTCCCCCCAATTAAAAGCATTTTGTTTCAAGTCTTTATCATATCTTGATTGTATCTGCAGCTGTGTATACCAGTCAATCTCGATTCCTTGTTTTTCTAAGTCTTGTTTCTGTTTTAATTCTCCCTTCTCTGTTAAAATGTCTTTATATCTTACAATCTTATCCATGTTAATCATATTTATGTGTGTCAATGCTTCTATTGTTGAAAGCCACATTGGAACTTCCATATAATGTTCATGTCTTATTTATTTATTTGTTTTGTCGATCTAGTCATTCTTATCTCCCTTAATTCCTTAACTTCTTTCACCCTCGCTCCTTCTCTTAATGCTCTCTCTTCTTGTTCTTTCGTTGTCTCTCTTGGTTGTTCTTTCTTCTCCTCCTGTTGTTCATCCCCTTTTTCTTTCCTCAACCTTCCTTCCTCTTGGACTTCTATGTATTGTTTATAACATAACTCTGCTTTCTCTGCCGAATCTAATCTGTATCTTTGTTCTTGCCAGTTCACCAATATTCCTTCTGGGATCAACCATCTAAAATTTATTTCTCTCTTTATCAAACATTTTGTGAGAAATTGATATTCTTTTCTCAAGTCTCTCACTCTGCTTGGAATTTGTTTCAGTGCCATTACTTCTCTCACTTTGTGCTTTATCATCGTGTTTCTCATCAATTGCAATATCTCTGTTCTCAGTGTTTTCTTGGTGAATCTGACATGAATTTCTCTAGGTAGATTATGTTTCATCACATATCTTGTGTGCACTCTGTATATCTCGTCAATTCCACTTAATATCCCTTCTTTACTTTCTTCCATTGTTTCTGCTAGTATCTTTGCAATTTTCTCTGCTAAATTTTCTCCCTTCTTCAATGTTTTGTAATTTAAATAAAAATCAGCTTTATCCATTTCCAGGGTTATAATTGTTTTTTCATGATTTTTTATCAGTAATTGTAAGTCTATAGTCCATCTCTTCAACTTTTTTCTCCGTTGCTTCTGCTTTTTCTTCCATTTGCTGCAATCGTTGTTCATTTTCCCCTATCATTTATTTAACTTCTTTCAGTTCTCCTTCCATTTTTTCCATTCTCCCATCTATCTTGTCTAATCTTGTCTTAAGATCTTCATATATAGTCAGTAGCATATTTTTTAATTCTGTGTTGACTTCCTCTTGCTGTGATGCAATTTCTGTTGTCTTTTACCCTGTTGTCTTTAGTACCAGGCATTGTTGATATTGATGGTAATGATAAATGTTATGTTTTTTCTTCATCTTATTTTTTTCCCCAAATCTTAGTACCCAAATTTATAATCCAAATACTCAATTTCTTTAAATTCAAAATGCCCAATCAGACTCGTCAGGTTCTTGAAACCCTAATCCACATAGATTTGATCCATAAACCATACAAAAAGCCAAGAACAATTGAACAGCCCAAAAGGGCAAAAATAGAAAAAAAAATGGAAAGAGAGAGAGAGAGAGAGAGAGAGAAAAGATAAAACCAGATCAGCACAAAAATAAAAATTTACTAGTCCAAAACCCAGGTGTTTGTCCAAAATATCCAACCAGGCAATAAAAAGATGAAAAAAAATATATCTCGAAAAAAAAATAGAAAAAACAAAAACCCTGCCAATGAACTCTTTTAAATCCAGGAAGAGGGCATTTCTACAAGTAAAAAGGAAAAGAAAAAGGCACAAAAAGAGAAAAACCAGAAAGAAAAAAAATAATATTCCCAAATACCATTATTCCAAAATCTTACAAAATTTATAACTCCATCAAGCAAAAGGAAAAAATAAACAGCTTTCTTTCTTCTTTTTCTTCTATATCTTTCCCCTTCTGTTACAAAGTCACAAAACTACTTCTTATCAAAATCTTCTTGCCAGTTTCCAAAACATCCCAAGGTCACTCCCTTCTCATCTTTTCCTTTGTCCAATATATCTCTTTAATTTCCTCTGCAATCCAAAATAGTCTTAAAGGAGAAAAAAAATAAACCCACAGCTTCAAAGCTCCAAATTCAACTTTTCAAATTACCATTCATTAGCCAAAAATTCCTCTTTTCCCAATCTGCTTTCAGTCTGTTAAATTACTTTTTCAGCTTTTGTTAATTAGCTTTTATTAATGGCTTCTGCTTCTTCACTGCTGTTCCAGAAATGGGGAGGTAGCCTTTTTCTACTCCCTCCCCTCTCTCTTTGCCAATTTTCTCCAGTAAAATAGCTTTAAAA
This sequence comes from Ptyas mucosa, assembly GCA_012654045.1. NCBI lineage: Eukaryota > Metazoa > Chordata > Lepidosauria > Squamata > Colubridae > Ptyas > Ptyas mucosa. The sequence continues at coordinate 78,823 of WNWU01013456.1, forward strand.
GTTCAGGAGTTAAATATATAAAGGAATCTTGTTTTCAAGACCACAAATTCTCACCCAGATGATCTCATGTTCTCTTTTCCTTATCTTTTTGCGTGTGGCCGGGCCAGCTTGTAACAGTTCCTAATGACTGTCTTCCCTTGCTGCTAGGTTGGAAGCTATTGCAGACACTTCAGGGAACTTGCGGCTTCCCTGTTCATGCCTGCCTGTGCCTCCATTCTTCACTGTCCCTACAGGACAGCTAAGATCCCTGGGGATCCCCTAAAGCAGCTGAGATATCAGTATTTTCCCGGAGCTCTGGAATTTGCTGTGCTGCTGCTGGCACTGGTCACACCCCTCCTAGAATTTTCCTAGTCTTGTAGGGGTATGGTATATTTTCCATTCACCAGTAGATGGTATGTTCAGCTTAGGTGTCAGCGTTGTTTCAGTTCTGATAAATCTAAATTTAGTTCAATTTATGGAAGCAAAATTAGCTATTCAAGTAAATTCAAGTAGATAGTTTCAGCATTTTATAATGTCTTTCCAAAACAATGCCAGTTTAAAAGTCCAGTTTTCTTTTTTTTTATTAAAAAGTTTTACACAACAAAATCCCCCCCCCCAGTATTCCCCCCACCCTTTCCCCCCCAACAACCCTTCCCACCCTCCCCACCCCCAGACTTCCCAGAGCAAAATACAGGGTATTTCAATTAACAATCATAAGCTAAATTAACCTAACTATCTTTAAACTAACAAATCCCCCCCAGGACCTTAACTCTGCTGTAAGTAACATAATACATCTACAATTAGCATTCATTCATAAGCTATTTGGTATTTTCTTGTCTGATACTTGTTCTGAATATAATCAATCCATCTTCTCCATTCCGATATATCTCTCTCTTGAGTATAGTCCTTCAAATACACTGAAATTTTTGCCATTTCCGCCAAGTTCGTTACTTTCAGTATCCAATCTTCAATAGTAGGCAGAGTCCTTCTTCCAATGTTGCGCAACCAACAGCCTAGCTGCCGATATTAAGTTTAAAATCAATTTAGTCTCTGATGATGTACAATCCATTGTTATACCCAATAAGAACAGTTGCGGGGTAAATTTCAACCTTCTTTTCAAAATATTCTGCATCACCCACCAGATTTTTATCCAAAATGCTTTGATCTTTTTACAAGTCCACCATATATGATAATAAGTTGCGTCATCACAATCACATCTCCAACATTTAGCTTGCACATTGGATACATACATGATAATTTTTTAGGATCTAAATGCCATCTATAAAACATTTTATAGAAATTTTCTCTTAAATTTTGTGCTTGCGTAAATTTAACATTTCTAACCCAGATCTTTTCCCAAGTTTCTATCATCACTGGTTTCTGAAAATTTTGTGCCCATTTTATCATACAATCCTTAACCAGTTCCGTTTCCGAATCTATTTCCAATAATGCATTGTACAACCTTTTAATATGCATTTGACTTTGATCTCTAATCTGTTTTACCAGATTTTCCTCATTTTCCATAACACCAATTTTTTGATCTTCTCTCCATCTAGCTTGAAGCTGACCATACTGGAACCAAGTATAGATTATCCCTTCTTCCTTCAATACATTTAAAGATTTCAATTGCAATTTGCCCCTTTCCATAAAAAGGAGCTGTTTATAGGTAATCACCTCCTGTTTTTGTTCTATACTTATATTTTCTATTGCATGTCTGGGATTTGCCCATATAGGTATTTTATAATTTAACTTACATTGATACTTTTTCCACACCCTCAACAAAGCATTTCTAAGTATGTGATCTTTAAACACCTTATCCACTTTTTTTTCATATAAGAAATAGGCATGCCATCCATATAACAAATCATAACCTTTTATGTTTAGAATCCTCTCTTCAGTTAGATTAAACAAGTCACTAATTTGTGATAAGACAGCTGCTTCATAATACAATCTTAAGTTAGGCATTTTAAGACCTCCTCTCTCACGTACATCCTGTATAATTTTCATTTTTATTTTTGGTTTTTTACCATCCCAAATAAAGGTATTAACCCCTTTCTGCCATTCCCTAAAATTTCCATCTTTCTTAAGCACTGATATCATTTGAAACAAAAATAGAAACCTAGGTAACACATTCATTTTTATTACTGCTATCCTTCCCAATAAAGATAATTGTAGCTTTCTCCAAGTTTCCATTTCTTTCTGCACTTTTTGCCAAAGAACTTCATAGTTATTTTAAAATAATTTTGAATTTGAGGCTGCAATGTATACTCCTAAGTATTTAACCTTTTTAACTATTTCAAACCCCGTTATTCTTCCTAAATCTTCTCGTTGAGATATAGACATATTTTTAGTAATCACCTTTGTCTTGTGTTGATTTACTTTAAATCCAGATACCTTACCATATTGACCTAATATGTCCAACATATGTGAAACCGATTCTGTGGGTTGAGATAAAGTAACAACCAAGTCATCTGCAAACGCTCTTAATCTATAATCTTGCTGTCTGATTACAATTCCCTTTATTTTATTCAAATCCCATATCTTATTCAGCAAAACTTCTAAAGTTAAAATAAACAACAATGGAGACAAGGGACAACCCTGCCTTGTTACTTTCTCAATTTTAAAAACATCTGTTAGACCTCCATTAACTATTATTTGTGCTGTTTGTTCCTGATATATTGCTCTAATTGATTGTATAAATATTCTCCAAAATGCATTTTTTCTATAATCTTAAACAAAAATTGCCAATTCAATCGATCAAATGCCTTCTTTGCGTCCAAAAATACAAACGCAGCAGGGACTTGGTTGTTCTTTTCCAAATACTCCAGTAAATTTACAACTTGTCTAACATTATATTTCATTTGTCTCCCTTTTATAAACCCTGATTGGTCATTATGAACTGTTTGTTGCATAACTGGCATTAATCTATTTGCTAATATCTTGGCAAAAATTTTATAATTCATGTTCAAGAGTGATATTGGCCTAAAGTTTTCAGGTTTAGTACAATTTTGGTCTTCCTTTCGGATCAGTGAAACAAAAGCGGTTCTCCAAGAGGGTGGAACTCCTCCACCTGATTGAATTTTACAAAATAAAACTCTAAGCGGTTCTACCATTTCAAACTGTAAATTCTTATAGTAAACATCTGTTAATCCATTTGTTCCCGGAGCTTTACCTGTTTTTAACTGTTTAATTGCTGCAATAATCTCCTCAGAAGTTATTGGGTGGTTCAAACCCTCCCTCTGTTCTAAGGTTAATTCAGGAATATTCTCCCTTTAAATATCTATCTATATCTGTACCTTGAATTGAATCTCTAGCATACAACCTTGTGTAAAATTCTAAAAAAGCTTTTTTAATCATATTCTGTTGATAAACTTCCTTGCCTCTAAATTCTATCTTATCAATAACTCGTGATTTTTGTTTTTTCCTCAACATATAGGCCAACCATCTACCTGGTTTATTAGCATTGCAAAATGTATTGTGTTTAGCATATTGTAAACTTGTTGCCACTTGGTCAGCCATAAGCATATTAAATTGCTCTCGTAATATGTTTATTGTTTCTTTTACTTTCTTATCTCCTGGATTAATTATAAGTAATTGTTCTTTCTTTTTTATTTCCTCCTCAATCTTTTTCCGCTTCCTTTGTTGTTTTAATCTATGTTTATTATTCATATGTATTAAGGTTCCCCTCATATAGGCCTTACTTGCATCCCATACCATTTCCATAGAAGTACCCTTATACATATTAATAGCAAAAAATTATTTCATTTGTTTTTTAAGCTCATTCACATTTTCTTCATATCTAAATATATTTTCATTTAATCTCCAAGACCTCCTTTCTCCCCTTTCCTGTTCCAATTCCACCCAAACCGGACTATGATCAGTTAAGGTTCTTGGACATATCTTCGCCTTCTTCACCCTAAAACGGAAATCATTTGTAGTTAGTATAAAATCAATCCTAGAAAAAGATTGATGTCTATCAGAAAAAAAGGTAAAATCTCTTTCCTCAGTGTTCCGTACTCTCCAAATATCTCTCAATTCCATATCTTCCATCATATCAAAAAATGATTTGGGTAATTTTGCACGTGTTGAAATCTTTGACAAACTTTTTTTTATCTTTCTGTGTATCTATTACTCCATTCCAATCACCCATCAGAATAAGAGATTTATAATCCCATTGTATTATTTTGGTATGCAAAAATTTATAGAATTTGTCCTGTTGCTGATTTGGTGCATATATTGCAATTAGAAGCATTTTTCCATTCTGAGTTAGTAGTTCAATTGCAATATATCTGCCTTGAACATCTGCCTCAATTAAGTTAGCTGATATTCCCTTCTTTACATATATAACTAAACCATTTTTCTTCTCTGATGTCGATGCCACAAAATGTGTGCCTAATCTTGAATTTATCAAATATTTTTGATCTGATAATCTAATATGTGTTTCTTGCAAACAAATAACATCATTCTTAAATTGTTTCAGGTAGTGAAATATTTTCTTTCTTTTTTGTGGTGAGTTTAAGCCATTAACATTCCAAGATAGAAATTTAGTTGCCATCTTTGGCCCCTCGAAGTTTCATGAGCATGCGCTGAATATCCTCCCCCATCTTACTCTTCAGCCTAGCTCCTCCCACTGCTTCTATTTTTGGAACTTCTTGAGTTAAAACTTGAGATTGTTGCTCTTTTAGTTGTTGTTCTTGGAGTTTGTAAGTTGCTCATGTCAATCGTTGTTCTCTTGGCTCCTCTATCTTCTTAGGTGGTGCAGAGGTTGGTGGTGGGGCCCCAAATTGCACTAACTCTTCCTCCAGAGCAAGTCCTCCAGCTGTAACTTCAGCATAAATTTGTATCTGCTTTCCATCTTTCTCTTGTTGTGACATCTCCTTTTTCTTTCTACTCCCCTCCCCCCCCCCGGTGAGGGTGGGTATCCCGCCTTTAGGACATTGACATAAAAGTCTTTTGCCTTCCAGGGTATGTTTAAACGATATCTTTTTCCGCCATAATTCACTATTAAACCAGTTGGAACATCCCATCTGTATTGAACTTGTCAATTTCTCAATTCATTTACCAAAAATCCAAAATCCTTTCTATCTCTTAACATCTTGGGAGAAATCTCTTTCAGAACCACTAGTTCTTGTCCATCCACTTGAACCTTGTTCCTGTAAGTAGCTTGTAAAATGTCATTTCTGATCCTCCTGGTTGTAAAGTAAATCACCACATCTCTTGGCAGCTGCCTTTGTCTTGCCACCCAGGAGTTGACCCTGTAAATTTTGTCAATTTGAATTGCTACATCTTCTGGTCTTTCTTTAATTATCGCTGCCAAAGCTTCAGCACAAATGTCCCTTAAGTTTTCATGAGTATTTTCTTTTAATCCTCTCAATCTCAGAGCAAATTCCATAGATCTATATTGTAACATGACCATATCATCATCCACTTTCTCTGTTTTAGTCACAATTTCTCCTAATTTATTTTCCAGATTCAAATTGGCTTCATTAATTTCTTCTACTCTTTCCTCCAGCTGAACAAGCTGTTTTGCCAGTCCTGAAACTGCTAGAATAATATCTTCTCTTATTTCATTATGCTTCTCTTCCACAACATCTTTAATTGCTTTTATATCTGCCGCAAATTCTTTGAGTTTCCCATCCATAATTACTGTTTGGTCATTCATAGCTGCAGTTTAATTATTCATGGCTTCTTTTATAAATTCTTTAAGATCTTTTAAAGAAGCCTCCTGGCTCTGTGAATCCACCAGAAATTGTGCTTTCTGTGTCACTACTGACACTATTGGAGAGCCTCCTCCACTTTTAGGAACTACTGACTTAGCTTATTTAGAAGCCATCTTATACTAAAAAAATCTTTTCCACAAAGCAGCCACAAAGTCTCTTAAACAGTTTTCAAACACTTTTCAAAAATAGTTTATAGTTTATCAAGCAAAATAATCTTTCCTCCACCTCCTCCAAACTCTCAATTCAACAGCTTTAATCACTCTCAAAGCACAGAGTCAAAAGACACTTTCGTTTCTAACTTTCACTTTCATGCCCACAACAAAGGCGCCATCTTCCAGCCTCCAACTCAAAGAGATTTAGTTAGAAACAATGTAAACTCGGAGCTAAGCATTAACACTTGTAAATTGCTTGTTCTCCTCTTTCCACCCTGTCTGCTCTTGACATCAATCAAACTCACTTTTGGCAGCAGAATTGGTCACGACGTCTGGCTCTGTTTAAACAGAGTCATCCCGGATCTGGAGCTTCAGTGGGCTAAACGGGGGGCTCTCACCCTCCAAGCCCCTGGAGTTATTCCAGGGGCTTTCGGGGAGCTCTACCCACACCCACCGGCTCTCCTCTCCCTCTTCTCCTGATGGAGAGGTTTCCAAGCCGCCAAACAGCCGATTATCACTGTCAGAGCGGCTTCAATGCGATTGCGGGGCTGGCGGTCCGCTAAGACTGTCCGCAACGCCGGCGGTGCCAACCGGAAGTCAAAAGTCCAATTTTCTATGTTTTAAAAGGTCTTTAGCTTTTCTCCCCTTGGTTCCTTTCTTTTGGGTCTAGGATTTTGCTCTCTATGGTTGTTTGCCACTTTGAAAAATAGTTCTAAGAGTCTCTTTTCCTGGATTTTCCTCTTTTTTTTTTCATTTAAAGTTAGGATCTAAATAAAAAGGAATTTTCTCACCCAGCTCCAATCAGTATTCATCTGCACCACTCCTGCACAGTTCTTTATTCCCTTAGCTGTCCCAGCTTCATGGCAGCCATTGATGGCTGCCTCTTCTCCTCATTGTGGGAGAGGGAAGAAGCCCCGAGCCCAGCAGGACAGTTGCTGCTCTCCCCGAAATACAGGGTGCCCCTCTTTTCTTCACCATTTCTACAGAGTGGCTTTAGCTCCTTTCAGAGCCCTTCAACAGGAAGAACTCAGCCTGGGAGCGTGGAGATCCACTCCTCATGTCTGCTACTGCCGCAACATCAGCCGGAAGTCAGAAAACTCTCCATCTTGTGAAACATCAATTCTGGTGGCCATACATAGAAAAAGGACATTGAGATCTATGTCACCATCTGCCTGACATGTGCAATGGCAAAGGAATGTCCAGGCAAAACCCCAGGCTTGCTACAACCCATGGACAATCCCACTGCCCAATGGAGAGAAATCCATGGATTTTATTTTGGAGCTGCCAGAAAGTTCGGGGAACACAGTGATTTGGGTCATAACTGATCTATTCTCTAAGCAAGCCCACTTTGTGGCTTGTCCTAAAATACCATCTGTATGAACTCTGACAAGACTCTTTGTTCAACATACGTATAGGCTCCATGGGGCCCCAGAGAGGATTATTTCAGACTGGGGAGTACAATTTACTCCTATGTTCTGACAGGAGTTCCTGAAACTGTTGGGGACTTCCCAGGGACTCAGTTCCTCGCAACACTCTCAAACTAATGGAGCCTATGAACGTTCAAACGGCATGTAACATTGCTACATAAATTATCAACAAGATGACTAGGGGACCTCCTGCCATTGGCAGAAGTCACATACAATAACTCTGTCCACAGCAGCATGGGTTTACACCCTTCTATATGGCTACTGGACTGGACTTTGCTCCTGTGCCAGAACCTCCCCAGAATACCCCCAGCATGTCTCATTAGCCGACTGAGTGGAAACCTTGAAGAACACATGGCCTATTGTCTGAAATGTGTTAGAGTAGGCATGAGAGGCTTACAAGAAATACACAGATAAAAAGGAGGCTCCTCATAAGGAATTAAAATGGGGGATAAAGTATACCTCTCTACCAAATTTTTGAAATCCAGACAGCCTTGCAAAAAGTCAGGGCCAAAATACATAGGACCTTCCCCACCATCAGATTACCAAAAAACCCTTAAATGTCTTCACTCAGTTTTCACTGTAGCCTTCTGAAAGTGTCCATTACTTCACCCTTGCACCCTGCAATGAAACCACCACCTCCCCCTATATTAATTGAATGAGAACAGCATTTTGAGGTCAAGGAGATACTTGACTCCCACCTGCATAGAGGCAAGCTACAATATTTAGTTTATGAAAGGACTTTCTCCCCTCAGACACTGAATTAGTTGATACTCATCATGTGCGCTCACCCCATTTTACCACAATTCCACAACAAGCACCTACTAAGCGTAAATAGTCATGCTAGCCAAAATCTCTTTCTTTTTTCTTTCCTGCAGGGCTAATCTTTTCAGGAGGGGCAGCATGCCATTACACCTCGCTGGATCTGGCTGACAGTGGACCAATTTAAATTTATGTTACTTATTAAATTTATATATCACATATTTCACTATTGAAGGCATCTCTGGGTGGCTTACAATATATATCAAATATCATATATTTGATATATGATATATTTTCATAACTCGCCTCTCCTAAATTGAGATCTGGTGGTTCAGATCTTATACAGCTGTAGAGATAAAGTATGAAAATATGATAGAGTAAATCTATAGATTTCATCTGGGGACTGGAGTTTTTCAAGGGCTAGACAGCAGTGTAGGACTTCTTTCATAATTTCATAATAATGAAACATTTGCACCCATTTCAACTTGTAACAAGGCAAAAATATCTAGTATTGGAATTGAATGAAAATTAAGACATTTGAATATTATATGGGTATTAGCTTCTCCTATATTCAGTGAAAACTAATCCAAATTAACTAAGATAATACAGATAATTCTCAACTTTCAACAGTTCATTTAGTGACTGTTTGAAGTTACAATGGCATTGAAAAAAGGGACTTAGGACCATTTTTCACACTTACAACTGTTGCAGCATCTCCTGATCAAAATTCAGACGCTTGGGAACTGATTCTCATTTATGACCATTGTAGGAGAAATGTCCTGACAGTTAGAACAATTAATCAGTGGAACAACTTGCCTTCAGAAGTTGTGAATGCTCCAACACTGGAAAATTTTTAAGAAGATGTTGGATAACCATTTGTCTGAAGTGGTATAGGGTTTCCTGCCTGGGCAGGGGTATGGACTAGAAGACCTCCAAGATCCCTTCCAACTCAGTTATTCTATTCTATTCTATTCTATTCTATTCTATTCTATTCTATTCTATTCTATTCTATTCTATTCTATTCTATTCTATTCTATTCTAGTGTCCCAGGGTTGTGTGATTACCTTTTGTGATTTTCTGACAAGCAAAGTCAATGGAAAAACCAGATTCATTTAACAACCATTACCAATTTAACATGAAAGGTTGTAACATGGAAGAAAATTCACTTAACAAATGTCTCACTTAGCAACAAACATTTTGGGCTCAAGTGTGATCGTAAGTCGAGGACTATCTGTACTCAGAATACTCTATGGCAGGAGTGTCAAATTCAATTTCATTGAGGGCCCCATTAGCATTATGGTTGCCCACAAAGGGCCAGTTGCATGTAAAACTCACAGCAGCCAGGTGGATGTGGCTGGGTGGGCGTGGCCAGCTCGATGCCACTCACTGGATGCAGCTGACTTGGGACGGCTGGGTCAGGATAGAACAAGTTGCACCAGCTAACTCGATGTGGGGAAACAAGCTCCTTGCCTCCCCAAATTGCTGGCAACCCAATTTTTTTGTTGCTAAGTGAGACTTTTGTTAACAGAGTTTTTCCCCATTTTACCACCTTTCTTGCCACAATTTTTAAGTGAAGCACTGCAGCTGTTAAGTTAGTAACATAGTTGTTAAGTGAATCTGGCTTCCCCATTGACTTTGCTTGTCAGAAGGTCACAAAAGGTGATCACATGACCTGGAAAACTGCAACCATCATAAATATGAGTCAGTTGCCAAGCATCTGAATTTTGATCATATGACCATGGGGATGCTGCAATGGTTGTAAGTGTGAAAAATGGTCATAAGTCACTTTTTGCAGTGCTGTTGTAACTTTGGCCACTAAACAAATTTTGTAAGTCAAGGACTACCTGTACATTACAGTATGTACAGTTGCTAGAAATTCTGCAAATATAATCAGTCACAATAATTCAAGGTAAAACAATAGAATATTTGATTTGAAAGTTTAAATTCTATTTCTTTTTCTTTCATCAATATAACAGTATACAGTGCCCCTGAAATACAATTACATTTTATACCAGTATAGAAGTTTTAATTCTTTATTATAATACTCCAGTCAAAAAATAGAAAATCCTTTTAACATTTTCAAAAAAGATCATATGAAATAATGGAATATGAAAATAAAGAAGACAACTATATATGTGCATCTTTCTAAAAATCATTGCTTTGGAACAGATCTGAGATGGCATCATTTTAATTCTTTGTGAATTGCAGACACCTTTAATGGAGAGTTGTACTAAACAAGAAGCAGAAATCATTATTTTTCTAGCCTCATTTTATGGCATCAAGTTTAGCCTGAAACAGTTAACAGCTGATCTATTACAATAATCTATTACAATATTCTTCCATTTTATAGGTTTCAAGGCTTTAAAATAATTGTGGAGCCAGGTATGTTTGCAGGTTTAAAAAAAATTGTGTATGAGAAGTATAGCCAGAACAGACAATCACTATATGCTGATGGCAGAACAGAAACAACTCCAATTCTTAAGAGTGAAAGATCCAGTTAAATACATTTCTAGTTTACCCAGCCTCAGGGGATTGTAATATATTTTCATTACAGAAGTTGTCCATTGTTCGTAGTAACCAATCCCTGTTGCAGTGATTTTTTGCGGACCCTTTTCTTTTAAACCAAGTAACATTAAGATTTTCTTAACTATTGAATATCAGTGAAGCAGATTTATCAAATGCATTGCATAACTAGGTACCCAGCCCTGAGAATATGCCTCCAGATGAACTGAGAGAGGCAGACAGGTACTTTGTCTGAATTCTCTAGCCTTTGTTATTCAAAGCTAAGAGAATCTTCATCAAATAGTAGTAGGAAGACTTCAGAATCCTTTTATTCATGTGATTGTTCAAGATGATGTAAAGATCCGAAGGGGCAGACAAAAAACATGAGAAGGGTTGGTGGTATGATGTTGAGGCTGATTTATCAGGCATTTCGCCATTGGACTTGTGACCTTCCATGCCCATGCTTTGCTTCTGCCCGGTGGCAGTTGTGTAAACTTATTAAGCCTGTCTCCCCTCCTTTTCTTTTTTTTCATTGTGGCTTTGCAAAAGCTGGTTGAGCCACTCTGGACACAGACAGCTTTCAGAGAGGTGGGATAAGGCTGGTTGACATAGTAACTCCATTCTTCTTTTTTCTCTCTCGGTGGAGAAAAATTTGGAGGCTCAGCGTAGTGGCAATGCAGCAAAGCTATCTGCTTGGACTGGGGGCTGAGGTGGGGGCTGGAAGTGACCCCGGCAATGAGGGCTCACCTTTTGAGCTTCCCCATGCAGAAACGACTTTCTCCAGCCCTCCAACGAGCTACAGCTGCTGCCAGGCATTGCCAGCCCCCTGGTGTTTGCTGCTTCCTGTAAGCACACTCTGGGGGAGCACTCGGCCGGGCTGGAGTGGGCCAGGGCCAAGGCAGAAGGGGCTAGCCCCTTGCCATTTCCAGAGTAGCCCTGCAGGCCAGATCTAAACACATTGTGGGTCAGATCTGGCTCGCAGGCCTTGAGTTTGAAATATCTGAGCTAAAGCATTGACCATGAGCACTATAAAGAATTTAATCTTAGTCCTTGACTGATACTTTCAGAATATCTGCATTTTACTTTCTTACTAAACACTCTAAAACTGAGTGAGTGTTAAACTTCACATTAATGCTTCTTATTATCTACAAATAATAATTATCTTTTATAAACTACTCCCTTTCATGGCTATATATAGCAAAATCAATAAAAAACTATAAAGAAAATAATGCGCTTCTTCAATAGCTGCAGGACCTGCTATAGTAATATGATGCTTTTTATATCAGTTTTGTATTATATTTGTTTTGCATTAGAAGCCACTATTTTTGTTAAATATAAATAGTTTTGAAAGTTATACTTATTAATGGAGACAGGTGAAGAGAGACTTATATTATTATTTCTTTTTCAAATCAATTGATTTATGCCATGCATATTTATATATTTCTATCATGTTCCTTTTATGTATATTTTTCTACACTACAAAGTCTGAAATACTGTAATTTTCCTCATAAGAAGCTTGCTTCTTTTTTTTTAATTTTAAAAACAAAACTTTATTCATTTATAAAACCATTTAAAACATACAAATTTCTCTTAATCAAGAGACAAACTTACATATACAATACACAATTTCTAACTAATTTCCATTATATATACATATATACATAAATGCCAACATACTGTGGCATATTTCGTTTTCTATTTCTCTGACAGTGCTGTTTTTAATTATATTGATTTCTTCTAAATTCCATCTCTACCCATTTCCCTTTCTCTGATTTATCCATTGATACCATCTATTCCATATTGTATAATATTTTGAGTCCTCCTTATCCTGTAACTCTAACGTTAGTTTGTCCATTTCTGCGCATGTGTAAATTTTTTGTATTAACTCCTGATCAGTTAGCATTCGATCTATTTTCCAAAATTGTGCTAATACTAATCTTGCCGCTGTAATTATATGGAGTATTAAGTATTTTATATCATTTCTAATATTCTTTTTAATCATGCCTAATAAAAAAATTTCGGGTTCTAATTCAATTTCATAACCTGTTATTTCAATTATCCATGTTTTTATCTTATTCCAATATTTCTTAATTTCTGGGCAGAGCCACCAAGCATGATAATAAGTTCCTTGTGCTTTTTTACATTTCCAACATGTCGGGTTTATATTTGGGTACATTTTCGCTAATCTTGCGGGGGCCAGATGCCATCGGTACCACATCTTATAATGATTTTCTTTGTAGGCCACCGATTTTGTCATGCTGTAGTTGTTTTCCCACGCTCTTTCCCATTCTTCCAGCTGTATACTGTGGCCAATATTCCTCGCCCACGCTATCATCTGCCCTTTAACCAATTCTTCTGCCAAATCATATTCGAGTAGATATTTATATATTTTCGAAATTAATTTCCCTTCTTTAGATTCTAATAATTTGTCTAATCAATTTTGTTTTAAGTCTATTCCTCCCTCCTCCTGATCCTTCCTATATCTTGTTTTTATTTGTGAGTAGGGCCACCAGTCTATTGCAATTCCTTGTTCTTTTAGTTCTTCCCTAGTTTTTAATTTCCCCTGCATATCCAATACTTCTCTATATCTTAATATTTTTTGTTTTGATAGTATATTGGGGTGAGTAATTGCTTCTATTGTTGATAACCAACCAGGAATTTTTATGTAATGTTTATGTCGAATTTGTTGCCATGTATTAATTAAGGATTTTCTAATAGTATGGTTGTTGAAATGTTTATATATTTTATTTCCAGAATTCCAAATAAAAGCATGCCATCCCTTCATTAGATCATGTCCTTCCAGATTTAACAATCTTTGGTTCTCCAGGGTTATCCATTCCTTAATCCATAACAAGCTTGCTGCTTTATAATATTTTTGCCATGCCGGGAAACCAAATCCGCCTCTAATTCTGTCATCTTGTAATATGTTCAATTTTATTCTTGATTTTTTCCCTTCCCACACAAAATTTGTTGTTATTTTATCCAAATTATCAAAGAATTTTTTGTCTAATTTTATTGGTATCGTTTGGAATAAATAAAGGAGTCTTGGAAGTATATTTGATTTTATCACTGCTATCCTCCCCAGTAAGGATAGTCTTAATTCCCCCCATTTATCCAAATCCTCTTTTATTTTCTGGACTAAAGGTTCATAATTATCCTGTTTTATTGTTACTGTTCTAGCTGTCAGATTTATCCCTAAGTATTTGACTTTTTTGACTACCTGTAATCCTGAATCTTTTACTAATTTCTCTACTTGTTTTGTTGTCATATTTTTTATTATCATATTCGTTTTTTCTTTGTTGATTTTTAGGCCTGCTACTTTTCCAAAAGTTTCAATTTCTTTTATTAATTTGGGGGTTGTTTCTATTGGATCTTCGATGAAGAAAACAAGATCGTCCGCAAAGGCTTGGACCTTGTAATCTTCTCTCTTAATCTTTAATCCTTGTATTTCTTTATTTGCCCTAATTCTAATTAACAAATTTTCCAACGTTAAGATAAAAAGTAGGGGTGATAGTGGGCATCCCTGCCTTACTCTTTTATTTATTCCAAAAAATTTCGTTGGGTCCCCGTTTACCAAAATACATGCTTTTTGGTCCTGGTATATTGATGTTATCATTTTTGTAAATTTCTCACCAAAATTCATATTTTTAATTTGTTGTTTCATAAATTGCCAGTTTACTTGGTCAAACGCTTTTTGTGCATCCAGAAAGATCAGGGCCACCTGTCTCTCTGGATGCATCTCGTAATATTCTAAAACATCCATTACCATCCTTAAATTATTTTTTATTTGTCTTGTGGGTAAAAAACCATTTTGGTCCTGATGTATTTTGTTATGTAGTATTTTTTTCAGCCTATTAGCAATTATATTCATAAAAATTTTGTAATCGGTGTTCAACAAAGAAATCGGTCTATAGTTTTTTATTAAGGTGGCATCTGCCCCCTCTTTCGGTATTAGAGAGATGTACGCTTCTTTCCATGTGTTTGGTAATTTTGCCTCCATCAGGGCTTCATTATATACTTCTAATAATATTCCATTTAATAATTCTCCAAATGTTTTATAGAACTCCGTTGGAAGACCATCGGTCCCCGGAGTTTTATTATTTTTCTGTCTTTTCAGCGCTTCTTTTAATTCACCTACCGTAATCTCCCTGTCTAATAACTCTTTTTCTTCCTCCGTTAATGTTTGTACTCCCTTTCCTTTTAAGTAATGTTCAATTTCCTCCGTTGTTACTATATCCTTCTCATAAAGTTTTTGGTAATATTGGAGTATTATTTCCTTTTTCTTCTCTATACTTTGTTGGATCCTCCCCTCCTCATCTTGTAATTTCTGAATTGTTCTTTTTTCTCTTTCCTTTCTCAGCCTGTATGCTAACCACCTCCCCGGTTTATTTGCGTGTTCGAAATAATTCTGCCTTATATATTTTAGAGTCATTACATATTGCCCTTGTTCTAATATATTTAACTTATGTTTTGCCGCTATCCATTTTACTCTTGTTTGTTCATCTCCTGGTTTTCTTTGCAATTTACTCTCCCAATTTTGAATTTCTTCTTGTAATTTGTTATATTCTTTTTCTCTCTCTTTTCTACGTTTTGCATTGTATGCTATTGTAAGGCCTCTTACGTATGCCTTAGTAGTGTCCCATAAATTTTGTAGGGAGGTGTGTTGTTTCACATTCTCCTTATAAAATAGTTCTAGTTCCTTTTCCATATATTTCTTATATTCTTTTTCTTTTATTAACTGAGTATTCATTGTCCATCTATTTTTCTTTCTCTGATGCCCCTTCCACGTCATCATTAATGGGTTGTGATCCGCCCACTCATTTGGTAGAATTTCCACCGCTTCTATTTCCCTCATTAATATGCTAGATACCCATACCATGTCTAACCTAGACCAGGACTTGTGCGGGTTCGAGTAGTATGTAAATTGCTTGATTTCAGGATTATGGAACCTCCAACTATCTATCATGTTTAACTCTTCCACCATATCTGTAAAAGTCCTGGGTAATACATTTTTCTTATTTTTATTTTGCTGGGTACATTTATAATCTTTTCTCACATCTAAGATGGCATTAAAATCTCCAATCAGACATACATTTTCCATTTTTTGATCCATAATTTTCTCATGCACTTTTCTATAGAATTCTAGTTGTTTACTGTTTGGTGCATATATTACTACCAATAACATATTTTTGAAATCAAGTCTTAACTCTATCATCACTATTCTACCTTCAGTATCTATATATCTTATATCGCTATCTATTCCTTCCTTTATATATACCACTACTCCTCTTTTTTTTTCTTCTGCCAAAGATGAATATGCTTTACCTAATTTCTTACTTTGTATATATTTTATGTCTTGTTTTCTTACGTGTACCTCCTGGAGGCACACTATATCCAATTTTTGTTTCAGAATTTTTTTGAAAATTTGGTGTCGTTTGGATGGTGAGTTGAGTCCGTTTACATTCACTGACACTGCTTTCCTTTTATATTCCTTCCTCCTCCTTCTTTACTGTCACTTGTTTCCTCATTTCCTATCATTTGATCATATAATTCCCTCGCTTTGTCCTGCGAATCCACCTTTATTTTCCTTCCCTGCCACGTTGCTAACATCTCTTCCGGCGGCGTCCATCTGAATGGTATATATCTTCTATTTAGCAGCGTGGCCAGGAACCAGTACTCTTTCTGCAAGTCTCTTATTCTTTTAGGGATTTGTTTCAAAGTTATTATTTCTTTATTCCTATAGTACATAGGTTCATCCTTCGTTATTTTATATACAATATCCCTCACCTTTCTTCTTACAAATCTTATATGTACCTCCCGAGGGAGTTTGTGTTGCCGGGCATAGTTTGTGTGTACTCAGTACACCTCATCTAATTCATTTATTATTTCTTCCCTTTCTCTTTGGAGAGACTCCGCTATCATCTCTGCCATTATCATCGTCAGGTCTTCCTCCCTCTCTTCCACTACATTTTGGAAACGTAGGAAAAATGCTGCTTTTTCCATTTCCAATTGCGCTACTGTATTCTCGAGTTCCTTATTTAGTCCCATCATTTTTGTATCCAATGCTTCCAACTTTCCTTCTGTCAATTCGGTCTTCTGTTCTATTTCTTTTATTCTTTGATCATTTTTTTGAATAATTTCTTGTATCAGGTCCATTTTTTCATCAATCTTTTGAATGTCGTTCTTAACTTCTCTCTTTACCTCATCCATATCTTTTCTAGATTGTTCATGATTTCTGGTCATGCATTCTTGTAGTTTGACCATTGTTTCTTGGATTGTCATTAATGTAGCTTGCATCGTTGGCATACCAGGCGTGCTTGGTTGCTTTTCTGATGCAAACATTCCCTCCAATGTTTTCTGTGACACCAGGGAGGCCGATGTTCCTGCTAAAATTGGTATTGTTTTCTTTCCCGTTTTCAACGTTGTTGTAGTAGTGCTTGTCATTTCTTTCAAAATTCTATATTGTTCCTCCAATATTTTATCAACTTTTTCCCAAATCACCATCCAAAATTTTAAATTATCTTTTTCTCTTTTATTTAAGTAAGTTTCCTTTGACCAGTTAGTTATCTCTATAAAATCTTCATAAAAAATGTAGCAGTACTATAAATTTAAGTATAATATAAATATTACAATATAATACTAATATGCGTTGATATAAATAAATATTATAGGTATAAATAGATATAAATATGTATAGATATGTATAAATATGTAGTTTAAATAATCACAAACTTAATACTTAATAGTTAATAATTATAATACTTAATTTATCTAAAATCACAAATAAAAAAAAATTGTTCAAATTTAATTAAATTTAATTACTTCCCAATAATTTCTTCTAAGTCACTATAATTATATAGTTCTCAAATATTCTAGCTTACTATATATTATTTTATATGCTACTTTATTATTGTTAAACAAGTATTGCTGT
Organism: Ptyas mucosa; assembly: GCA_012654045.1. NCBI lineage: Eukaryota > Metazoa > Chordata > Lepidosauria > Squamata > Colubridae > Ptyas > Ptyas mucosa. The sequence goes on from WNWU01013456.1 coordinate 96,293, forward strand.
AATTCTTAATCAATTCTAATACATATCAATCACAGTTATCTATATTTAAGTAAAAGAGGGCTTTATAAGAACAATATGTTTCCAATGTTTTATGAGTTCTGTAAATCTTGTTTGTTATATTTTCAACAAAGGGGAAAACCAACTTGCTTCTTTTTCACGTTGGGGTCTTTCCCTGTTTCAGTATGGCGATCTCCAATCTGCCCAGTCACAGTCTGCCATTTTTTTTATTCTGCCAAACTACTTCTCTCCTTCCGTTAGGGCAACCCAAGGAAAAAAAAGGGGAGGATACAAAGTTTGTCCGTTTTTCTTTAAGTCTCTATGATTTAAATCCACTTCTCCTCGCCTTCGTTTTTCGCTATTTTAGTGTCTTTTATTCTTTCTCCACTGGTTATGTTCCGTCCTCTTCCTTTCTGCTCACCTCTTCAGTTGCTGCCACCTTTACGCTCTGAGTTCTTCTCTTTTCGTGCTACCCCTCCGGAAAAATATTTCCTCCTCAGTTTTGCGCCAAATCGCCTGGATTTTTGACTCTCGCTGTCTGCTCACCCTCGGAAATCTCGCACTGTACTCACTCCTCCGCTCCCAGTGATCTCAATCGGCTCGTCAAGCCTCCGGGCCAGCTGTGCTCGTCACACCGGCTGGCTTCTTCCAAGCCTGGAATGAGGGATCTTCTCGGTACGGTGGGAGATCGCACCTCTCCTCGCCTCCCCCGAAGTTTCCCCTCCTTATTCCCAATCTTTCCAGGATCGGTCTTTACCAAAAAACGCTCCAAAAACTCAGAAAACCGGCATCAGAAAGAGAGCGCTTCTCTCCTGTGCCACCACGACTCTACGTCACCGCCGGAAGTCCCTCCAAGAAGCTTGCTTCAAATCCTCCTTTTTTCAGTTTTTAATTTCTGTGTCTTTGACCTTTGAGAAACATTTTAGAACTCTTTACTGCTTTCCTCTCTTTAAAACTTTCATAAATAATTTGATTTTGCAACAGCAATCTTTACCACCTCATTATTCACCTTACTCCATATCACTGCACATGTTAAAAACCATAGCCAAATCCAGATATATGTTATGTGGGGTTGGGGTAAGCTAATTGTTTGTGGCTCATTTATTCCACGTATCTATGTTCCTCAATTAGTTATTAATCCATAAAAGAATATTTTCTATCCAGGAAGAAAAGATTGGTAAGAGACCTTGTTCTCAAAGTTCAAATTTAAAAAATCTTGATCACATTCTTCTTATATACAATATGCATATCAGAACATTTTAATATGAATGGAACAAGGCTTCTCTTTGACATAGAGCTATGAGGTGTGGGTTGCAAAAATTCAGAAGATCTCTAGATGGTAGCAAAGTTTCTGTGATTGTACAGTCATGAAGGGAAGCCAGAACTGATTAGAGAGAAAAAAAGCCATGTTCATAACAGCAAAAAGCAGTCAATAAAAGCTGAAAGATCCCAACCGTTAATCAATATCTGGCTCACTGCCAAAGTACCATACACCAAGCAAATAGAAAGATGCAAAACACTGCTTGTCAGCCTATAGCCTTGTTGTCTATAAGGGATTGGATAAACCCAGTGTTAGTTGTCCTTGGGTCTGCACTGGAGATGAGAGAAAAGTTGCAGTGGCCTAGTTAACAAAGCATCCTGGAGCTGAAGTTGAGATTAAAGTTTGATTCTGTAAAAATAAAAGCCTTTTGTTACACCTAAACACTTTAACCAAGTTCAATTCATTTTGAACTTTTATTCTGTCTCAATTTTTAGTTCAGTCTGCTCAGAGTTCTATCTCTGACCTAAATAGATGAAATTATACTATAAACTGTTAGTTGTAGAGAGACTTAAAAAGATCATGGAATTTTTTTTATTGCAAACAGAGCAAGTAGTGTCATGTGACAACGAAGAAGGGAAGTGTGATTTTAAGTTGTATCAACCCCAGTTTAATTTCCCAATACTGGGAAGTATTTATTCCATGGTATTCTCTTTGAATAGATCTCACCTCAAGTACAATGTCTTGTTTTGAACACCAACATTTAAGAAGAATTCTGAAAACTTTAACAGGTTCTGAGACTGCAAGGTGATCATGAGTTAAACCCATTGAAGTGAGATTGAAGGAGCAGTATAGCAGCAATTTGGAGGAAAGTGATAATGGACTTAAATTAAGGTGACCAGATTTTAACATTGGTAAAGAGGGACACCATTGACCGGGGGTGGGGGGGCTTGATTAAAAATTTGGTATATATGGAGCAACAAAAATTTTCATAGAATGCAAAAATAGTACTGTAATATATTGTTGTCTGTTTTAAGATTTAGGGGAGAAAAACAGACAACAAAATGCTGCTCTGATGTCTGATAAAGCCAAAAAATTCTAGTGAATAAGGTTTCACTGAACCATGGCTGTATAAAGATCTTGATTTATGTAGGAAAAACCTGGATGAAACAAAAATACACAAAAGACCTACGAAAAGAGAATTAAAATAAAATTATATAGTTAACCCTTCTGGCTAACTGATGAGGCCTTATAAGGCCAAAATAGATCTATCTTAGTCTCCCAATGGGCAGCAAAGGGTCTGCTGGCTGCCAGAAGAAAAAAAGCCTAGAAAAGAGTGGATTGTGATTTCACTGAACTAGGGCTGCATAAAATCTTGGTTTACATAGGAAGAACCTGGCTAAAGAGAAATACACATAAAACCTACAAAAAAAAGAAAGAAAAACAAATATGCAGCCCTAGAAAGCAATTGATTAAGCAATGTTAAAGATTAAGCAACGCAAAGTATGTGTGACCTGAGCTACAGAGGGACATTATTGGCACTCGGTCAAAAAATATTGTATACCCACAAGACTGGGCCACAGCAACTCTTCTATTCAGCGCATTGATGGCTGTGGCTGGCCCTACTCAATAGAGTACCTGGCTTTAGCAATATAACTATGAGTGTCCCAAGAATTGGCCCAGTGCTACTCTTTGTTAGGTAAATCACCATTTCTCTTGAAAGAGGATAATTTTTGGCTTGATCAAAATAATATCATATTGTTCCTTTATTGCTTCTACAAATGAAGAATCCAAGATATGGATTCAATAAGATATGAAGAATCCAAGATATGGGCAATAAGAAAAAAAAACTGATATTCTGAATGTATTTTACTACAGATAATTGGGATACAGGAAGCAAGTTTAATAGATAACTAAATAAAACAAATAGTTTACCCCAACTTATTGAAAAAAATGCCTTTTTAAAAGAATCATTTAAATATGCTGTCAATCTGTACGAGCAGACAGGAAAGGTCTTGCCTGCCACAGATGGGTCTGTGAACTCATCAGGAATTAAGCAAATGTGATAACATAAATAATCCTCAACTTATGACCACTGTTTATCAATAGTTAAAACTTACAATGGCCTCAGAAAAGTAATTTACGACCTGTCCTCAAAGTTAGAACCCTCTTACCAGCCCTGCGGTCACAATGCAGTCACAATTCAGGCACTTATGCACATTTACAACTGTTGCCGTGTACTGTAACATAAATGTTAGGTTCACCAATATTTGGGCAAGTGTGACCTTATAGTATGATCTGTAGATTAGATGCTATAAACAATATGTAGAAATAAATAATATAGAATAATATTGGGTAGAGAGTCAGTTTGGTGTAGTGGTTAAGACATCAGGTTAGACATCAGGTCAGAAACGTAGAGAAAGGCATGAGGTCTGAATCCAATCGACCGAGTGAAAAGACTGGTGGGATGGAGGCAAAGTAGGCGTGACCTGAGCTACAGAGGGAAATTATTGGCACTGGGCCACAGCAACGCGTGGCTGGGTACAGCTAGTGTGTGTGTGTGTGTGTGTGTGTGTGTGTGTGTGTGTAATGTTTGATATGTATTATTGGAAGAGTTATTTTGTAATTAATAATATGAAATCAAAAGTGATATTTTGGCAGAAAAAGGAAGTAGTATAAGGGGTTTAAAATAGTATAACAGTTTGAATTTTTTCCTTATCTTGGTATAGTTTTTACATCTGTAAATTATTGGATACCTTGGTCAAAGAGGGACAAGGTTGCACATGTTCAAATTTTGAACAGATTGTTGAATCATAGATATCCAAACCCATTTCAACTGATTTTCAGCCCAATGACTTAATCACTGCAGCAATCTGGCTACAACTAAGAGAACTGAAAGTGTCCAAGATAATTTCTTACATTTGATTTTAGGAATGTCAATAGTTTCTCCAGAATTTATTATCAGTGCTTAGCTTAGATTGTACACAGTTGTAGAATAACTATAATTAAATTGCAATTTAGTTACTGGGTCAAATTAACAAAAAGAGTGATTATAGACTTTCTAGGATAGTTAAAGCCTTTGACCTGATGGTAAACATTTTCAAAACTCAGGCTACCGTAAGATTTAGTTTAGAGACATTAATCGTAAAAAACATCATGAATGAAGGCAAATATACATGTCCCAGGATAATGTTGCAGGATCCAATCTGGGCTGGTCACCAGGACCAGCGGTTTAGTCTTCTGAGCTTTTGGACTTATGTTGGAGCCCATCCTCAGGGAACTTCTCTCCCACCAGAATGTCAGAGAGAAGTTCCCTGAGGATGGGCTCCAGCACAAGTCTGAAAGCTTGGAAAACTAAACCTCTGGTCCCAGTGACCGACCTAAATTGGATCCTGTAAAAAACATAATTTCCTGTAATCTGGTGTCTCACTAAAGCCTGCTGTCTTGTGTATTTGGTGGTAACTATTCAACCTGTTGTCCCAAAGGTGCTTTTTAAAGAGGCAACTGGACTTTCTGTTTTTTTTTCTTTGAAGACTTTTCACTTCTCATCCAAGAAGCTTCTTCAGAGAAATGTCCCAGGATTCATGCATAATACTAAATCAGGTTTTCTTTAAAAGTCATCCTTAGTTGCTTAATTAATGCAATTAATTAATTAATAGCATTAAGATTTCCTTACCAAATAGGAAACTGACACAGGGAGAAATAGTTGGGGCATATACAATGCATGTATTATAAAAACATGATCTACTTTCTTCCACTTTTTAATAAGATTTTAATGGAGAGATGGAATGTATTCATTGTGAATTAGGAATAGTAGGGTTGGGAGCTTGAAGATCCATTCACCTGGCTGGATTGAGATCTGGTTTAATAACCAGAATACAAGGTATGGTTTAAGAATATAGATTAGTATTTTATACCTGAATGCAGGCCCCAGCATTGGAGAGAAAAAGGTTGGGTTGTGACAGCAAAAATATTTAAGATATCTATGTTTAGAGTATTTTTTGTTATTTTTATTTTCATAAAAGTCAACCAGTGCCCCTTTATCAACCTCCATCAATATAAAGGATGACTCTTGTTCAGTCAAAGCTAGTCTTGGAGTAAATTAGCTGAAGGGCAACTTATTTTCAAGTAACTTTTAATCAGTGGATTAAGGGACCATATAAAGGCTTTGGAAATATCAGGCATCTAGTGAGTCCCTGATGATTCATGAGAAAATGAAAGGCTCCAGCTCAAGGCTGGACATGAGCCACATAAGAAAGATGTAGCCTTGCCCTGATGCATGGCTAGCAAATGGGCCCAAGGTGCCTACGTAGGGAATTCACTTTCCTCTTACAGTCTCAATCCCAGGTTATGTTTATTGGTTCGATTTATATGCCGCCCTTCTCCGGAGATTCAGGGCTGCTTACAATGTGTTAAGCAATAGCCTTCATACTTTTGTATATACTTGTTTAGGAGGGCTTTTGCTCCTCCCCCCCCCCAAGCAGTGTTCTTTTTTATACAAAGTCAGCTTATTGCCCCCACAATCCAGGTCCTCATTTTACCTTCTTAGAAAGGATGGAAGGCTGAGTCAACATTGGGACTGGTGAGATTCGAACTTGCAGTAATTGCAGGCAGCTGGTGTTACTTAACAGTACATTAGTCTGCTGTGCCACCAAGGCTCTTAGTCTCCACAAAACAAGCATTCCCTCCACAGCAATGAAATCTCACTTCTCCATCCACCTCTCCTTACCCTTGTCCATGAAGAAAGATGCCACTGACATTTTCAGTTGTGGATGGGGTATCCTAAACTTACTCTTTTTCTAAGTGGGGTGGGTTAGGTTTTTTTTTGTTTGTTTGTTTGTTTTTGCTGATTTCTTCATCCAAATCAATTGTGAGACTGGGATAGTGACTTCTCCACCCAGTGAAAGAAAAACTATTTATTTGGATAAAGGAATCAGCAGAAAAGCCACTTTTTCCAGGAAAAAAACTGCTAAAAGTTGTATTATTCTGTATATGTACTGAATTTGCTGTTGAAGCTATTGTAATAGAATCTATCAACAAACCAGGCATTTAGGTATATTGGAATATTTTCTTTCTTTCTTTCTTTTTTTAAACAAACTTTATTCGGTATAAAAAGATAAAAATTATATAAAACATATATATATAAATCTTCTTAGCTCTAAACAAAAATACATTTCTAAATTACTTACAAACAAAAACTAACGAACAAGATTCTCTAATATTTCATTGTCTAAGTATATACATTAACTTTACTTCTTAATGACGGTGTATAATTGTTACCTTTGATTTCTTACTGTATTTGACCTTAGCTTTTTTCCCCGCTGATTAATCCATTCATACCATCTGTCCCATACTTTATAGTACTGTGAATCTTCCTTATCATTTAATTTTAAAGTTAATCTATCCATTTCTGCACATATAAATATCTTTTGAATTATTTGCTGTTCTGTTGGCAACTGCTCTAATTTCCAGGATTGGGCTAGAGTTAGTCTAGCTGCCGTGATTATATGTAACGTAATGTACTTTATTTCCTTCCTATTATTTTTTTTGAGTATACCCAACAGGAAAATTTCAGGTTTTAAATCAATGTTTTCTTCTGTTATTTCTATTATCCAATTTTTAATTTTCATCCAGAATCTTTTAATTTTTGGGCACAGCCACCAAAGATGATAAAAGGTCCCCAGTGTTTGTTTGCATTTCCAACATATCGGGTTAACATTAACGTACATTTTTGCCAGTCTAGCAGGGGCTAGGTGCCATCTGTACCACATCTTGTAGTGGTTCTCTTTATATGTTGTTGCTTTTGTTATTCTGTAATTATTTTCCCATATCATTTCCCACTCTTCCAATAGTATATTTCTTCCAATGTTCCTAGCCCAAGCTATCATTTGGCCTTTGACTATATTTTCTGCTAGGTCGAACTCTAATAGGTATTTATAAATCTTCGAAATTAATTTCCCCTCTTTGGTTTCTAACAATTTATCTAACTGGCTGGGTTTTATTTCAACTCCTCCTTCCTCACTGTCTATTTTGTATCTGGTTTGTATTAATAAGTACGGCCACCAGTCCATTTCTGTACCCTGGTCTCTGAATTCTTGCCGTGTTTTTAATTTTCCATTTGGGTCCAGAACTTCTTTATATCGTATTATTTTTTGGGTATCTGATGTATTGGGATGCATTGTTGCCTCTAATGTAGATATCCAGCCTGGGACTTTCATATAGTGCTTATGTTTAATTTCCAGCCAGGTGCCAATTAGTGAGTTCCTTATTATATGATTTTTGAAGTGTTTGTATGTTTTATTTCCTATATTCCATAAATAGGCATGCCAGCCTTTTAATAAGTCGTGACCTTCCAATTTCAATATTCTGTGGTTGTCCAAATTGACCCAATCTTTGATCCATATCAAACTTGCCACTTTATAATACTTTTCCCAGGCTGGTAGGCCAAAGCCTCCTCTAGTTCTATCGTCTTGTAATATTTTCAAATTTATCCTCGGTTTTTTGCCCTCCCATATAAATCTTGAAATTATTTTATTCAAGTTTGTAAAGAATTTTTTTTCCAATTTAATCTGGATGGTTTGAAACAGGTAGAGGAGCCTTGGGAGTACATTCATTTTTATCGCCGCAATTCTTCCTAATAGTGATAATTTGAGTTTTCCCCATCTCTCTAGGTCTTTTTTAATTTGCTGTATTAATTCTCCATAATTGTTGTCTTTAATGGCTATATTTCTGGTTGTCAAATTTATACCTAGATATTTTATCTTTTTAACTACTTGTAGTCCCGATTGTTGTTGCAATTCTTCTATTTGTTTTGTTGTTAGGTTCTTAGTTAATATTTTAGTCTTGTCTTTATTAATTTTTAACCCTGCCAGCCTACCAAATTTCTTTATCTCCTCTATCAATTTTAGTTGAGTTTCTAATGGGTCCTCTGTGAAGAATACAAGGTCATCAGCAAAAGCCTGGACCTTGTATTCTTCTCCTTTTACTTTAAGTCCTTTTATATTTTTATTTAATCTAATTCTCCTAAGCAAATTTTCTAGAGTTAAAATAAAAAGCAGGGGTGAGAGTGGGCACCCTTGTCGTACTCCTCTACCTATTTCAAAGAAATCTGTTAATTCCCCATTCACTAATATTCTTGCCTTCTGATTTGTATATATTGTTGTTATTATATTTTCAAATTTTTTGCCAAATTTCATATTTTTTATCTGTTGTATCATAAAACTCCAATTGACCCGATCAAATGCTTTTTGTGCATCCAGGAAGATCAGCGCTGCCTGTTTCTCTGGATGCACTTCATAGTATTCTATTATATTAATCACCATCCTTAAGTTATTTTTAATTTGTCTTGTCGGCAAGAATTCATTCTGGTCCGGATGTATTCTATTATTTAGTATTATTTTTAATCTGTTTGCCATTAGGTTCATAAAGATCTTATAATTGGTATTTAGTAGAGAAATTGGCCTATAATTGCTAATTTGTGTTGTGTCTGTCTCTTCTTTCAGAATTAATGAAATATGAGCTTCCTTCCAAGATTCTGGTATCTTTGCTTCTTTTAGTGCCTCATTGTAAACTTCTAATAATATCCAATTTAGTGATGTTCCTCATCCTTTATATAGTTCTATTGGTAACCCATCTGTTCCTGGAGTTTTATTGTTTTTTTGTTTCTTAATTGTTTCTTGCAGTTCCTCCATCGTAATCTCTCTATGTAACATCTTTTTTTCCTCTTCCGTTATTACAGGCATTTCCTCCTTTTTTAAATATTGGTCTATTTCTTCTATTTCTACCTTATCTTTCTTCTATAAATTTTGGAAGGATTGAATTGCTAACTCTTTTTTTTCCCCTGGGCTCTGTTGTAATTTGCCTTCTTTATCCTGTAGTTGGTGGATTGTCTGTTTTTTTTAATTTAATTTTAATTTTATTTATTTATTTTAGATTTCTATACTGCCCTTCTCCCTAGGGACTCAGGGCCGTGTACAGCCAAGTAAAAACACATAATATAAACATTAAGAACAAATTAAAAAGAATATCTAAATTGGCTCCAAAATTTAAAAAAACCCCAATTTAAAATTGCTTAAAAGGTTTTGCTTAGGCCAGCCCGGCTTGTTGGAAAAAAAATGTTTTAAGGGCACAGCGGAAGGCACGGAGGTCATGGATTCTTCTTATCTCAGGGGGCAGCTGATTCCAGAGGGTGGGGGCCCCCACAGAGAAGGCCCTCCCCCTGGGGGTCACCAGCCTGCATTGCTTGGCCGATGGCACCCCGAGGAGACCCTCTCTGTGGGAGCGCACGGGTCGATGGGAGGTCGTCGGTGGCAGAAGGCGGTCTCGTAGATAACTGGGCCCTATGCCATGGAGCACTTTAAAGGTGGTAACCAACACCTTGAAGCGCACCCGGAAGACCACTGGGAGCCAGTGCAGCTCGCGCAGGAGCAGTGTTATGCGGGAGCACCATGTAGCCCCCGTAATTACCTGCGCGGCCGCATTCTGCACCAGTTGGAGCCTCCGGGTACTCCTCAAGAGGAGCCCCATGTAGAGAGCGTTACAGTAGTCCAGGTGAGAGGTGACGAGGGCATGAGTGACCGTGCACACGGAATCCCGATCAAGAAAGGGCCGCAACTGGCGAATCAGGCGTACCTGATAAAAGGTCCCCCTGGCTACAGCTGTCAGATGTTCCTCTAAGGACAGCTGCGTATCCAGGAGGACTCCCAGATTGCGCGCCCTCTCCATGGGGGCCAAAGACTCGCCCCCGATAGTCAGCGATGGCGTCAGCTGGCTATATCGGGATGCCGGGAACCACAGCCACTCAGTCTTGGAGGGGTTGAGCTTGAGCTTGTTCCTCCCCATCCAGATCCGTACAGCTTCCAGGCACTGGGACATCACTTCAAGGGCATCGTTGGGGTGGTCTGGGGTGGAGATGTACAGCTGGGTGTCGTCAGTGTACTGATGGTATCTCACCCCAAAACCACGGATGATCTCACCCAGCGGCTTCATATAAATGTTGAACAGAAGGGGCGAGAGGACCAACCCTTTTTGTCCCAGATTGGTTGTTGTCTAAATTGTTCTTCTCCGTCGGGGCAGCTTTATTCCAACAAAAAGGCAGTCAGCGTCCTGCTTCCTATCGTTTCTCCTTCGTGTTATTAACCTTTTCAAGTGTCTCTTCAATAAGTAGAACTGACAGCAGGTTTCGCTGAATCACTTCACTCCCCTCGTTGTTTGCCGCCTGTGTCTTTCCGAGTTTCTCTATCTTTCGCTGCTCCTCTGGATTTTAGAATTAGTCATCTCTTCGCAGCAATCGTCCATATAATTAGTCTGACTTTTGGTTCTCCTGCTCACGTCGATTCTCACCCCGTATTCACTCATTTGCTTCCCACTGTTAAACTTGAGATGTTGAGTCTTTGGTCTGGCCGATCGGCCGTCTTCTTTCCATGTCTGGATTAAGGGCTCTTCTTGGCGCAGCGGGAGACCACACCTCTCCACACCGCCTCCTCCGAAGTATCCCTCCTTCTATCGATCCACCCCAGGATCGATCTCTCCCATAACAGGCACCGAAACACAGAAAAATCGACACGGAATATGGAGCACTCCTTTTCCATGTCGCCTCGACCCACGCCTCAACTGGAAGGTATATTGGAATATTTTTATTATCCATCAAAACCTGGTCTATTATCTTAATTTTCATTAGGAAAAAATACCTTGTTTTCAAATAAGCCAACATTTGGCTTCAGAGATTAAGCTGCATACTTATTTAATGATTATACTTTGCTATAATGTCAACATTTGAAGAGCATACAATGTGACAGAAGTCTCTACCATCTGTGCTTCTCCAATTAGAAATGCAAATAAATACTGTAAATGCCTTTTACAGTAACATTAGTTACATTAACATTCACATGATGTATGCTTTTCTCATTTGAGAAACCTGTCTTGGAGGATAGATGGGATGGATATAAAAGTCTATCTACAACTTAAACAAATCTATTGGAAAAATACAGGGAAGGTCTTGGAAAAGATAATCAAGCAACAGATCTGTGAACACCTAGAAAAAAGCAAAGGTACTACCAGAAGCTGTTTCTCAAAAACAGTTCATGACAGACAAGCCTTATTGCCCTCTTTAACTAAATTAATGGATCAGGGAAATACTGCGGACATAGTTTACTTAGATACTTAGAGACATTTGACAAAGTAAACAGAAAATAAATTAGATAATATGATAAAATAGAAAAATGTAGGATAGACACTACCACCACCACCAGATGGAATCATAACTGGCTGATCGTTATGCAGCCCTCAATGGAATTAAATCTACATAGAGGAAAGCATGCAGTGGAGTACCTCAAGGTTCTGTCTTAGGCCCAGTACTCTTCAACAACTTCATAAATGATTTAGATGAAGGGATAAAAGGAGAATTCATTGAATCTGCAGACCACACCAAGCTGGCAGGAGTAGTCAACACCTTAGAAGATTCAGAAGGATCTCGACAGACTTGAACACTGGGCCCTATGTACAAAATGCAATTCAGTGGTGAGAAAAAGTTCTTAGACAAGAAAAAGCAAATGCACAGGTATAGAATAGGCAGTACCTGGCTAAACAGTAATAAGTGTGAGATGGATCAAGGTGTCCCAGTGGATAACTACTGAAGTATGAGCCAGCAGTGTCCAGCAGCTGCCAAAAATGTCAATGGAGTCCTAGGCTGCATTAATAGTATCAAGATCATGTGAATAGCAAGTACCTCATTATACTGCATTGGTAAGAGCACACTTGGAACACTGTGTGCAGTTTTGGTTAACACAATAAAAAAAAGATGTTGAGAATTCAGAAAGACTGCAGAGAAGAGCAACAAAGATGATTAAGAGGCTGGAGGTTAAAGCATACTTCCCTCCATATAGACATAGATCATTTGAAGATATAGTATCTGCTTAGTGCTGAGTTGGTCTGTTGATGATTAGACAGGCTAGATTATACAAAGAAGAGAACAATGACATAACTTTAGAGACAGTTATTTAAACATAACTATACTTATAACTGCTGTGAAGACTATTAGAAGCCACATCTTTATGTCTTTATATTGTTCTTTATATCATATTTTTTTCTATTTTTTCTGTTTTCTTTTTTGTGCCCTTTTACCTTTTTCTGTTCTTTCTTTTTTCACTTTTTTAAAAAAATTGATTTGCTGTAATTATTATTCTTAATTTTTTAAATAATTTTTATAATCTTTGTGTAATACCTTGGGGAACCAGGGGAAGAGAGACTGCCTAGGAAACAATCAGACAAAAAAGACAGGAACCCCCAGTGGCTTAATAATCAGAAATAGAAACTTAGGAAGTTCCCATCATAATGGATCAAGCAGTTAAAAATGGTGGTGGGAAGTTTTGCAACATCAGACTTGCAAGATTTTACTAATATAAACTTACAATTAACTAGAATTAGTTCATTTACTCATTTTTTATGTCTTGTTTATCTGGGAGGGCTGATACTTTGTTATCTGACATTATTTAACTGGAAATTGTACCAACAACTGAACATGAAAACTTTCTGCTGGCAAAGATGTGATCAGCTAAAGTAAATACATACACCTGTGTGAAAGATTATAGAGACGAGTGTGCACATGTGTACTATAAACATATATGGGTATACAAACATATACAGCATGTAAACCAGGATGACCATAGTGGATTATGATGGTCCGAGACAAAGGGGCATGGAGAGTCCTGATCCACAGAGTGACCGAGGGTTAGATGTGACTGAATGGCTGATGATTATGCATATACAGCTCCTGCCTGTGACCCAATATTAATATGTCCCTTGAGATTGAGAGGTTTACTAATTTGTGTTACAAAGCATTGTTTTACTGAACAACCCAAATTTGTCTGTTATGGATTCCATATGACATTTTTAATACAAGGAGAAAATAGTTTTTGCGTATAAAAGATATTTATACAGTGGCAAGGAGTTATACAGCCATGGACCTGACCCAGCTAATTCATGGACCCACTCACACGGGAGGACACACTCTGGACTTGATTTTAGTTTCTGGGCGGTAGACGAATGATCTTGAGATAGAGGTGGTAGCGATTGAGCCCTTGTCATGGTCGGATCATTCCCTTCTTAAGCTTGACTTTCTAACCGCCACACCCCGCTGCAGGGAGGCGGAACAGACCAGATGGTTCTGCCCCAGGCGCCTGATGGATCCTGATAGGTTCCAGATGGAGTTTGGGCCATTTCCTGAGGCTCTGACTTATGACTCGGCCGAGGAGCTGGTGGCCGCCTGGGATAAGGCGGCCGCTGGCACTTTGGACCGAGTCGTGCCTTTGCGGCCTCTGACCCATCGCTGAGTCTACTTGGCTCCTTGGTTCTCTGAGGAGCTGAGGGAGATGAAGTGCCAGAAAAGACACCTAGAGAGCAGTTGGAGGTCCAGTCGTTCAGAATCCGACCGAACACGGGTAAGAGCTCATATTAAGACCTACCTAGTGGCATCTAATTTAACTATTTTTCCGCTCTTATCGCATTGGCAGATAACCGCCCAGCCGCCCTGTTTAGGGTGACCAGCTCCCTCCTCCATCCAGGAGCATGGGAGGATCCCTTGCAGGGTCATGCTGAGGATTTTGTCCAGTATCTGCACGATAAAATCACTCAGATTCGGGAAAGCCTGGTCTCTGACTCGGTAGGTACAAACAGGATGATGGAGGCCAGTCTTGAGAATGTCATTTGGGAGGAGTTCGACCCTGTTGCTCCTGAGGACATGGACAGGATACTGGGGTGGCTGAACGTGACCACATGTTTATTGGACCCATGTCCCTCCTGGTTGGTACTGGCCTTCCGGGAGGTTACGCAAGGCTGGCTCCAGGGGATTATCAACACTTCCTTGGGTGAGGGTGTCTTGCCAGCCACCTTGAAAGAGGCGGTGGTGAGGCCCCTCCTCAAGAAGCCCGCTCTGGATCTGGCTGTTTTGGCTAATTATCGTCCGGTCTCCAACCTTCCCTTTGTGGTGAAGGTTGTTGAGAGTGTGGTGGCATGACAGCTTCACAGGTACCTGGATGAAGCTGTCTATCTGGATCCGTGCCAGTCCGGCTTCAGGCCTGGGCACAGCATGGAAACGGCATTGGTCGCATTGATGGATGATCTCTGGAGGGTTTGGGATAGGGGTTGTTCCTCTATCCTGGTCCTATTAGATCTCTCAGCGGCTTTTGATACCATCGACCATGGTATCATGCTGCGCCGGTTGGAGGGGCTGGGAGTGGGGGGCACTGTTCTATGGTGGTTCTCCTCCTATTTCTCCGACTGGACGCAGTCGGTGTTGGTAGGGGGGCAAAGGTCGACCCCGAGGTGCCTTGTTTGTGGAGTGCCGCAGGGATCGGTCCTCTCGCCCCTTCTGTTCAACATTTATGTGAAGCCGCTGGGCGAGATCATCCGTGACTTTGGGGTGTAATTCCATCAGTATGCTGACGACACTCAGCTGTACATCTCCACCCCAGGCCATCCCAATGATGCCCTTGAAGTGATGTCCCAGTGCCTGGAGGCCGTGCGGATCTGGATGGGGAGTAACAGGCTTCGACTCAACCCTTCCAAGACCGAGTGGCTGTGGCTTCCGGCGTCCCGATATAGCCAGCTGGCACCATCGCTGGCTATTACTGGCCCCCACGGAGAGGGCTCACAACTTGGGTGTCCTCCTGGATGCACGGCTGCCTTTAGAAGAGCATATGTCGGCCATGGCCAGGTGGGCTTTTCATCAGGTTCGCCTGATTCACCAGTTGCATCCCTTTCTGGATGAGGACACCTTACACACAGTCACTCAGGCACTCGTCACTTCCCGCCTGGACTACTGCAATGCTCTCTACATGGGGCTCCCCTTGAGGTGCACCCGGAGGCTCCAGCTGGTGCAGAATGCGGCTGCGCGGGGGATTATGGGAGCGAGGGGGTGCTCCCATGTGACACCTCTCCTGCGTGAGCTGCATTGGCTCCCGGTGGACTTCCGGGTGCGCTTCAAGGTGTTGGTTACCACCTTTAAAGCGCTCCATGGCATTGGACCTGGGTATTTGCGGGACCGCCTTCTGCCACCAATAGCCTCCCACCGGCCAGTACGCTCCCACAGAGAGGGACTCCTCAGGGTGCCGTCAGCCAGGCAGTGTCGGCTGGTGACCCCCAGGGGGAGAGCCTTCTCTGTGGTAGCACCTGCCCTCTAGAACGATTTGCCCCCAGCGATACGGAGGGTACCAGATCTTCGGGTTTTTCCCCATGCCCTAAAAACCTTTCTTTTCCATCAAGCAGGCCTGGCATAACCCCCCTCCCCCCCCCGGTTTTTGAGATATTAGATTTTTAATTGTCTAATGGGTTTTAGTTGGGAGGTTTTTAAATTTTCAGCCAAAGTTTATAATTATTCTTTTAAATTTTTAAATTTTGTATTGGAATGTTTTTTATTTCCGGCTGTGCACCACCCTGAGTCCAGCAGGAGAAGGGCAGTATATACATTTAAATAAATAAATAAATAAATAAATAAATAAATGGTCTTGACAACTAGAGTTGTATGCAAAAGAAAATCAATCAATACTGTGACTTGTCTGTACTTTTCAATCTATATATATATATATATAAGCGAAAACCACTCACGCCATAATCACGAAATCTCCAGAACCATAAAGCTTCCAAACTTGAAATTTGTCACATATATTCCTCTTGGCTTCTAGGTGCTCACTAAGAAAGGATTTTTTTGAAATGACCACCAGAGCATTAGTATTTCCTATATTATGATTAACATGCTCTCATCTGAAATCTGTTCCAAATGCAAAACCTAAGCAGAGGAGAGGAGTTTCACTTTCAGTTTTACTTTCACAGCAGGAAGCAGCTTTAATACAGAACACTTGAGCTAAGCCACGGCCAGCCTCCTTGCTCACACAGCAAATACTGTTTCACTTAAACAGCCCTCTGATGCTAAAGAGTTCTACTCCCCCTCGCCACTTGAAAAGAAATCTGTTCCAAATGCAAAACCTAAGCAGAGGAGAGGAGTTTCACTTTCAGTTTTACTTTCAAAGGAGCAACCAGGGGATTGGATAGGGGAGACATCTGTGGGGCAAACCTAAGGGAGAGAAGAGAATAGGATAGGGGAGGTTTCTGTGGGGCAAGACTGAGGGAGAGAAGGGGATAGGATAGGGAAGGCTTCTGTGGAGCAAGCCTGAGGGAGAGAAGGGGATAGGATAGAGGAGGCTTCTGTGGGGCAAGGCTGAGGGAGAGAAGGGGATAGGAGAGGCTTCTGTGGGACAAGGCTGAGGGAGAGGGGATAGGATAGGGGAGGGTTGTTTATTATTATTATTATTATTATTATTATTATTATTATTATTATTATTTTATTTTTTAAGCAAACAAACTATACATCTTTGATCCATTCAGTGTTTCATCTGAGTACATATTTTGTGTCCTCTACTCCCTCCCCCATCATTTTCATGCTGTGTTTCTGTCATATCTTTACATTTTTATTTAATTTGTTACAACGTTCTTCCATATTTCATGTATATATCTTCTCTAACCATTGATATAATTGCCCCATACTTTAAAATACTCTGATTCTTCTTTTTCTTTAATTACCAATGTTAATTTATTCATTTCTGCATATTCCAATATTTTCTTAATTACTTTTTCCTCTATAGGAATTTTCTCTGCTTTCCAATGTTGTGCAAATACAATCCTCGCTGCTGTTATAACATGTATAATCAAATAAGTATTTTCTTTACTGTATTTCTCTGGTAAGATACCCAATAGGAACAGTTCCAGATTTAAATCAATGCGTTTTTGTATCATTTCCTCTAACCATGTTCGAATTTTAATCCAATAATTTCTCACTTCTGGGCATGTCCACCACATATGATAATACGATCCTACTATCTGATGGCATTTCCAGCATTTTGCTGATTTATCTTTAAACATTTTTGCCAATTTTTCAGGTGCCATGTGCCATCTATAAAACATTTTGTATTGATTTTCCTTATATGCTGTGGACATGGTTAATTTATAATTTCTTTCTCATATTTGCTGCCATTTATCTAACTCAATTGTATGTCCAAAATTTTTAGCCCAAGCTATCATTGTTTCTTTACCTGTTCTTTTAGCTTAATACTCAGTAAGTAATTCTATAATTTTTTTATCATTTTTTCATCTGTTCCTGTGAGTATCTCATCCAACTCTGTCATTTCCAAATAAAACCTATATAATTTAGCATCTTTTTCATATCTTGTTTGTATTTGCAATTGTGTATACCAGTCCATTTCAATCCCTTGTTCTTCTATTTCTTGTTTCTTTTTCAATTCCCCCTTGTTAATATATCTTTATATCTAAGAATATTCCCAATATTAATAATATTTGGATGTATTAATGCTTCCATTGTTGATAATCATGTTGGTATTTTCAAATAATATTTAACTCTAGCATTCTCCCATACTAACAGTAATGCATTTCTTACATAATATCTTTGAAAATAACTATGCATCTTATTCTTCCCATATCATAAAAAAGCATGCCATCCCAGTTGTAAATCATGTCCTTCCAAAGTTAATAGTCTTATATTTCTTAATTCAATCCATTCTCTCATCCACGACAATGCCGCTGCCTGGTAGTATAATTCCCAGTTAGGTAGTCCAAATCCTCCTCGAAGTCTTGCATCTTGTAATCTCACTTATTAATCTTATTAATTCTCGCTTATTTCCCTTGCCATATAAATTTCATTACTATTTTATTAAAGTGTTCAAAGTATGTCTTTTCCACTTTTATCGGTATTGTTTGGAATAAAAATAACAGTCTTGGTAATACATTCATCTTTATTATCACAATCCTTCCCATTAATGATAACTCTAAATTTTTCCATTTCTTCAGATCTGTCTCAATTTGATTTTTCAATTTATAATAATTATCCTCTTTGATCGTTACGCATCTTGAAGTTAATTGAATTCCTAAGTACTTTACTTTCTTCACAATCTGAATATCAAGTTTCCCCATTAAGTCTCTCTTGTTTTTCTGTAATGTTTTTCACCAATATTTTTGTTTTTTATTTATTTATTTTCAATCCTACCACTTTTCCGTATTCTTCTATTTGATCTATTAGTTTGTGTCCTGTTATTTGAGGGTCCTCCAGAATGAATACTAAGTCATCTGCAAAGGCTTGCAATTTATATTCTTCTTTTCTATTTTCAATCTCTTTATTTCTTCATTTTGTCTTACATTTCTATTTAATACTTCTAATGTCAATACAAATAGCAATGGGGATAAAGGGCATCCTTGTCTTGTTCCTTTCATTATATTAAACTTTTCTGTCATATCTCTGTTCATCATTACCTTTGCTGACTGTTTATTATAGATTATTTTTATCATATTTACGAATCTCCCCCCAAAGTCCATGACTTGTAGTTGCTTTGTCATAAATTGCCAATTTACATTGTCAAACACCTTCTGTGCATCCAAGAATATCATTGCCATTTGTTTATCTGAATGTATTTCATAATATTCCAAAGTATTCAAGATTGTCCTCATGTTGTCTCTAATCTGTCTTTTGGATAAAAAACCATTTTGATCCATATGTATAAATTCATTTAGTATCTTTTTTAGTCTATTCGCCATTATTGATGCAAATATTTTATAGTCTGCGTTCAACAATGAAATCAGTCTGTAATTTTTAATCTGTTGCAAATCTGTATCTTCTTTAGGTATAAGGGTAATATATCCTCCATCCAGGGGTGGGTTCTACTTACCTTTACAGTGGGGCTGCGTGCTGTTCTGTGCAAGTGCAGAAGCATTTCGATGACGTCAGGGTCAGTGGGCAGAGCCTCCCGTCGTTTTTACTACCGGTTCTATAGAACCGGTGCAAACTGGGGGCAACCCACCACTGCCTCCATCCATGAGTTTGGTATCTTTGCATTTACTAAAAGATCATTAAATACTTCCAACATTGCATTGCTTAGTACATCTTGTAGTATCTTATATAGTTCTGCTGGTAGTCCATCCGGACCTGGTGTTTCCCCATTCTTTTGTTTTTTAATTGCTTCTGTTAGTAACATCATCATTATTCTTTCTTCTAGTGCTTTTTTATATTTTCCAGGTATTTTAGGTAAGTCGGATTTTTCTAGATATTGTTCTATCTTTTCTCCAGATATTGACTCTTGTTTATATAATCTCTCGTAGTAATTTTGAACTATTGTTTTCTTTTCTTCATTTCTATAACATATATTTCCTTTCTCATCTATTAACTGGTTAATTAATTTTTTCTCCTTCTCTGTTTACTTTAAAGAAAAAGACAAACTCCTTTTCCATAAATTGTTGAAATTCTTTTTCCTGTAAAATTGTCTGGTTCAAAGTCCATCTCGACCTTTTCTTTTGACCTTTCCATACAATTGTAATCAGATTGTGGTCTGCCCATATATAATATAATATTAACTTATATTAACTAAAAAGTCTGTTGACATCCACATCAGGTCTATTCTAAACCATGACATATGCCTATTTGAGTAAAAGGTATATTGTTTTTCTTTCAGATGTCCTTTTCTCCACACATCTTGTATACTTAATTTCTCAACCATTGCGAAAAAAGTCTTTGGAAGTGTTTTCCTAGATTTCTTATTTATCTTAATAGAAAAAGTTTAAAACTTTCAGGATACTTATATTCAATTCAGATTCATTTAATTTCATTTAATCATTAAAAAAATACTCAATCAGGTTTTCTGTCTTCACTTGTTTTCAAATCATTTCAATTCATTCAATTCATTCTGTAATTCATTCTTTTCCTTGAATTTACTTGCTTTCCTCACCGCTCTAATACTGGAAGTGGAGATGTTTCTGTGGGGCAAGGCTGAGGGAGAGAAGGGGGATAGGATAGGAAAGGGGTCTGTGGGGCAAGGCTGAGGGAGAGAAAGGGAGAGGAGAGGCTGATCGTAACTACTCATTAATTTTCAAGCTGTAAGTGTCAATTTATCACGCCTGATCACATAGTTTCATAGTGAAGCACGGGTATCCAGCTAGTATATTAATAAAGTCTTCCCCTATGGAATCACTGAACCCATAATAGTGAAATAGTCATACACAATTAAAATTAATTACACAATTGTGGAGATTGCTAATAAAGAAATAATTCAATGTAAGTCATTTTCATTTCAGTCGTACTTATGGTAGTGAAATCAGTAGAGTACCCATCTATTTTTGATTGCTCTAAGTATCAACATGAACTTCAGTTAATTAATTTTATCTGTAGAAAAAAAATATGCACACTCTGAATCTACATCTCTGTGCTGCATTTTATTCTGCAATATGCACACATATAGAAAAACATATATTTTCTCATAGAATGAAAGCTCATAGGATGATTGGGATTATGCTTCTATGACACATTCTGCTCCGCAGGGTAGGAATAATAGAGTAGAAGAATAAAAGTTACACCAGTAGCTTGAAGGTGAAAGAGAAGAGTGTAGAAGTATTTCTAGCAGTCAATATTTGAAGACCTCTAAAATTGTCACAGCAGGATGTGCTAATCCAGTACAATCTGAAGAAGTTGAAGGAATAATGATGATTGTAATCATGAAATGCTGCTTGAGAGAATATCAGAATATCTTTGGTTTCTTTGAAGCTCGCTAGCAGTTGTCATAACCGGGGGGAGGGAGCATTTGGGAGGGGAAGAGTGCTGGAGGCGTGAAAGAATGTGGTGGGAAATTGAGGAGTATGGACACTTAACAGAAACTACAGGTGCCAAACCAAGCCATCTTCCTGCCTTCAAGGACTGGGAAAGGAATTTACCACAGTGCTTGAGACACTGGGTTCCCAAAACATTGGAATGGGACCTGATTGGACTATTCTCCCATGGGGGAGGGTTTTGGACATTGGGGATTGCTTTCAATATATGATTTTTGCACGGTTTGTCCTCAGAGCTTGCCTCATCCACATTGCACTCGCATTCTAGTAAAAGTGCCTTTTCTCTAACACCTATGGCAATGATGGCGAACCTTTTCAGCACTGAGTGCAGAAAAGGGAGCGCACATCTGTCTGGGTGGCAATCCGGGAAAGGAGTTGCCCAGGGTGCATGCGCACGCCTAAAAATGAACATCTGGTTTCAGCTATTGAACTTCCGGTTTCAGCCAGCTACTCTTCCAGGTTTCTGGCGCGCATGGGCACCCAATGATCAGCTGGCTGGCATGCATGCTGGCGCAGGAACACAGAAGACCAGCTCTTCTAGTTTCCAGCACTGCCGCATGCAAAAATGCCAGCTGATCTTCGCACGTTCATGTGCTCCAGAAAACCAGAAGAGGAATGGGCAATGCCATGTGTGCCAGGTGACATGGCTCCACGTGCCACTTTGGGCATGGTGCCACAGGTTTGCCATCACAGACCTATGGAGTCAAGGATCATTCTTTTCTAGAGAGCAGCCTGTGGCCAGCCTGACAGAGAATGTATATAACAAATCTTGCAAAGTGCAGAGACAGTTCCACTAATAACAAAGGCACATATTATTAAGGCCATGGTTTTCTCATTTATAACATATACAGCAGTGGTGAAATCTTCCCCAGTTTGCCACCGGTTTGCTAACCGTGCATGTGTGGTGCCCCCAAATGCACGCTGTCTGCGCATGTGCAGTATGTGCCAAATGCATGCTGCGTTCGCGCATCCACAGTACGCATCAAATTCGTGCTTTGCATGGAAAAAAGAGGCTTGGGAAGGTAAGTAGAACAGTTAGGGGGGGAACAGCTGTGCTGCGTGATTTCGATTCACTAGAAAGCAGGATTTCTAGCACAGCTGATCATTGGAAATACTAGTTCGGAGGAACCGGTAGCTTTTTTTTACTACCGGTTCGCCCAAACTGGTAGTTTTTATCCTACCAGTTTCCCCGAACTGGTGCAATCCAGTAGCATTTCACTGCTGATATACAGTAGCTTTGATATTTCTTAGTAATTTTGTGGTATATAAAAAAAATATGGAAATTATGAACATTACATCATTTTTAATGAATTTAATGTGAATAAAGTAGGAATCATACAGGGTCAGCTAGATGAACACTAAAGGACCCTCTCTATTCACATTATTATAAGGGAGAAATGTGCTTGTTTGGAGATTATATTAAAGTCAGCTAAACCCCATTATTGGTAATATATCTTCTGAGGTAGCCTAGCTGTCATGGAAGGACAGCCATATGGAAAACATCTGAGGGGCCTCACTGACAAAAGACAAAACAACATGTATGTTGCAAAGAGTTACTTATTACCTAAGGACAGCAATAAATCTCCACATTAGTAATTACAGAACTAAGGAAGGTTGTCTAGCTAAAGATAATCTTATAAACTAGAAAATAATGGTTTAGTAATTAGGAAGTGTCCATTATCATATAACAAATGTATGTTAACCATATATGGAAAACTGCATGAGCTCACCAAATCCTTTGTCTTGGAAATATATATAAGCAGTTGTGTCAGAGCTCTTTTTTGTTCAGACTTTCAGGTACAAATCTGGCTCTGAACCTGCGCAATAAACTGTATCTGGCTGACCCAGGAATGTTTTTCAGTCCTATTATTCCATAACATTTTCTGGTGACTTGCACGAAGGGACTGAGGAACAAAGACCATTGTTTTGCCTGACAACTGCCCCAGCGGGGACCGACGCCTTCCCAAGGAAAAGTCCACTGGCCAGCCATCAGACTCCATTGAAGTCTATGGAATCTTTCGGTGAGGAGGTGCCGTGAACCCGCTGGCAAAGCAGACCAGTCAAGGATCCTCAAAGTCAGCAAGATCCAGAGATCTCAATGAGTGGCCAAGAAGGAAGGAAGCCTGCAGGCAAGTATATGTAAAAGGGGTAGCCCAGCGACTTTGTGGTGGAAGAGGGGGTTTGATCACCCTCCTAGGAGGCAAGGCAGTGTCCTAAAGTCTCCAGAGAGGAGTTAAAGTCTCCTGTTAGGATTGTGTGGGTGGTTAAACCACTGCAGTTTCCACTGGTGACCTTTGAGTTTCAGGTGCCGTGGGTCAGTGATAGTGTTGTTAGGATGGGTGGTTGTAATAGTGTCCCCAGGACACCATTACAATGTATGTTAGCCAATTTTAAGAGTGCCTTTAGTGAAGACTATGGTGATCCCCCGTGTGATCCGGATACCTTGAAGATGTTTTGTATAAATGTATGGCCTACCTTTGGCGTAAAGTGGCCAGAAGAAGGATAATTGGATCCAATAGTGATATCCAAGGTACATGAGATCATTATGCGAGATAGCCGTTGGGATCAATATTCATATATAGATCAGTGGCAGATCACTCAGAAGGCAGCCCCCCCTTGGCTTAGAAAATGTCAGCTGGAAGGTGTGAAAGTGTGTTTGATGAAAGAGAAAAATAAGACCAACAGAAAGATATTTAAAAACAAAGTTTTTAGTCAGGAGGATGAGGAAGATGTTAGTCGCCTTCTCCCATATGCACCACATCCCATGCCACCAAGATGAAACCCCTATTCACCCTTGCCAGTGGATATGGTGCTGAGAACATCCAACCTCAGAGACGCCAATCGCAAGTCAAATGGGAAGTTAAGAGTGACGGGGAAGAAGAAACAGAAGAAGAATCTAAACCCATTAGTTCTCGAACTCGAAGCCAGATGAGTTTGAAGAAGGCAGAAACCCTGGCCCCCTTGAGGGAACTTTTGAGTCATGGAACTGATGCCCAGGGACAGCCCATCATTCATCCCTTGTTCCAATATCAGCCTTTCACAACTACATATCTACTTAATTGGAAACAACAACATGGCCCATTTAGCATGAAGCCCAATGAAATAGTGAATCTATTCAGTACAAAAATGCAAACTCATAGACCCACATGGGGAGACATCCAGCACCTTACTCTCCCTGGAGGACCGAGAAAAATTCAAAATCGCTAAGGAAAAGGTCTTAACCCGAATGTATCCAGGTAATGGAAATGCAGTGCAAAAAGCAGCTGCAGCTGCAGAAGTTGATCCCAATTGGGATCCCAATAATAACCAACACCAGACTCAATTAGATGCCTACCGTCTCTTATGCATAAACATTTTACGAGAGGCAGCAAAAGGCCCTGTTAATTATGCCAAAACTGCCACTATACTCCAAGAAAAAGATGAGAGTCCTGAGACCTTTTTGACTAGATTAGTAGAATTCTATAAAATCCATACTGGAATAGACATAGAAAATCCGGCAAATAGATACCTGTTGAATGAACGATTTATCAGTCAAAGTGCCATGGCTATCAGGAGAAAATTACAGAAATTGGACGGAGCTCTAGGAAAGAATACCAGTGAACTCCTAGAAGTTGCCAGAAAAGTCTACCTGAATAGAGATAGAGAAGAGGAAAAAAGGCAAGTTATTAGAGAGAGAAAGAGGACTGAAATGTTAGCTTTGGCTCTGGGAGGAGTTACTTTAGGAGCCAACCAATGTGCCATCTGTAAAGCAGAAGGACATTGGCAGAAAGAGTGCCCCGTAGAAGGACGGAATCAAGAGGAGTATCCTACGGGCATGGGCGACCTATGTTTAGAGGAAGAAGTTTGAGAGGAACCCCAAGAGGAGCTTTAGAGGAAAAAGGGGCACTGACAGACAACAACCCTGCCAGTCGTACCAGGATGAGGAAGTAATTGGCCTAGCCAAGATGGAATGGGATGACTGAAGAGGCCAGGGCCCCATGGACCCAACCCCGGAGCCCATGATGGATTTATGGGTGGGAGGACATCAAGTCCGTATGATGATAGATAGTGGAGCCAGTCGATCAGTAATTAATAATGGAGCCTGGTTTAGCTCAGCAGACTAAAAGCATAGTGATCAACATCAGCTGTCTACAATTACTGTAAGTTTGAATCTCACCAGGCTCAAGGTTGACTCAGCCTTCCATCCTTTCTAAGGTAGGTTAAATGAGGACCCAGTTTGTGGAGGCAATAAGCTGACTTTGTATAAAATATACAAAAGTATGAAGGCTATTGCTTAACGCATTGTAAGCCGCCCTGAGTCTCCGGAGAAAGGCGGCATATAAATCAAATTTAAAAAAAATAATAATAAAAAAATAAACAAGTGGCCCCCTCGTCAAATAAGAAAGTCAGGGTTCAAGGAGTGTCAGGCACACCAGCCACACACAGCCACCTGAAACCGGTTAAATGCAAGGTTGGGAATGACCTAGTAGAACACCAATTCTTGTATATGCCTGAATGCCCAGTTCCGCTGTTAGGAAGAGATCTACTTTTTAAAATGAGAGCCACCATTTCCTTCAATGATAATGGACAGTACTTGAGAGTGTCACATCCAGTGGAGGAAACTTGGCGATTAATGTTAATGCAAGACTCAATTCCGGAAAGTACGTGGGAAGAATTTAATGTTCCTACCCTGTGGGCAGAGGACAATCCCGCTGGGCTAGCTAAATTTGCCTCCCCAGTAGAAGTCAAATTGAAATTGGGATACAAGCCCATCAGAGTGCCCCAGTATTATGTCCCTCAAGAAGCAGCAGAAGCCATTCAAGTCTTAATTGACAAATACTTAGCCGCAGGGATACTTAGAGAAACTCAATCCCCATGGAATACCGCAATTTTGCCCATAAGGAAATCAGATGGGGGTTGGAGGTTGGCACAAGACCTGAGACCCGTGAATAAGGCGATGGTCTCACTCCATGTGATAGTCCCGAACCCTTACATTTTGTTGGGGACCATCCCTCATTCAGCCACATGGTTTTCAGTCATAGACCTGAAAGATGCTTTCTTCACTATACCCTTGCACCCTGATAGCCAAGACTTGTTTGCCTTTGAGTGGAAAGATTCTAAATTGCATAGACATTGTCAATATACATGGACAAGACTGCCCCAAGGTTTTAAGAATTCTCCGACCCTTTTTGGTCACGCCCTTGCCCTGAACTTGCAGCACTTTCAACCAGTTCAGGAAGCAGGCTGTCTCCTCCAATATGTAGATGATGTATTAGTAACAGGAATCACTCAGGATAACTGTTTCAAAAATACTCAAATCCTCCTTGAATTACTGAGAGACTGTGGATACAGAGCTTCAAGGAAGAAGGCTCAATTAGTAAAGAAAGAGGTTACATATTTAGGATACACTCTGTCTCAAGGTCAGAGAAATTTAGGCTTACCTCGGAAACAGGCAATCTTGTAACTGTTCCCGCCGAAAAATCAAAAAGAACTGCAAGGCATTTTGGGAGTCATGGGCTTTTGCCGTTTATGGATTCCCAATTTTGCCTTACTTGCCAAACCTTTGTACACAGCAACCCGGAGGGCAGAAACAGACCCTTTTGAATGGGGCAAGGAACAAGCAAATTCACTAGGCCATTTAAAGGAAGCACTTTCATCCTCTCCAGCATTAGGGTTGCCAGACCTTACCAAGCCCTTTTGTCTTTATGTAGATGTTTGTCAAAATGTGGCATTAGGGGTATTGACTCACAGCAAGGATCATGGGAACGACTGGTGGCTTACTTGTCCAAACAGTTGGATAGCCCTGCCCAAGGCTGGCCACACTGTTTTAAAATTCTGGCCGCTGTGGCAGAACTTATGAGAGACACAAACAAACTGACTTTTACCTCAGAAGTAGCAGTCTACACATCCCATGCATTGCAAACTATCCTAGAAAACAAAGGACACTTGTGGATAAGTAACCAAAGGTTGCATAAATATCAGGCTCTGCTGTTGGAAAACCCCCAGATAAGTCTTCACCAATGTGCCACTATTAATCCAGCTACCCTTATGTCTGTACCTGATGCATCCCTCCCATTGCATGACTGCCTACATGTGTTAGATCATCAGTATTCCTGTAGACCAGACTTAACTGACACCCCTCTTCCAAATGCCCAGCTTACTTGGTTTATGGATGGCTCCAGCTTTGTGGAAAATGGAGCTCGATATGCAGGATATGCTATAGTTAGCCAACATGCAGTCATTGAAAGTGCTCCTCTTCCAGTAGGTACAAGTGCCCAAGCAGCTGAGTTGTGGGGACTCATCCGAGCATTAGAATTAGCCACAGACAAGACTATTAATGTGTACACGGACAGTAAATATGCCTTTTTGACTATTCAAGTACATGCAGCTATTTACAAGGAAAGGGGCTTCACTGACTCTAAAGGCAAATTAATCCAACATGCCCCTTTAATTAAAAGGTTGATTTTTGCCGCACAATTTCCCAAATCCTTAGCTGTCATCCATTGTCCGGGGCATCAGAAGACGGACACCCTCGTTGCACAAGGCAATCGATTTGCTGATAGAGAGGCCAAACTGGCAGCACACCAGCCCCTAGATAAGAATGATTATTATCTCTATATGGCACAAGAAATAGAATCCTACATTGAAAGATCACATCCCACATATACCCCTGTGGAGCAGGAGAAGGCCGAAGGAGATTTGAAAGCCACTCTTGTGAAGAGATGGTATACCCTTCCTGATAATCGCCCAGTGGTGCCAGTTTCACTCGCCTGGCCTCTAGTATCAGAGGCACACCAAACCTCACATATAGACAAGACTGCTTTGGCCCAACAGTTGCAGGCAGCATTCTACATGCCTAATTTACAGAGCCTGGTTGCCAAAGTAACTTCCCAATGCTCTACCTGCACTCAAGTGAATGCTAAGCAAGGACCGTGTTTACCGCCAGGACAGCAGCCTATCTCCTACTTGCCCATGGATTACTTAGTTGTGGACTTTACTGATATGCCTAAATGCAATGGTTATAAAGCATTGCTCATTTTCATTGACATTTACTCTGAATGGATTGAGGCCTTCCCCACTTGAAATAAGTTAGCTATACAAGTGGCACGCTTTCTTTTAAAGGAAATAATCCCTAGATTTGGATGTCCATCTACCATCAGTTCTGACAATGGCCCAGAATTTGTGCAACGTGTAAATCGCCACTTAGCTGAAGCAGCAGGCATAAAATGGAGATATCACTGTTCTTTTCACCCCCAATCTGGAAGAAAAAATGAGAGAGCAAACAGGTCATTGAAAGCAATCATTACCAAATTGTGCATAGAAACCCACTTGCCATGGCTTCAAGTTTTTCCTATGGCCTTGTATATTTCTAGAACAGCCCCATGAACCAAATACCAGCTGTCTCCTTTTGAGCTTCTGTATGGTAGGCCCCCTGCCTTGTTTAAGCACCATTTTCAAGGCTGGCCAAACTTAGTTCAAAAGGGGGAAGTGGAGGCAAAGAAATTACTTTTGCAGTTACAACAGCATAACAATCATGTCAACCAACTGAGGCATTATATGCAAGAATGTAGACCTCCCCCTATTACAACTGCTGGTCACGATTACAAACCAGGTGATAGAGTATGGATAAAACATTGGAAGAATGAGCCCTTAAAACCTAGATGGAAAGGACCATATACTGTTGTGATGTGTTCACCTTTTGCAGTAAGACCTTAGAACAGTGATGGCTAACCTTTTTGTCGTCGTGTGCCAAAAGTGGGGGGACTGTGGGGGGGGGTCATGGATGTGGGTGCCCACATCCATAATGCAATGCACCCCGCCCTCCCACACATGCTCATATGACCCCCCACACTTCCCCCTGCTTTTGGCACACAATGGCACGGTGGGCCTGGTAGGCCCGTTTTTCCTCCTCCCCAGGCTCCAGAGGCTTTCTAGGAGCCTGTGAGGGGAAAAACAGCCTTCCCCATCCCCCCGGAGACCTTCCGGAGGTCAGAAACAGCCAGTTTCCCAACTTCCAGTGGGACTGGGAGGCCTGAAAATCAGTTGGCTGGTGCGCACATGCGCGCTGGAGCTGAGCTAGGGCAACACTCGCGTGCCCACCAATATGGCTCCACGTGCCACCTGTGGCACCCGTGCCATAGGTTCGCCATCACGGCCTTAGAAGAAAGATCCTGGATCCACTGGACAAGACTGAAGCCTGTGAACCAGAGTGATCTGATGACATATCAGGTGACAACAACAGTTAAGCCATTGGTGCTGAAGTTCAAGAAGAATACACCCTGCTGAGTCCTACCGGCAATGGACTCAACGCACGGTGGTGATCGTCAGCCTTGCTGAACCACCCCGGAAGCTGGTTCCCAGCGCATGGCCGAAGCTCAGAACGGAGGAAGACAATATTCCATGACTGTAATTTATAATGTAAACCCCATTAACTGTGATAGAAACCAGTAAGAAATTCTTAAAGACACTAATGCTTGAGGAAGATTGGGTGTGGGGACTCTGGGAAACAGCTATTTTAGCCCTTCTGTTGGTATTGTTTTATATATATAAGGACCGGTTCTGTGGGAAACCTAGGACTATGATTGATATTGCTCACTCCCAAGTTGCACATACCCCTAACCCTCTTCCTGACGTGGTGAATTTGTAAACTATGGGTCTTGCGCTCTTAAGGCCTTGTGGGTGTAGGAATAAGGTCATTATGATTTATTTATGGCTTTGGGTACTATTAGCTAAAGGTCTAGTGAGTGATACTATCTTGAACAGTAGTTCCCAATGTTGTGTCAGTGTCCAAGAAATCCCCCTTGTCCCTGCAGAAGGATTTGAAGATGTCAAGAATCCCAGGGGACCTAGCAGCATCAGGACACTGAATGGGGGCACTTTGGGTCAAGTCCACTCCCACCAACAACGTGGCATCAGAAGGTGGAGTGGGTACCTTAGTCCTAAATCAACCCCTAGACCTGGGGTCAAGAGTTTGACAATCCCGGTAAAGGGAGGAATAGAAAAGGAGAACGGGCCCCTGCAACAATTGAGAAGAGGAGACTACATATCAAGGATACTGGAATTGGGTCAAAACCTTGTTAATCAGTATGACCCTACCTTAGGTCAAAAATACTGGTTGTGTTTATCTGTCAGCCCTTCATCTTATCATGCCGTTCCTGTCAAGCCACAGCTCTGGGCTAGGACAAAGACTACAATAGTCCTTGAAAAAGATAGTAGAAACAAAGCACCAGTATCTCCATTACAAGGAGATTTTTATAAGGCATTCCAACGGCTGGGAAAAAGCCACCTCCCTATTGCTGGCTCAATAGCCACAGGTGTGGAAATCATAGGGTCACCTTTTCTGTGTGTAAAGAGACATCAGAAACCTGGTAGGCCTGTAGGATCCCTGACAAAAGAACAAGGTCCATCAGAAGTGTACCTTGGTCCTAGAATGAATGGGATTCATTCTTAGGGATGTAAAACTAACCAGAAGTGTACCTTGGTCCTAGAATGAATGGGATTCATTCTTAGGGATGTAAAACTAACCAAAGATCTTTTTCCTTCTGCACACTGCTCATTTCACCAAAAGGTCACAATAAAGGACAGCAATAAAGCTCCACATTAGTAATTACAGAACTAAAGAAGGTTGTCTAGCTAAAGATAATCTTATAAACTAGAAAATAATGGTTTAGTAATTAGGAAATGTCCATTATCATATAACAAATGTATGTTAACCATATATGGAAAACTGCACGAGCTCACCAAATCCTTTGAGTTGGAAATATATATAAGCAGTTGTGTCAGAGCTCTTTTTTGTTCAGACTTTCAGGTACAAATCTGGCTCTGAACCTGTGCAATAAACTGTATCTGGCTGACCCAGGAATGTTTTTCAGTCCTATTATTCCATAACAAATTTCTATGAATGCTCCTTAATAAGTCTTTCTTTCTCCTTCCTCCTTCCCTCCCTCCTTTCCTTTCCTTTCCTTTCCTTTCCTTTCCTTTCCTTTCCTTTCCTTTCCTTTCCTTTCCTTTCCGCCTGGTATGTTGACTTCAAATCCACAGATGAATTACAAATCCACAGATGAATCTAAGCTATGGCTTACAGGTCTGCGTAGGAGAGGTCTTCAGTATTGTACAATGAGACTTGCTGGAACTATACAGTTCTCAACAAGCCCAAAAAGAGGAGTGAGATAGAGAAACCTGAACTTTAGCTCACATTATGAATGGCATCACAAGATGAAGTTAGATAGTAGGTTACAGTCAGAAGCAAGCCTCACAGCCCCAAAATTCATGGAGTAAACCAACACAAGCTTGCTTTGAAGTCCCTCTTGGGATGAAGAACTCAATGGAATTTCTTCCAGTATAGTTTAAACTTACTTCATTGTATCTTTTATTTCAAAACTAGAACTAAAATCGAATTTCCACATATAAAATGTCTTGTATTTTAGTATTTGAACATTAGTAAGAA
The DNA here is from genome assembly GCA_012654045.1 of Ptyas mucosa. Lineage (NCBI taxonomy): Eukaryota > Metazoa > Chordata > Lepidosauria > Squamata > Colubridae > Ptyas > Ptyas mucosa. The sequence continues at coordinate 127,627 of WNWU01013456.1, forward strand.
GCATAATACACAGAATCATTCATGCAATATACTAAGCCAAAAGCAAACCAACCATATTATAATTCAGTTTCTTGTGTGAAAGTTAGATTAATTCCCCCCCCCAAGTTTTTTATTTTTTTACAAACATATCAATGCGTGAACAGTGTGGAACCTGAGTGTCATACATTTTAGTACAAATAAAATAATACTCATCATATCTACTACATTTGACAATGTATAGTTCTGGTACTAGTATACCTATTTTATGTTGAGTTATAATCTTCCATTATTTAGTTATTCAATATTGAAATGTTATTTTTATGCCAATCACCATATTATTCAAGCATACTTAATAATACCATCGTTCAAGTTCTGATTTCCCCTCTTATTATTACTTCACCTTATTATATAAAAATGTGTATTCCACTTAATCCCCTTCTCTCTAGTTTCCATTCCTATTCTATCCATCTCTTGACCGCTTTAAAACTTTAATTGTTCGTTTCTTAGTTTGCCTCCTGTATTCCTCTCTTGGATCTTTATCTCTATGTGCTTCCACAGCTTGACCAATCATTTTAAACATTTCTCCCTTCTCTGCCCTTTTCCATTGTCTAATTTTCAAAACATCTACTCTTGGCTCTATCTCTCTTCCAAAAAAGTCTTCCAGCAACTCCAGTTCCTTTTTTAATTCCCTTGAAATACTTTCCCCTTGGCTTATTTCATCAGTCATTATTATTTTTGTTGTCATCTTGTTTTATTTGTTGGTTTATCTGTTCTGTTTTTTCATCTACTCTTTCAATTGGCTCCTCCTCTTCCTGGACGTCTTGATCACTCCTTGTCCTTTGTGTCATGCTTTCCAGCTTTCCATCTATGCTCTGCATTTTATTCATAATCTCCTTGTAGCTTCTTGTCAAAGTATCCTTAATACTTTGAATTAACGATGCCATTTCTTTTCAAATTCCACTTATTTCTTCCTGGTGGAGCATCTCGTTTAGTTTTATTTTGTCCCTCTTTTGCCCAATAATCCAAAAACCATATATTCAAAACTGAAGTCACTTCTCAAAAAGTTCAATACTCATAAATCTTTATATCCCAAAGCTGATCAACCTGTTTCTCTGGATAGTCCCAAATTTTTTTCAAGAACCTTCATAAGTGCCTCTATAAATTCAGTCTTGTGTTGTAGCCTTCAGGGATCATTTTAATAATAATGACTTTCTTATTCTCACATTTAAATCTCCAATAGCCAAGTATTTCCAGAATTTTAGGAATGTATTATGCCTTCCTTTTGTCAGCAGGTGGCACTCTTAGGTCAAATTTCAATATTAACCAGTTTTATCCAATGTTAATGGTAACAATCCAAAATATAAAGATGGTATTACTTTTTAAAGTAAATATTTCCAGCATTTACCTGGATGCCTATCCAAAACAATGCCTGCCCAATTTAAAAATCCAATTTTCTGTATTTTTAAAGGTTTTTAGTTAAAAAGTTAGATTATTAAGCTAATCATTAAATAACTTCAGATATTTTTTTGTTTCTTTTCTCTCTATTTTTATATGTCTGTGGATTCTTGCAGTTATACTTTAACTCTGTTCATTTGGTACTTACATTATTCACTATGTTTTTACTAATCCTTCAAATCTTTGCATTCTTAGTACAAATTACTATAAAGGAGTTCAGATTTCCATTTTTATGTTTGCATATGAGTATGGTAAGTATTTCTTATTTAGTCCATTCTAATATAGCTCAAGAATCCATTTTATGTTAGAAATCCATAAATTTGAGATCCTGCTTCTAAGCCAAATTCTGACTCCATAAGGCAAAACTCCTATTTCCTTTTCTGATGTCCTACAATTACTTCAGTTCAGACAGACAGTACTTGACTTACAACCTTATTAAGACTGGAAAATTCATTGTTTGGTGAGATTGTTAAGCAAGGACTACTTGCATATTTGAAGTGAATGTTTGAGAGGCTAATGCATCAGGGGTGAAATTCAGCAGGTTCTGACAGGTTCTGGAGAACCGGTATCGGAAAATTTGAGTAGTTCGGAGAACTGGCAAATACCACCTCTGGCTGAGAATGGAGATTTTGCAGTATCTTTCCCCTGGAGTGGGGTGGGAATGGAGATTTTGTAGTATCCTTCCCCTGCCACGCCTGCCAAGCCACACCCACAGAACCGGTAGTAAAAAAAAATTGCATTTCACTACTGCAATTCATCAACAATCCGTTAACGGCTGCAAATCAAAATGGCAGCTCCAAGCTGAAGCTCCGAGGCTAGGAGGGAGATGTTGCAGCATTTTCAAGAGTGTGGGGGTCTATTAAACATCCATAGACCCCCCCTCCCAGGCTTCAGGCCGTGATACAGTACAGAAACAGCATTGGTCACATTGGTTGATGATCTCTGGAGGGCTCGGGTGTTCCTCTGTCCCGGTCCTATTAGATCTCTCAGCGGCTTTTGATACCATCGACCATGGTATCTTATTGCACCGGCTGGAGAGATTAGGAATAGGGGGCACCGTGCTTCGGTGGTTCTCCTCCTTCCTCTCTGACCGTTTGCAGTTTGTGTTGGCTGGGGGGCAGAGGTTGACCTCGAGATACCTTATTTGTGGGGTGCTGCAAAGGTCAGTCCTCTCACCCCTTCTGTTCAACATTTATGTAAAACCGCTAGGCGAGATCATCCGTGGTTTCGGGGTGAGTGTTCATCAGTATGCTGACGACACACAGCTATATATCTCCACCCTGGACCACCCCAATGATGCCCTTACTGTGATGTCCCGTTGCCTGGAGGCCGTGCGGATTTGGATGGGAAGAAACAAGCTCAGACTCAACCCCTCCAAGACCGAGTGGCTGTGGCTTCCAGTGTCCCGGTATAGTCAGCTGGTACCATCACTGACAATTGGGGATGAGACCTTACTTCCCACAGAGAGGGCTTGCAACTTGGGTATCCTCCTGGATTCACGGCTATCTTTAGAAGAGCACATGACGGCCGTGGCCAGGAGGTATGTGGACATGGACGCGGAGCAGCTGAAGCTGCAAGTCGATTGCATGGCTGGGGGTGGAGGCGTGGGGTGGACCGCAGGAGCCTTTAAAACAGTGGTGGGAGCACAGGGTGGCTAGTGCTGACAATATTTCATTGCAACTTCACTGGGTGATTTTTAGAAAGTGCTGGAGTGCAGAAGGTAAAGACACTACAACAAACTTCACACTGTTGTTTGGCGTTTTCCTTTACCGCACCGTTCTGGAACCTGACAGATAGAGGATATTGAAGTTTCAGGAACTTTAGGGGAGAGTGACCACGTCATATTAGAATGCAATATAAAACAGACACAAACAACAGAACATAATCAAATCAGTGTCCTAAACTTTAAAAGAGCTGATTTTAACAAACTCAGGGTGAGCTTGGGGAGGATTTCATGGCTGCAAATCTTTTTTTTAAACAAACAAATAAAAACAAAACACAAACATACAACGCCTGTTTCCATCTGCTTGAAAGACACTCCTGATTGATACCAACGTGTACCTTTCCACTTTTCGGAGCTTTTTGAGAACTGGCTCTGTTTTCTCCATCCTGTTCGCTGGCTGTATGGAGAACAAGGCAGCTAACGGGAGGACTGATGGAGCCGGTTCCAATCTTCATTGTGTCATTGATGGGATGTTACATCTTCCCTGGCCAATGCAGCCAAACCACCGTGAGAGGGCGGCTTTGGACCTTCCAATTTCCTTCGACTAGTTGGCCGACTGCCGTGAGAGGGCGGTCTGGATTCTCCCACGACTGGACATAACGTGAGGGCTCCTATTCCACTGCCGTAAGAGGGCAGTGAGGACTCCTTCCATTGTTTTTAGCCTTGTTTCCGGGATGTTAAGACTATCATCACGGACCCCTGGGCCATATTGAGGCCATATCTGTATTACCACCCTCGCATTTCTTTTCTCAGATGAATTCAAGGGCGAAGCTTCTTGAGTTGCGAGACTCCCCCCTCTCGCAAGCTTGGCCCTCTATATTATCGAGGGCCTACCATAATGATGGGTCTTGGGACCCCAAGAGGAGACATGTTGCAAAAAGGGGATTGAGGGGTTTTCTGAGGAGTTTTTAAATTAGACTTTTAAGGGGTTCTAGGGGGAGGGAGGGTTGTGTGGGTTTGGGGGAGGACCCACAGGGGAGGGGGACTAGCCCGGCAGTCAATGGAGCCACGGGTGGGATGGACTCTGGGGGTGAGAGGGCTATTAGAACGCCCTTTGTTCAGGGCTGTTCTATTGACATCCTGAGTGGGAGGGGCAGGTCTGGTGGGAGAGGGGGGCTGTATCATGTGATGGGGGCACGCACTCGCTATCTCCGAGTGATTGCATGCCCCAGTCCCCCTAACTCCTCCCGTTACCCAGGTGGCTTAGTCTCAGGACCCGAGTCTCTGGCTGTTGTTATGTAATGCCAGGTCCGTCGTAAATAAGGCCCCCCTCATTTGTGATCTTATTCAAGAGAGGGGAGCAGACCTGGCAGGTATTACAGAGACCTGGTTGGGCCATGAGGGGGGGGTTCCCCTCGTGGATATGTGCCCACCAGGCTTCCGTGCATTTCATCAGCCGAGAGCTCAGGGCAGGGGTGGGGGGGGTAGTGGTCATCTTAAAGGAAGATCTTGATCCGAGGGAGACCACTGTACCTCAGATAGCCGGATGTGAATCCCTTTGTGTGAAGTGCGGTCGTGGGGTGCAGATGGGTCTGTTGATCACATACCTGGCTCCCTGCCATGTGACAACAACCCTGCCCGAGCTCCTCAACGTTATAGCCGAGGTGGCGGTTGATACCCCCAGACTTTTGGTCATGGGGGACTTCAACTTGCCATCTATCAGCGAATCATCTGAGGTAGCCCGGGAGTTCATGGCTTCCATGACGGCCATGGACCTGACCCAAGTAATTCATGGCCCTACTCACATGGGTGGACACACTCTGGATTTAGTTTTTATCTCTGGTCAGTGGTTGAGTGGTCTTGATTTAGGGGATATAGTTATCGCACCCTTGTCATGATCTGACCACTCGCTCCATCGACTTGACTTCCTGATCGCTACCCCGTCGCAGGGAAGCGGAGCAGACCAGATGGTTCCACCCCAGGCGCCTGATGGATCCTGATAGGTTCCAGACAGAGCTTGGGCCATTTCCTGAGACCCAGGCCCACGGCTCGACTGAAGACCTGGTGGCTGCCTGGGATAGTGCAGCCACTGGGGCTTTGGACTGAGTCATGCCTTTGCGGCCTCTGACCCGGCTCTGAACTCACTTAGCTCCTTGGTTCTCCGAGGAGCTGAGGGAGATGAAGCGCCAGAAAAGACGCCTAGAGAGCGGTTGGAGGGCCAGTCGATCTGAATCTGACTTGACACTAGTAAGGTCTTATATTAAGACCTACTTAGTAGCGATAAAAGCGGCGAAATCTAGCTATTTTGCCGCTCTTATCGCGTCATCAGATAACCGCCCAGCCGCCCTGTTTAGGGTGACCCGCTCCCTCCTCCATCAGGGAGCGCGGGATGACCCCTTGCAGGGCCGTGCTGAGGATTTTGTACAGTATCTGCATGATAAAATAACTCAGATTCGGGAAGACTTGGCCGCTGACTGGGTTAGTTTAGACTAGATGACTGAGGCAGGTCTTGAGACTGTTATCTGGGATGAGTTCGATCCTATGGCTCCTGAGGACGTGGACAGGATCCTGGGACGGTTGAATGCGACCACATGTTTATTGGACCCGTGTCCCTCCTGGTTGGTGCTGGCCTCCAGAAAGGTTACACGAGGCTGGCTCTGGGAGATTATCAACGCTTCTCTGAGTGAGGGTGTCCTGCTGGCTGCCTTGAAAGAGGGGGTTGTAAGGCCCCTCCTCAAGAAGCCTTCCCTGGATCTGGCTGTTTTGGCTAACTATCGTCCAGTCTCCAATCTTCGCTTTATTGCGAAGGTTGTTGAGAGTGTGGTGGCACGTCAACTTCCCCAGTACCTGGATGAAGCTGTCTATTTGGATCCGCTCGTCTGGTTTCAGGCCTGGGTACAGCATGGAGACGGCATTGGTCGCGTTGGTGGATGATCTCTGGAGGGCCCGGGGTAGGGGTTACTCCTCTATCCTGGTCCTGTTAGATCTCTCAGCGGTTTTTGATACCATCGACCATGGTATCATGTTGCGCCGGCTGGAGGGGTTAGGAGTGGGGGGCACCGTTTTACAATGGTTCTCCTCCTATCTCTCCGACCGGTCGCAATTCGTGTTGACAGGGGGGCAGCGGTCGACCCCAAGGCACCTTGTTTGTGGGGTGCCACAAGGGTCGGTCCTCTCGCCCCTCCTGTTCAACATTTATGTGAAGCTGCTGGGTGAGATCATCCATGGTTTTGGGGTGGAGTTCCATCAGTACGCTGATGATACTCAGCTGTACATCTCCACCCCAGACCATCCCAACGATGCCGTGGAAGTGATGTCCCAGGGCCTGGAGGCCGTGCAGATCTGGATGGGGAGAAACAGGCTTTGACTCAATCCCTCCAAGACCGAGTGGCTGTGGATGCCGGCATCCCGGTATAGCCAGCTGGTGCCATTGCTGGTTATTGGGGGCGAATCATTGGCCCCCATGGAAAGGGCTCGCAATTTGGGCGTCCTCCTGGATTCACGGTTGTCTTTAAAAGAGCATACGACGGCCATGGCCAAGGGGGCTTTCTATCAGGTTCGCCTGATATGCCAGTAGCGTCCCTTTCTAGACCGGGACTCCTTACGCACGGTCACTCAAGCACTCGTCACTTCTCGTCTGGACTACTGCAACGCTCTCTACATGGGGCTCCCCTTGGGGTGCACCCGCAGGCTCCAGCTGGTGCAGAATGCGGCCGCGCGGGGGATTATGGGAGCGACGGACACTCCCATGTGACTCCTCTCCTGCACGAGCTGCATTGGCACCCGCTGGACTTCCGGGTGCGCTTCAAGGTGTTGGTGATCACCTTTAAAGCGCTCCATGGCTTAGGGCCCGGGTACTTACGGGACCGCCTTCTGCCACCGATTGCCTCCCACCGGCTGGTTCGCTCCCACAGAGAGGGCCTCCTCAGGGTGCCGAGAGCCAGACAATGTCGACTGGCGCCCCCAGGGGGAGAGCCTTCTCTGTGGTGGCGCCCACCCTCTGGAATGATCTACCCCCAGAGATACGAGTAATCTCCGACCTCCGGACTTTTCGTCGGGCCCTAAAAACCCATCTTTTTCAACTTGCCGGGCTGGCCTGATTTTATGTTGTTTTATATAATGATATTTAAATTTTTAAATTTGGAATTTGGAATTTGGAATATTTTTTAATTATATGGGCCTAAATTATTTAATCTATTTTAAAATTATTTTAACTTTTATATACATGTGTTTTATTCTGGCTGTTCACCGCCCTGAGTCCGAAAGGAGAAGGGCAGTATAAGTTTGATAAAATAATAATAAATAATATATACATAAACTTTTTTACAGCTTTTTCATAGTGATCCTTTCTTAGTAATTACTATTTATACATATTTTAACTTTATCTTATTCCATATTGCTATCTATATTCTTTATTTCATCTACACTTTGCTTGATTTTTACATTTCCGTCATTTTTATTATGGTTTACCAATTTCCCCCCTTAATTTAAACATTTCTTTCTCTCTCCTTTATTCTTCTTTCTCATTTTTCCCTATCTTCCAACCACTCATACCATCTATGCCAAATTTTATAGTATTCTGTATCCTCTTTCTCCTTAAGTTCTTTTGTCAGTTTGTCCATCTCTGCGCATTCTAAAATATTTTTAATTAACTCTTCTTCTGTTGATGAATTTTCCTTTTTCCAATTTTGGGCATAGACTATGCAAGCTGCTGTTAGTATGTGTAGTATTAAATATTTTGTTTCTTTTGTGTAATTTTGTATAAAAATCCCTAGCAAGAATGTTTCTGGTTCTCCCTTTATTAATTTCTGTGTTATTTTCTGTAGCCACTTTTTGACTTTGGCACAAAATTTCTTTGCCACCGGGCAAGACCACAAGAGATGGTAATATGTTCCATAGTTACTTTTACACTTCCAGCATTTCGGTGAGTTGTTGGGGAACATCTTCGCTATTCTGGCTGGAGGCAACTGCCATCTATTGAACATTTTCAACTGGTTTTCCTTGTATACCATTGATAATATCAATTTCATGTTTATTTGCCATATGTTTTCCCACTTCTCAAATTCTACTGTATGATTGAAGTTCCTTGCCCATTTAATCATAGTATCTTTCACTATTTCCTCTTCCATTTTATACTGTATAAATTTATATATTTTACTAATTAGTTTCTGTTCCATCCCATATACAGTTTTATCTAATTCGTTTTGCTCCACTTGTACCTCATTTATCTTGAAAAATATACATCATATATATATATATATATATATATATATATATATATATATATACATACATATTATTTGTAAATACGCCCACCATTCAACTTCCCTATTCAAATCCTGTTCCAATTCTTGCTTCTTTTTTATTTTTCCCAAATCATTTAAAATATCCCTGTATTTAATTATCTTGGTCCAATCTATTAAATTTGGATGTGTTAATGTTTCATTAGGCGAAATCCAGATCGGTATTTTCATATAATGTTGCTTTTTGATTTTAATCCAGATTGATAATAATGCATTTCTAATTATATGCCTTCTAAAATATCCACGAGTTTTATGTTTTTCACCCCATAAGAATGTATGCCATCCTACCTGTAGATCGTGTCCTTCAATTGTTAATATTCTTTTATTTCCCAACTCCATCCATTCCTTTAACCATGTTAGGCATGCTGCTTGATAATAAATCTCCATTCCGAAAGGGCTCCTCCTCCTCTGTCCCTGGTATCTTGTAAAATTTTTAATCTAATTCTAGGTTTTCTCCCTTGCCATATAAATTTTGAGATCAATCTGTTTATTAAATCAAAAAAGCTTTTTTCTAATCTTATCGGTATAACTGGAAGAGGAATAGAATTTTGGGCAGGATGTTCATTTTTATTGCAGCGACTCTTCCCATCAATGAAATTTGTAGATTTTTCCAATTTTCCAAATATTTTCCAATTTGCAGTATTAATTTATCATAATTGTCCTTTTTGATTGAGGAACCTCTTGCAGTTAGCCAAATCCCTAGGTATTTTATTTTTTTAGTTATTTGAATATTCATACTATTTTCTAATTCTATCTCTTGTTTTTTGGTAAGGTTTGTAGTTAGCAATTTAGATTTATTTTTTATTAATTTTTAATCCAGCCACTGCACCAAATTCTTCTATTTTTAAAATCAATTTAGGGCCTGATTTTAAAGGTTCCTCTATTATGAAAACCATGTTGTCTGCAAAAGCTTGCAATTTATATTCTTCATTTTTTATCTTCAATCCTTTTATCTCTCGGTTTTCTTTAATTTTTTTTAAGAGTGGTTCCAATGACAATATAAAGAGAAGTGGGGAAAGTGGGCATCCTTGTCTCACAGGTTTTGTTATCTCGAATCTATCAGTCATATCTTGATTTATAATTACCCTTGCAGTTTCTTTTGAATATATTTTCTCAATCATTCTTTCAAATTTTGACCCAAATTTCATTTTTTTCAATTGTTGTATCATAAATCTCCAATTTAAATTATCAAAAGTTTTTTGGGCATCAAGGAAAACCAGTGAAACTTGTTTCTCTGGGTGCACTTCATAAAACTCTAATATATCTATTATGGTCCGTGTGTTGTTTTTAATTTGTCGACCTGGGAGAAAACCATTTTGATCCGAATGTATGTGTTTATCTAAAATTGTTTTTAACCTCTCAGTTATAATGGATATGTATATTTTATAATCTGAATTTAACAAAGAGATTGGCCTGTAATTTTGTAGTGATTGCTGGTCTGAACCTTCCTTATGTATGAGCGTGATTAATGCTTCTGTCCATGTTTTGGGTATGTTTGTTTGCTCTAAAGCTTCGTTGTATATTTCTAGCATTAATCCTCCTATCTGTTCTTGTAGACACCTATATAACTCAACTGGTATTCCATCTGGTCCTAGCATTTTATTGTTTTTTTTTTGCTTTTTTATTGCTATTCTAAATTCTGTTTCAAAGATTGGTCGATTTAGTACTTCTTTCTCTTCCTCCGTAAGTTTACATACATTTGTTTCCTCTAGGTAATTTTTAATTTCTGCTTCTGTTGTCTCTTCCTGTGTGTATAATTTAGAAAAGAAAGTATGTATAATTCATTTTTTATCTTCTCTTTTATATTGGATTTTCTCTTCTTCATCCTTCAAATGTTGTATCATTCTTTTATCTTTTTTTCCTTTTTTAGCTTATAAGCTAACCATCTGCTTACCTTATTTGCATGCTCAAAATAATTTTGTTTTGCCATTTTTATTTTCTTTCTTTTTTTTTTTTTTTTTTTTCAGAATGTTCTCCACCATTGTGGAATTGTTCAATTTATCTATTTTTTTTTTTTATTAAACATTAAGACATACAAAACAAAACAAAAACAATAACATATAGACATAAACAACAAAAATACAACTATTCCCTCCACCTACACCACTCGTACTACATATACATATACATATTTGTTGTCAGTCATCTACAGATCATATCTTTTTTTTTTTTTCAAATTACATGGTCGATTGTCATGTGTTTCACCTCAAAATTGTAAATATTGATATTATGATACTCTTTTTGTTCTATATCTCTCTACTTTATGTAACCCTATTTGTCGTGTTTTAGTTTATTGTTATTTTGCTTTCCAGCCATTGGTACCATTTGTGCCATACTTGGTAGAATTCGCTTTCTTCTTTGTCCTGGAGTTCTAAGGTTAGCTTGTCCATTTCGGCACATTCATTTATTTTGGAAATGATTTTTTCTCTGCTCGGGATCAGGTCCGTCTTCCAATTTTGGGCATATATGATTCGCGCTGCTGTGAGAATATGGGTACTGAGGTATTTTATTTCTTTATTATATTGTGTTGTCATCATTCCGAATAAGAAGAACTCTGGTTTATTTGGTATTTGCAAGTTTGTTATTTCTTCTATTATGGTTTTGATTTCTTGCCAATAAAGTTGTGCTTTGCTACATTTCCACCACATATGAAAATACGATCCTTTTTGTTTTTTGCATTTCCAGCACAATGCAGATGTGTTTGGGTAAATTTTGGCTAGTCGGGCCGGTGGTAAGTGCCATCTGTAGAACATTTTTATTAGATTTTCTTTATAGGACGTGGCTTTCGTCATTCTAATGTTTTGTTTCCATAGTTTCTCCCAATCTGTAAGTTGAATATTGTGTCCTATATCTCTGGCCTGCCATTTTTATTTTCAATGCCACTTCTTCTTGGGTTATTAAATTTAGTTTATGTTTAGTTATTCTCCGTTCCTCTTTTACTTTTTTATTTTGGGGATCTTTCTGTAGGTCTTCTTCTAATTTTTAAAGTTCTTCTTGATGTTTTTCTTGCTGGGACCTTTTCTCTCTCCTTTTATTTGCCATGTATGCAATTGTCACCCCTCTAATATATGCTTTTAATGTATCCCAAAGGTTTTGAATTGTCATGTCTTCTTTTTTATTTACACTTAGGAAAATCTTTAGCTCTTTTTCCAACAATTGCTTATATTCTTTCTCTTTACATATGTTTTGATTTAGTGTCCATTTTCTGTATTTTTTTTGTCCTTTCCAGTATATAATTATTGGGTTATGATCAGCCCATTCATTTATTCCCATTTCTATTTTTTCTAATTCTGATTGTAATTGTGCTACCATCCAGGCCATATCAATCCTAAACCATGATTGATGTGAGTGAGAGTAATATGTATATTGCTTTTCTTCTTTATAAATTTCTCTCCAGGCGTCTTTTAAACTTAATTCTGATATCATGTTGAAGAATTCTTTAGGTAATATTTCCTTCTTTTTTTAATTTTCTTGTTACTATAGTAATATTTTTTGCTATCAACTATGGCATTGTAATCGCCTACATACATACATTTTCTAGTCCTTGTTCTATTATTCTGTCATGCAATTTTTTGAAATATTCCTGTTTGTTTGGGGCATATACCACTACTAATAAAATTTGTTTATGTTCTGCTTCTAATTTTATCATCAAAGTTCTACCCTCATCATCTGCATAAACCAATTTTGAATTTATTCTTTCTTTTACATACACTGCAATTCCTCTTTTTTTCTGTTGTGATAATGATACGTGTAATCTTCCTAATTTCTTGTTTTCTAATAATTTTTGGAATCTTTTTTTTATATGTACCTCTTGCAGGCAAATCACATCTATCTCTAATTTTTTCAATTTTGTAAATATTTGTGTTCTCTTTTTCTGTGCATTTAAACCATTTATATTCACAGAGAATAAAGATAATGTCTCTTCCATCCCCTACTGTATTTGTTTCCTGGTGTTTCTTGTCTCCCTTTTTACTCTTCCTCTTGCTCCTTCTCTTTCTTCTCGTTCTTTTTCTTGAGTTTTTCTTATCTCTCTCTCTCTTTCCAGCTCCTCTTGTTGATCATCCTCTTGACTTTTACTCTCTGATTCATCTTTACTTTCTTGTTTTTCTTCAAGGTAGTTTTTATAGAATTCTTGAGCTTTTTCTATCGAATCCACCTTAAATTTCCTATCCTGCCATGTGATGAGAATACCTTCCGGGATAATTTATCTAAACATTACTTTATGTTTTATAAGGTGAGATGTTAGAAATACTGTTGCCTTTGTTCTCGAATTCTACATGGGACTTGCTTTAGAATTATAATCTCTTTCCCTTTATATGTTACAGTCTCTACTCTTGATTTTTTGTAGATTTCACCTCTTTTTTTAAAATAAATCTTATGTGCACTTCTCTTGCTAAACAGTGTCTTCTTATGTAGTTGTTGTGCACTCGGTAAATTTCATCTATGGTGTCTTTTATCTCCGACTTATCTCTCTGTGTTAACTCTGATATTATTTTGACCATTCCCCACCCCCACAGATCTTCCTCTTTCTCCTCCACAACATTCTGAAAACGTAGAAAATAAGAGGCTTTCTCCATTTCCAAGAATATGCTTGAGTCCGACAGTTCCTTATTTGATTGTAATACTTTCTGCTCCGCCATTTCTAACTTAAGATCTAATTGTCTACCTTGGTTTCTATTTTTTTAACATTTTGCTCATTTTCCACAATTGTTTGTTGTATATTTTCCATCTTTTCCTTCATATTTTTAAGTCTTCTTTTACTTCCCCTATCTCATTTTTGATTTCTTGATGGTGTTTTCTGGCCTCTCCTTGATTATCCGCCATTCTTTCTTGTAACTTCATCAATGTCTCTTGAATCGTTTGGAGCATATTTTGCATATTATTCATTGTCGGCTCTGTTTTATCTTTTTCCTTCCCTAACATATTTTTAATTGACCGTTGAGTTGTAGGAGAAGCCATGGATGTTGGGTTAGAGATTGTCACTGCGTTCTTGTATTTCCCAGCTGAGCTCTCATTTTTGGACTAATAGAATTACTGTAGTTTTGCCAAGTTTTGTTATCAGTATTAAGTGTGCATGCCTACATATTTTCTCACATTCCTTTTCTAGCTTTCTTACTCCTTTGTTCTCTCTGCCAAGAGGTCCGGCAGGAACGCTGCCAAAGATGTAGCCAATTAGCTAATAAGAGTTATCTTTATTTTTACTTTTACAATAAAATGAGTTTTCTTTGAAATACTTCTTCGGGTTTTATTTTCTTAATGTATACTTTCAAGGAGAAGCCTCGGTCCAAACCTCTAAACCAGGGTGCAATTATCCCAGAGCCAGGATGGGATCAATCAACTCCCTGACACCTGGTAGCAGAGGATGGTTAAAAGTTATGGCTTTTTCCTTGTTTGTTACTTCTGATAAGACCTCTAAGCTAGTTAGTTAGAATGATTATTTTGCGACTGCGGGACGCTAATTAGTTTTCTACTAACATGCCGAAGAAGAAAAAAGGCAAAATGAAACAAAGATCATTCCTCATAAGTGATGTGATTGAACTTTCCAAAGAAAGAAAATTTTCATACTTCCAGCCACTTGCTGAAACTGAAAAAATGCTTTCGGAAAGGCATCAAAGGAGAGATAACAGTACAGCCGCTTTTGAAGATGATGAACTACGACTGAGGTCAGTAGCCATTTCTTCTCAATATCCGTGCCCCCAATCTGTCTTCCCAGAAGCCCAAAGATTTGAAATGCTTGGTGCAAGGTCAAAGTTTTCACAAACCGCAGAGCATTTTTCCTCCCTCACAGAGAGAGAAAAGATTTGTTATTCTCCTCAAAGCTCTGAGCAAGCCATTAAAAGTTATCATGATCTAATACAAGTTTATGAACACGAGCTATCCCAGGCTAAGATGGATTTGTTTATGCTTGAGCAAGATAAGGGAGAGCCTCATGACTTAAAAATCTCTAAAAACGCCATTTTGGCTTCTTCTTCAGAGCCAAAGACACACCCCCTGGTGGATTCTGTGTCAGGCCAATTAAAACAGAGAGCAGTGCACATGTCACATGAAATCCTCCCTGATCAAATTACAAGTGCCACACAAGCAGATCTGCCTGAAACTAAAGGTGCAGCACCATCTGCTGGCGAAAGTAATTTACTAGAGGAAGCTGAAAGGCAACACAGTTTACATGAACATTTTGAATTGTTGCAGCAGATGTTAGCAAATGTGTCTTTGGCTCGTTCAAATATTCAGGCTGAAATGCCACAAGTGTTTCCACAGACCCGATCTCCTACACCCCCTGGTGGTGTTGGTGTCTCTTTAGATGGAACACAACAACGCTTAATGCAGCAAAGGCAAACTCAAGCACAAATGGCAGCTGGAATGCAGCAGATTCCAATGCAACAGCCACAAATGCCTGCATATGTACCTCCAATGGCACAACCAAGACCAGCTCCTGGTCCACCTCCAATGGCACAGACAGCATACCAAATGCATGTTCCTCACCAGGCATTTTCTGTTGCTCCACTAACTGGTGAGTCCAAACTAAAAATGTCAGGACATAATTATAAAGCCTGGGTCAGTGAGATTACACTATTACTTCTCAGAGAAGGCACTCACTGCATGGTTTTTAATCCTCCTGCACAGCCATGGACTTTTGCAATAAGAGACTTAGAGATTAGAACTCGCACAACATTATTGATGTCCATTGGATACTGAATTGCAGGTCACTTTTCCGCCTGATGCAACAGCCCAACAAATTTGGGCCCAATTGGAAAATTGCTACAGGCCTGTTTCAATTGAATCTTCGTGTTTGCTCATGTCTGAGCTCCACGGTTCGAGATTGAAATCTGGTGATCAAATTGGAGGACATTTGACCAAACTGAAAGGAATCAGAACAGAATTGAGAGAAAGAGGTCACAATATTGATGATATTCAAATGATCAGCATTATCATTAACTCATTGAACTATGACTGGAAAGATGCTGTTACAAAAATTAACCAAGTCCCTATTGCTCAACGCACAGTCGAAAATATATGTAAACTTTTAATTGAAGAACAGGCATTCATGTTAGCCACGCCACGTTTGAGAGGATCACCCGCATCAAAAGCTCCAGTGAGGCGTCACTTCCGAGGAAGGGCCTACGTTCCAAGGATGCCAAGATGCAACATCTGCAATCGTGTGGGACATGCCACCCAGGATTGTCCCCAACGAGTTCCAGCTCCCGTCTCATACCAGCCCAGAGGAACAGACTCCAGAGGCAGAGGCAGAGGCAGAAGACAAGGTTGTCATGGTCCAAGGTGTGATCCACAAGCTCCACTTGCCACACTGGCAATAACCAACGATCCACAACCTCATCCAGAGTACGATAGACGGCTTTTGTGGACTTTGGACAGTGGTGCAGCATTGCATGTTACCTACAGAAAGGAACTTTTCACAGAGATGCACGAGCCTGAACCTGAACTATGTGAACTTTATTCTTTTTCCAATCATCCTTGTCAGGTCAAAGGAAAAGGAACTGTTTATGTTGAAGAGCTTGATGCATTCATCCCTGATGTTTATTACATACCAACAGCAAATAGTAGTTTGCTTAGTCAGGCTCACTTGTCTAGAGTTTTAAAGTTCCAGGTTCACCACCTTGAGAAAGCAAGTTACATAGTTAAAAATGGAGATATTGTTGCTGAAACCATGTTGATTGATGGTGTTTATTACTTAAAGCCAAAGCCTAAATCGCAAGCACAGGCAAGTATACAAACTCCAAAGAAGGAGAGCGCAGGCCCAGAGAGAGATATTCCAGAGAGAGATCCTGTTGCTACCCCCAAAGGCTCCTAAAGCCAACAAAAAGAAAATTAGGAAACAGGTTGCTCAGAGCAAGCCTGAGGTTCCTCATAAAACTGTTAATGTTGAAAATTCACTAACTGGTAAACCTTTACATTACAGGTGTATCCATAGGTGGCATAGAAGATTGGGGCATGCCAGTTTCCGTGTTCTTAGGAAAATGCCAGAGTTCGCAAAAGGTTTGGATCTAAAGGAGTGTAAGGTGTTTTTGGATTGTGCTGTCTGCAAGAAGGTAAAATCCAAAGCAGCAGCCATTCCCAAACGCACTACACGCCTGTCAACACACATTTTTGATTTGGTACACACTGGCATAGTTGGTCCTTTTCCACCAACACTTGGTGGTAGAAAATATTTTTTAACAATTGTTGATAATTATTCTAGATATGGATATGTATATCCTATGAAAGAAAAATCTGAGACCTTTCAGATCTTTAAAGACTTTGCAGCTCTTGTTTCTACCCAACACCAAGTTCGCATCGCCAGAATCCAGAGTGATCATGGTGCTGAATTCATGTCTCAGCGTTTCCAGGACTGGATGCATAAGAATGGAATTCTTCATCAGACCTCGGTTCCTTACACACCGGCTCATAACGGAGTCGTAGAACAATGACAAGGGGTCCTGCAAAGCATGATGCATTGTCTCCTAGAAGACACCAACCTTAGTATGCCATACTGGGGTGAAGCTATCAAATATGCAAATTACATTGTCAACCGTACTTGGAACAGTGTAATAAATCAGACTCCTTTCTTCATGATGTATGGTTACAAGCCCGATCTCAAAAACCTCCATATTTTTGGTTCATACGCTATAGTGAACATTCCCTTAGCTCAAAGAAGAAAAGGAGGTCCAGTAGCAAAGAGACTGAGATTTATGGGTATTGATGATAATTCAAAATGGAGCAAATTTATTGACTCTAAACATGTAATTGTTATTTCCCAATCTGCTAATTTTGAGGAAGATGTTGACTGGTCCAGGATTCATTCCAATGATCCTGAAGTTTATTTTCCTAGAGATGATGTTGTTGATGCCACACAGTCTGATGACCAAGATTCACAGGCAAATGTTCCATCCACTAGTTCTTCTCAACCAGATGTTCCATCTTCACAAGCCACGGATGTTAACGCTAGCAACGAATGTGAGGACGAGGACGAAGCAGAAGAAGAATGGACTGTTGTTCCGAGATGTTCCAAGAGGGCCACAAAGGGAATCCCTCCACAACGATATTTGTGGCAACTGACAAAAGCACCCTTGCCTTTGATTTGCAATGTTACACTTCCACCTGATACGTTCACACAAATCAAGTATCTTTCTGATTCAGAGCAAGAGAAGTGGTATGATGCAATGCAGGTTGAAATGGACAGTCTAAAGAAACTTAAGGTTTTTACTCCTGCAAAACCTCCAGCAAACAAAAGAATCATTGGCACTCGATGGGTCTATAGAATCAAAAAGAAACCAAAAGGTGAGTCATTGTACAAGGCCAGACTTGTAGCTCAGGGTTTCACTCAACGTTATCCTGAGGACTACACAAATACCTACTCACCGACAGTCAGAACTGATAGTGTAAAAATTGCTTTAGCAACTGCTACTATTCTTGGTTTAGAAGTTTTCCAGTTCGATGTTGACACGGCTTATCTACATGCTGACCTAGATGAAGAGATCTATGTGAGAGGTCCTCCAGGGTTCCGACAGCAAGAAGGGGATACCTGGTTTCTACACAAAAGTCTTTATGGTCTGAATCAGTCTGGTTTAATGTGGTATTTATGTCTTATTGACAAACTAAATTCAATGGGCTTTATTAATTCCGAAACTGATGAGTGCGTGTTCACAAAAAGATCTAACAATGCATATGAAATAGTTCTTGTTTATGTTGATGACATTGTTTATATTGGTCCAAATAAGCAGATGAGTGAAAGTTTTGCCAAAGCTTTGCAGAGATACTTCACATTGAAATCTTTAGGTCATATTAGCACTTATTTAGGTGTTCAAATTGACAAAACACAGAAGGGGTTTAGTCTTTCACAAGAAGATAAAATTGAACAAATTTTGCATCATTGCAACATGAAGGATGCTAACACAACAAAGACACCCATGCAAACAGATTTTCACAACTTGACACAAGAACCGAGTCCTGAGTTCGAGGATCAAACACTTTATCGTTCAGTCATTGGGTCACTATTGTACATTAGTAGTTGGACCAGACCAGATATTGCTCTTAGTGTTAATCTCTTGTCACGACACGTAGGTAAGGCAAAACAGTTTCATTGGACATGCATTAAGAAATTATTGAGATACCTAAGGCACACAAAACACATGAAGTTATTGTTAGAACCAACACATACAGGGGACTTCCGGTGGGACTGCGACATCGCCGGACGCTTCTTTTTGAAGCGCCTACCCAGGGCTTCGTAGAACCGCAAGAACAGCGACTATCAGCTGTCTTGCGGTTTGGAAACTTTCCCCCTGGTATGAGGGGGGAAAGTGAATAGACGGGTGGGGTAGAGCTCCCTGAGAGTGCCAGATTTTACCCATAATCTGGTGCTCGAAGATGAGAGCTCCCCGTTAAGCCTGTCAGTACTCTGGACCCTGGATGTCTCTGCTTTGCAGAGCTAGATGTCGTTACCATTCCAGCAACCAATTTTAAACAAATACTTCTTGAATCAAGCTGGCGGAGCACAAGTTGCACGAATGAAACAGCAAGGTTTTTTTTCTTTTTTTTTTAACTGCAAAGATTTACTTTCTTTAAAAGGTTTTCCCTAAGTGGAAAGTGAAAGCAAGATGGCGTTTGAGTTTCAACGGGGCGTGAAGAAGTGAAAGTTAAAAGTAATTATTGACAAGCCCGTTTGAAACATAAAACTCCTTTTTGAAAAGTGGATGAAATAAGAAAGGATGTAATAATAATAATTGAAGCAGCAATACAAATTACAAATTGTAAAGGGTCTTTTTTTTTCTCTTCTTGAAACTCTTTCCCCCCCCCCTTTTTTTCTGTCCTTCTGGAAGGGAAGGAAGAAGGGGGGCAAGATGGCTGGTCTTTTTGAAAGCAAAGAAAGCAAAGGAGGGTTAATTAACCCTCAATGGTCTGATTTTGAGGAAGCTTTGAGTTCAATTACCTCTGCTTTATTGAAAAGAATTGATACTATATTTCAAGCTTCTCAAGCTGGAAACAATGAAATACATGGAAATACTGAGTTGCAATCTAGCAGTGGGGAATTGAATGAAGAGTTGGGAGATACAAAAAAACAACAACAGATCATAGCAGTTTTTACTGAGGAGAGAAAGATGAATGCTGTGCAGAATAAGGAGCAAGAAATTTTGGAAGCTGATGAAATTTTGGTTACACGAATTTTTTTTTATAAAACTCAATCTGCATTTGAAGAGCTGTTTCCAGAAGAAGCTACATTTCTGCAAAAATTTTATAATATGCAATCCCAAAAACCGCAAAATTTTACTGGAGTTAAAAAAGGCAGAGGGATCAAAGTTAAGAAGAAAGTTCGTAAAAAGGAAAAGAAGACTGGAGAAATGGAAAATAACCCTGCTTGATGAGATGATGGTCCTTAAAAAGTATTGTTTAACTGTTTAAAGATTTTGAATTTTTGGAAGAAAAAAAAAACAGACAGCAGTTTAATGCCAGTTAACTAAGTGATGAGCGACGATGAGGAGGCAATCTACAGCTGTATTGGAATATTTTGAGAAGAATAAACAGATCACAGCAATGCTGGTGTGTGTTGGGCTGTGAAATATGCCCTGACTTGAATGATTTGGAATATTTTATTAAGGACTCTAATAAATTTGGATCTAACTGTAATCACAGAAGTTTTATTGAATATAGTAAATTGGAGTTTCCTGTTTGATGGTAATAAACATAAGGCAAAAGGACTATGGACCTAGAGCAATTGCAGGTGATCTGGTGGTTTCCCTAATACGTCTGATGAATTTACTAATCTAATTTTTGACTGGATTTGATGGATACTATTTCAAATATAATTATAAAGTCACTCGGGTTTTTTTTTTTTATAAAGAAGCAATTTTTTATTTAGGTGGGTAGACGCAAATGAAGATATTCTATATGCTGTTGGAAGATGTGAAGACAAGAAGATTAGCAACTGGTTTAATCTAGTATGAAGAATTTAAATGTTTGATATAGTTATTAAATGACATTTTATCTGTATTGATAAATTAATAAGAGGTTTGATTGTTATATTTTTTTTAATTAAAAAATTTATTATTATTATTTTTTTTATTAAGTGTTTTAACTATAATTGGACCTTGATGGTTTAAAAGTGGAGGACGGAAGACTTTATATAGTATTTTATTTTAAATTTGGGGTTTTTTGAATGAGGGTTTCTTTTTTGTTGTTGTTGTTGTTGTTGTTGGGTTTTTTTCTTTGTTTTAAATGAAAGAAGTTATAAAATATCTTGTTAAATTGTTTAGACTTAATAATTTGTTAAGTATTAATTAGCTATATTGAGTAATGATAGGTTTGATTAGGTAATACTTAATTGTTTTATTAACTGCTGTAATTATAAATGGAGATTAATTCTGTTGAGTTAGATGGAATAAGAAGAAAGAAGACTTGCTTTCCTTTTATTTACTTGTTTAATGATTATGATTATGATAAGTGTGAAATGGAGTTTAAGTTAGAGAATTTGAGCTGTATTTTATCTTGTATTTGCTCTGGGAAGTCGGGGGGGTGGTTGGGGAGGGGGGAGAAAATGTATGTAAAACTTTTAAAACTTTTTCAATAAAAAAAAAAAGAACCAACACATACTGATTATGCAGAGTTATGTTGTTATGCAGATTCTGATTGGGCGAGTGATAAGAAATCACACAAAAGTACTTCAGGTTATATGATGTTCTTGAATGGATGTCCTGTTTATTGGCAAGTGCGGAAACAGAATTTTGTTTCTTGTTCATCTACTGAAGCTGAATATGCTTGTGTTTCAGATGCATGTAATTCTCTAACTTGGTTTGATGCTTTGGTTGCAGATATCTGGACACGTCTGATCCAACCAATCACTGTGATGGAAGACAATGAATCGGTGGTTTATATTTCTGAATCACATTTCACAGGTTCTAGGTCCAGACACATTGACATCCGTTATCAGAACATAAAACAATTGGTAAAACAAGGTTTTGTTAAAATGCAATATGTATCTACACATGATCAGATTGCAGACATCCTCAACAAACCACTCCCAGCAGCTCAACACAAGTATCTGTGTAAGAAGATGTGCCTTATTTGATGATGTACCTGATATCCGCTCAACTGGCAAAGAAGGGGATTGTCACTGCGTTCTTGTATTTCCCAGCTGAGCTCTCATTTTTGGACGAATAGAATTACTGTAGTTTTGCCAAGTTTTGTTATCAGTATTAAGTGCGCATGCCTACATATTTTCTCACATTCCTTTTCTAGCTTTCTTACTCCTTTGTTCTCTCTGCCAAGAGGTCCGGCAGGAACGCTGCCAAAGATGTAGCCAATTAGCTAATAAGAGTTATCTTTATTTTTACTTTTACAATAAAATGAGTTTTCTTAGAAATACTTCTTCGGGTTTTATTTTCTTAATGAATACTTTCAAGGAGAAGCCTCGGTCCAAACCTCTAAACCAGGGTGCGATTATCCCAGAGCCAGGATGGGATCAATCAACTCCCTGACAGAGATAGGCTTTTTTCCGGTTTTAGTTACTGTTACTGTGGTTGACATTGTTAAGTTTCTAGTAAAGTTCTTCCACAGTATCATAAAAGTAAAGTATTCTATTTGATTTAAAACTTTCCTCTATGCTTGCTACTTTCTAATTTAATTGTTTAATTTCTTGCAAACTTAATTTGACTAATATCACTCTTATTTACTTTTGATTACTAGTTGTATTCAATGTGTATATCTCAATTCAATGTATTCAATGTGTATATCTCAAAGAGCCTGAGTGGCGCAGCAGACTAATGCTACTGTTAAAAGTAGTATTTAGCTTCCAGCTGCCTGCAATTACTACGAGATCAATTCTCACCAGGCTCAAGGTTGACTCAGCCTTCCATCCTTTCTAAGGTAGGTAAAATGAGAACCCAGTTTGTGGGGGCAATAAGCTGACTTTGTATAAAATATACAAATATCCTAGAAGCACGAAGCCGAGAACACCAGCCTGAAGATGACGAATGAGACTTCGTCGAAACGTCGCCAAGACACTTCCAATTTTACGCGGGAGAAAATCCGAATAACCAAAGACCTACACACACACACACACACACACATGTATATATGTATATTTGTCTATATTTCCCTCCCCCCCTTTTTTGATTACCCTCCTTTTGTTCTCAGTTTGTAACCACAATTTTCTTAGTCAATATTCTATATTCACCTTTTACCACCAGTTCTTATATATCAATCCCTTTAATTTATTCACCACCACTCAAATCAGATTTTACCATTTAATTGCTCTGTAACAATTGTTCCCCCCTTTTCCCCCCAAATCAGATTAATTAATTAATTAATTAATTCTTTTTCAAACATTTTCACTATAATTATTATAAAATGCCAAATAATCAAGGTATAACTTCCCTTTGGTTTCTTCAACACTTATCCAAATAGTTCTTTAACATTGATTATTTTTAGCAATATATTCTATAACTTCCCCTTTTTCAAAAGTTATTAACAAACACAATCCCCCCCCTCAGATTACAATTTCTGTAAATAAGTATAAGTATATTAAATTCCAACCAGACTTTTCCTTTTTCTGGGGTTCTTTTCTGATTTTCTTCTCCCCAGTCCTTATTGCATTGGATTTTTTCTATCACACAGTTCAAGCTTAGTCACTTTTTATTCCACCGCACAATCTCTAAGTCCTCCCAGACTCTCTCTTTGTATTTTGTTTTCTTCTGTATCTCTTTTTTTCTCTCTTCCCGCTACACTTTACTTTCTTCTTAATATTTATAAGTCCACAATTGTCCACACATCTATCTGTAAATTTCTTTCCAAATTATCTCCTTCTCAGTCCACCGATTTAAGGAAATAACTTCTTTAATTTTTAAATCCAAAGTTTATATATACCTTCAATGTTTCTTCCTTCTCGTACTGTATTTACTCTTTCCCCCCCCCCCGATAAGTCCTTAACTCGAGTCCAAATATTTCACTTCGTTACTTTGTATCTCCTTTGTTGATAACTTCTTCCGCCACTTCTATTACACTGTTTCACTGATGTCTTCGTTCGATCGTCTCTCCGTTAAGCGCTTTCCTTCCCAATCGCTGCTTTCTTTTCCCTCCACGGCTCTCTCATTTCGTGACTCTGCTTATTAAAAATCTCACTTTCCTTCTCCCCCCCCCCCGATCTTCCATGACCACTGGTGCTGAATCCACTTTTTGCTTCCTCACTATACAGCTGCCATCGCTCTTGATCTGCCTTAAAGAGAGATTTTTTCCTGCCGGATTTAAGGAGTTCGGTTTTATTCTCAAGGACGCTAGTATATCATCCAAAGCCTTAAAACCTTCCCCTTTAGTATTCCGAGCCCTCTGGGTTCAGAAATGCCCTTAAAGGGCTCCTTTTCAGGAATTAATTGGGCTTTCAGGAGCTATAGATTGCACCCTCACCCACACTGCTCTGACATCACCGCCGGAAGTCCATGGCTGCAAATCTTAAAGGGAAAATCAACTCAAGAAGCTTGGGAAATTCTGAAAAACAGTTATAAAAGCCCAGTCCAGTTCAATACCACTAAAAAGAGAAAAACCGGCATGGTTACACAAAGAACTCTCATAGCAACTGAGAGAAAAAAGGATAAGTACAAAAAATGGAAAGAAGAACAAATAACTAAGGAAACTGGATGGCGGTTGATACCCCTAGGCTTATGGTCATGGGGGATTTCAACCTGCCATCCGCCAGTGAGGCATCCGAGGTGCTCAGGAGTTCATGGCTTCCATGACGGCCATGGACCTGATCCAGTTAGTTCATGACCCTACTCACACCGGGGGAAACATGCTGGACCTGGTTTTTGTCTCAGGTCAGTGGCTGAGTGATCTCGTGATAGGGGATATAGCGATCGAGCCCTTGTCATGGTCAGATCACTCCCTCCTTCGCTTTGACCTTCGAACCGCCGCACCCCACCACAGGGAGGCGGAACCGACAAGATGGTTCCGCCTCAGGCACCTGATGGACCCGGATAGGTTCCAGACGAAGCTTGGGCCATTTCCTGAGGCTCTGGCACACGGCTTGACTGAAGACCTGGTGGCTGCTTGGAATAGGGCGGCTACTGGAGCCTTGGATCGGGTCGTGCCTTTGCGGCCTCTGACTCGACGCCAATCTCGCTTGGCTCCTTGGTTCACCGAGGAGCTGAGATAGATGAAGCATTGGAAAAGACGCCTGGAGAGCAGTTGGAGGGCCAGCAGATCTGAATCTGACCGAACACTGGTAAGATCTCATATTAAGATTTACGTAGTGGCAATAAAAGCGGCAAAGTGTAAATATTTTTCCCCTCTTATTGCATTATCAGATAACCGCCCGGCCACCCTGTTTAGGGTAACCCACTCCCTGCTCCTTCAGGAAGCGCGGGAGGACCCCTTGGAGGGTAGAGCTGAGGATTTTGTACAGTATCTGTATGACAAAATTGCTCAAATTTGGGAACACCTGGACTCTGACATGGTAGATTCAGGAAGAAGGATGGAGGCAGGTCCTGAGAATATTATCTGGGAAGAGTTTGACTCTGTGACTCCTGAAGGCGTGGACAGGATACTGGGGAGACTGAATGCTTCCACATGTTTATTGGACCCGTGTCCCTCCTGGTTGGTGCTGGCCTGTCGGGAGGTTACATGAGGCTGGCTCCAGGGGATTATAAATGCTTCTCTGAGTGAGGGTGTCTTTCCTGCCGCCTTGAAAGAGGTGGTGGTGAGACCTCTCCTCAAGAAGCCTTCCCTGGACCCGGCAGTATTGGCTAATTACCATCCAGTCTCCAACCTTCGTTTTGTTGCGAAGGTTGTTGAGAGTGTGGTAGCATGACAGCTTCCTCAGTACCTGGATGAATCGGCTTATCTGGATCCGTTCCAGTCGGGCTTCAGGCCTGGGTACAGCACAGAAACGGCATTGGTCATATTGGTTGATGATCTCTGGAGGGCTCGGGACAGGGGTTGTTCCTCTGTCCTGGTCCTATTAGATCTCTCAGCGGCTTTTGATACCATCGACCATGGTATCATACTGCACCGGCTGGAAGAGCTAGGAGTGGGGGGCACCGTGTTACGGTGGTTCTCCTCCTTTCTCTTTGACCGGTCACAGTCTGTGTTGGCAGGAGGGCAGAGATTGACCCCGAGGCCCCTTGTGTGTGGGGCGCCACAGGGGTCGGTTCTCTCACCCCTCCTGTTCAACATTTATGTGAAGCCGCTGGGTGAGATCATCCATGGTTTTGGGGTGAATTACCACCAGTACGCTGATGACACCCAGCTGTACATCTCTACCCTGGACCACCCCAATGATGCCCTTGAAGTGATGTCCTGGTGCCTGGAGGCTATACGGATCTGGATGGGGAGGAACAGACTCAGGCTCAACCCATCCAAGACCGAGTGGCTGTGGTTTCCGACACCCCAATATAGTCAGTTGATGCCATCACTGACTATTGGGGGAGAGTCATTGGCCCCCACAGAAAGGGCTCGCAACTTAGGTATCCTCCTGGACTCACAGCTGTCTTTAGAAGAACACCTGATGGCTGTGGCCAAGAGGGCTTTTTATCAGGTTCGCCTGACACCCCAGTTGCGGCCCTTTCTAGATCGGGACTCGTTAAATTTATTTATTTATTTATTTGTTTAATTTGTATACCGCCCTTCTCCAGCTGGACTCAGGGCGGTGAACAGCCAAAATAAAAACAGAGCATACAAAATTAAAAGACAATTTAAAATAATTAAATAGTTTTGGCCCACAATTTAAAACAACCAAGTTAAAACCAATTTATAATTTAAAACCAGAACAATAGGGTCAAGCCAGGCCGGCTAGATAAAATAAATGTGTTTTCAGGGCTCGTCGGAAAACCCGCCTTTTCCGGGTTTTCGGTCACTCATGCCCTCGTAACTTCCCGCTTGGACTACTGCGATGCTCTCTACATGGGGCTCCCCTTGAAGAGCACCCGAAGGCTCCAGCTGGTCCAGAATGCAGCCATGTGGGTCGTTATGGGAGCGACGTGGCGCTCCCATGTGACACCCCTCCTGCACGAGCTGCACTGGCTCCCTGTGGTCTTCCGGGTGTGCTTCAAAGTTTTGGTTACCACCTTTAGAGGGCTCCATGGCTTAGGACTGGGGTATTTACGAGACCGCCTTCTGCCACCAGTAGCCTCTCACCGACCAGTACACTCCCATAGAGAGGGACTTCTCAGGGTGCTGTCGGTCAAACAATGTCAACTGGCGGCCCCCAGGGGGAGAGACTTCTCTGTGGGAGCACCCTCCATCTGGAACGAGCTCCCCCCCAGAGATACGGACAATCCTGGATCTTCGTGCTTTCCACTGTGTCCTCAAAACATTTCTATTCCAGCAGTCCGACCTGACCTAACTTCCTTTTAAAACTGCTTCTAAATTTTAAATTTAAAATCTGTCCTATAAATTTGAGGTACTTTAATTTTATTTTCTGGGCCATTTTATTTAATTGTATTTTAAATAAAATTGTATTTTATTTAATTGTATTGTATTACATATATATGTTCACTGCCCTGAGTCCTTCGGGAATAGGGCGGTATATAACTTTAATAAATAAATAAATAAATGATATCAACAAAGAGCTTGAACCTGCAAAGATGAAGTTAGAAAAGCTAAGGCTTTGAACAAAGTAAGACTTGCAATAAATGTGAAAAACAATTTTAAAAAGTTTCTTTCAACACATAAAAAACAAGAAAAAAGTCAAAGAATCAATCAGTCCACTAATGGGGGAAGATGGCAAAGAAGTAACAGGCAATAGAGAGAAAGCAGAACTACTTAATTTTTACTTTGCATCTGTCTTCACACAAAAAGAAAACACAACTCAATTTACCAAAAGCAGAACTGTATATGACAGGTTAGGAATGCAAATTAAAATATGCAAAAATAAGGTAAGAAAACACTTGTCAGTTCTAGACGTATTCAAATCGTCAAATTCATCTAGTCTAGCTTGTTTAATGCAGCAAGTTGTCCCATTCCAGTTTTGGTTGGATGGAGTTGATGAGATCATGAAAAAGATGAGAATTTATTTGGCATACAACTTCATGTTCCTTTTCTGTGCCC
Source organism: Ptyas mucosa (assembly GCA_012654045.1). Lineage (NCBI taxonomy): Eukaryota > Metazoa > Chordata > Lepidosauria > Squamata > Colubridae > Ptyas > Ptyas mucosa. Next base: position 155,053 of record WNWU01013456.1, read on the forward strand.
TGCATAATGTTGATTATTCTCAAAAGGAACAAAATGGTGGGTATTTGTCTACAGTACAAAGTGAAGTCATTTGCAACTATTGTTTAAACATGAGGTTGATTTTTTTTAAATTTGATTTATATGCCGCCCTTCTCCGGAGACTCAGGGCGGCTTACAGTGCGTTAAGCAATAGCCTTCATACTTTTGTATATTTAAACAAAGTCAGCTTATTGCCCCCACAATCTGGGTCCTCATTTTACCCACCTTAGAAAGGATGGAAGGCTGAGTCAACCTTGAGCCTGGTGGGATTCGAACTTGCAGTAATTGCAAGCAGCAGATGTTAATAGATGTTAATAACAGGGTGCTTTAAACCACTGTACTACAGGCTCTGTACATTTGAGGAGGTTTTCAAATAGACTGTGCAACCATTTGATTGGGTCTGTATAAGATTCCTGCCTTGAGCAGGGGGTTGGACTAGAAGAGTCATCAGCCCTATGATTCTATGAAGAATTGTAGTGTAGGAAGAAATATCCTTCTGGGTTCAGCTCCAAGTGGGTTGCTAAACATTTTCCCTACTACGGCAAAAAAACTAATGGATTAAGGGTGAACACTTAACGTATTGTATTTGGATGAGCATTAAAAACCTATTTGTTTTTTTGATGGGAGGGGGCTTCAAACAGAGGAGCAACAGATAAGTGGTCGAGAGCCTCCCTGATAACGGATGGAGAGGTGACCGTATCAAACCGATCAAACTCACGTTTCGCCTATAAAACTGCACCCCAATGAAAAGTGTTCCGCGGGGGCACTGACCACAGAGGTAGCGAGGATAGAGCGTCGCCGACCTCAGTACCTCGTCAATCATCCCGTTAACGGAAGTTCGCGCCAGCCTTGCTAGCCTGACAGCGGGAATCCCCGCAAAGGATGGCCGGGCGGTTTCCAGGGGCAACCCAAGACCGCGTCGGGGCGGAGTTGCTGTCGGAGACAACATGGAGGAAGCGACGACCACGGAAGGCACCTTCTGCTTACAGCGTATCCTTGGCTTTTTTGTTCGCCCGCCCTGGAGGGGTCGGGGATAGTGCGGTGTCTCAGTAGGTTTGGAGAAGACTTGGGTCCCCAAATCGCGCTCTTTGCCCTGAAAATCTAACGAGACTCGAGTTGTTAGATTCATCTAGTTAGAAAGATAAAGCCTTGGGCTCCGTGATTACACTTGTACGCCAATTTATTGGGAGTGTACGTGCATCCCACTGAACATAGTGGGATTCTGAGTAGATACCTAGTTGGATTATGCTGTTTGTATCTTACAATATACTTCTCTAAAGTGGTAAAAGAAGGGTAATATTCAAATATCTTACATATTATAGATTATTTAAACAAAAGGAAAATATGATCTTGCTTGCATTAAATGAACAGATTTTAAAATGTAACAATATAAATACTTGGGCTCAATACATGAATCTGGCACATTTTTAAATATTACTCTTCAATACAACTTGGCGTTTATTGGTGAATTTATAATTTGTGTAGGTTTATAAATGATGTCCATTTTACAATAGCAGAGTTTCTCCTGTCTCTGTATTTCTATTTCATGTGAAAAATTATAATTACTTTTCTTTAGTTTTACTTTAATTTTCTTTCTATGACAAATGCGTTTCTTTTTGGAATGAACATCCAAGGTAGTTTATATAGTTACAGAGCTATATAAATCTGACAAACGAGAATTTTTTTTAAATTTACAAACTTCAACCAAACCTGTAAAACTATATCCATTCCTTGTAGACCTTGTTGAAAGTGAATAGACAGATGCACTATTTTCCATTTTCCCTCACATTTTCCACATTGCTGTTTTATACAAAAGTGAGAGGATACAGTTGTTCCTATGACAACTGTTAAAGGCATTTTACATTGTGCAGTGTACTACAATGCAGGTTTACTTTTTTTCCTGATGCTTTGGTGAAGTAATGGAAGGAGAAAAAGAGTTCCACTGAAGCTTCAGGCATTTCCTTTGGGTAAAGTTGCCATGTATAAGGCAGAAGAATGCATGCTTTATTTTTTCTGCATTAGTTTGCTACTCAAATTGCAAAGTCTGTTTCTTGGAAAATTGCCCAGAACATTCATTCTTTAAGTAGTGGGTAGGCTGGCTACCTTAGTGATCTTTACATCAGTTCAGATAAGCCAATATTTCTCCAGTTTACCGGTCTTCTGGTTGTGACAGAGAGATGGTGATGTTTCATCATATCCTCTTAATATTACAGGATCAAACCATGCACATATCTTGTATGTTATGCAAGTGATATGTGAAAATGCCTACATGTTGTCATGGTTGTCAAGGAGCACACTCATAATGCAGTCTGGATGTTGAAATCTCCAATGAATATTTTTCCTACCTCCAGCAGTTTATAGAGAGGCTGAATGGCAAATAGGTAGATGGTAAATTAGATGAATCCTCAAACACCTTGGTGGTCTTCTAGTCCAACCTCCTATCCATGGCAGGATAACCTATACCATTCTGGACTTTCTTCAGACTTGATGGGATGGATACACATGATCATAGAAAGAGTAACAGAATAACAGAACAGAATAATAGAGGTGGGGGGATGCTGGAGGTCTTCTAGTCCAACCCCATACCGAAGTAGGAGATCCTATACCATTCCAGACAAGTGGCTGTCCAATCTCTTCTTAAAAACTTCCAGTGATTGAGCACCCACAACTTCTGGAGGCAAGCTGTTCCACTGGTTAATTGTTCACACTGTCAGGAAGTCTGTCTTTAGTTCTAGGTTGATTCTCTCCTTGATTAGTTTCTATTAATTTCTTCTTGTTTTGCGTTAAGATGCTTTGGAGAATACGTTGACCCCATCTTCTTTGTGGCAGCCCCTCAAATATTGGAACAGTGCTATCATGTCACCCCTAATCCTCCTTTTCACTAGACTAAGGTAAAGGTAAAGGTTTCCTTCGCACATATGTGCTACTTGTTTCTGGCTCTAGGGGCAGTGCTCATCTCTGTTTCAAAGCCAAAGAGCCAGTGCTGACCAAAGACATCTCCATGGTCATGTGGTCGGCATGACTAAACACCGAAGGTGCACAAAAGGCTGTTACCTTCCCACCAAAGGTGGTCCCTATTTTTCTACTTGCACTTTCACTAGACTACACATACCCAATTCCTGCAACCGTTCTTCATATGTTTTAGTCTCCAGCCCTTTAATCATCTTTGTTGCTCTTCTCTTCACCCGAGTCTCAACATCTTTTTTACATTGAATAACCACCCTTTTATGATCCTGTAAATAAAATAATAAATAAATCAACAGAATGTTGATTTTAAGTCTATATAAATATGTGTCAGTATACTTCAGTGTACTTTGAATTGCTGAATTGCAATTAACAGTATGTTGGCTTGCAGGGTAGCCTCTAGTTTAGAGATCCCAGCTTGCTTAGTGTGAGCATATGTGGGACTTTGAGCACAATTATGACATTCTGATCAAAGTAGGCTGTAGCTGATCAATATTTTTGTTATTGTTAGCAGGATATGTCTAAGGCTGCTAACCTAGTCTACACCTTCTTGGGTCTTAGTAAAAAGGACTGTTATGAATGAATGAATTAGAAAAAATGCAGAAAACATTACTCGATTATTATGAATGCAGACACTTATAGTTTTATGATATTTGCATGATCGTGAAAGGGGGTCATGGATGAACCAGAGATGAGTTTTCAGAGAAATTATAGCACATTCTAAATGAATGTGATCAAAGGGAAACATTCCCTGTTTAAATGACATGAATTATTGAATGGAAAAAAGTGCATAAAAAGTAATTTGGCTATTTGGAGATTATAAATGAGAATAAATATGTATTTGTAAAAGAAAGTCTTGAATATGTGTTTTAAATGTAAATTTAAATGTTTGTAAATTTAGAACTTTGAAATAATTATTTGATCATTTATGATGAAAGATTTAAATAAATAGGGTAGGATACAAAGACCTATATGAAAAAAATTGAAGATAGGTTAATTTACCAAGATAATTAATTGACAGAAGATATAAGGAAAATAATGCAAATGGTGTTTTTTTTGTAAAAGCCTGAAAAAAACTGACAAAAATGTATGAGGTACAATAAGAGAAATCATGACAATAGATGCTTGATAGAGTGATTAAAAGTTAACAGGTAACAGATTAACAGAGTTGGAAGAGACCTTGTAGGTCATCTAGTCCAACCCCCCGCCCAAGCAGAAGACCTTACACCATTTCTGACAGATGGCAGTCTAATCTCTTCTTGAAAGCCTCCAGTGATGAAACTCCCACAACTTTGGAAGCCAAGCTGTTCCATTGATTGATTGTTCTCACTGTCAGAAAATTTCACCTTATTTCTAGGTTGAATCTCTTCTTCATCAGTTTCCATCATTATTCCTTGTCTGGCTTTCAGGTGCTTTGTAAAACAAGTTGACACCCTCCTCTCTGTGACAGCCCCTCAAATATTGGAACACTGATATCATGTCTCCCCTGGTCCTTCTCTTCACTAGACTAGCTATGCCCAGTTCCTATAACCATTCTTCATATGTTTTAGCCTCCAGTCCCCTAATCATCTTTGTTGCTCTTCTCTGCACTCTTCTAGAGCCTCAACATCTTTTTTATAGTGTGATGACAAAAACTGGATGCAGTATTTTAGGCTTTATAGAGTGGTATTAGTACCTCACTTGATCTTGATTGAATTCCTCTTTTAATACAATTTAGGATTTGGCTGCCACCGCACCCAGTTGGCTCACATTTCATTGGCTGTCCACTAAGACTCCAAGATCCCTCTCACAGTTGCTGCTATTAAGCCTGGAATCACCCAGTCTATATGTGTACTTTTGGTTTTTCTTGCTGGCTATTCCTGCTAGCTTAATATCACCTGCAAATTTGGTAAGTTCCCCTTCTACTCCCTCATCTAAGGAAGATACTGAAAAGTACTGGGCCTAAGATGGAACATTGTGGTAGCCCACTGCTTACTTCCCTCCATGTAGACCTAGTACCATTAAGGATTACTCATTGAGTATGGTTTGTCAGCTAGTTACAAATCCATCTGATGATGATGCTATCTATTCCATTTTTTTCTAGCTTACCAAGAAGTAGACTGTGGTCTACTTCGTTGAATGCCTTGCTGAAGTCTATGTGTACTATGTCCACAGTATTTCACTGATCCACTAATTTGTAAAAAACAAATGCATATGATTGCTGCAATAATAAGGATGAAAGAAAGTTACTGCTTTATGGGTTCAGTAAGAAAAAGATACAGGAGTTGCAAAATATGAAATCAAATACATAAATAGATAGGATTCAAAGAGGCTGAGAAATAAGAGATTTGGTTTACAGTATGGAGAACCATTACCTATACTTTTCCCATGTAAGCTTTATTGCAAAATATAGATACGTGCAATGATGCTCTTATAATAGTCAAATTGATTTTTGGGACAAAACTGAATTACTGTTTTTGAACAAATGCTTATAGCATCTCTAAGAAAGAAAGCTAGCTAATATCAGTGAAGTTTTTGAAATTCTGCAATGTATTACTTTCTGCCAGAACACTACCTATTGGTGATTTAACTACCTATGTCTATTTTCTCTTTAATCCTTTCTATCATGGCATTTTCCTATGTGAAATGTTTGGATAAAAATGTAATGTATTCCTTCATCTCCGTATATCCATAAACTAATACTTGTGTTTTACATATATTTACATTCAGGCTTGATCTGCTTTAAAAGAAAATATTTGAGTTAAGATATTATTTGAATTGAACTCTAATTAGCCTCATTCAATTCTGTTCAGATTTTGAGTGAACCATATCTTTAATATTAATAAGTTGTGTAGAGTCTCATTAGTACTATTTGTGCAGTTTTTTTAAAAATTTGATTTATATGCCGCGGCTTACAATGCATTAAGCTAATCACTATGCTTTTAGTCTGCTGAGCTAAACCAGGCTCCATTTGCTATCCATTTCTGTGGCTTGTGCAAAATAACTCATTAATGTTGTCATAGTGGTTGCCTTTGTTAACTTTGTAAGTTCAGGTATCATTATTTTCTGATCTGGATACAATTTCTTTTGCATTTATTCTGTTCTCAGCACTCTGAAAATGATTTGGAAATAAAAAGAAATATATCAAGTGTCTACTATTCAGGGAAAGGAATAGTCGGAGTTATGAATATGCATACTACTAAAACTCTTGTCATCATCTTTAACTGGGAGAAATGGTATATCACATGGCAATAATTTTTGAACCGAGATACCTCAAATGGCCTAAGTTACGGAATGTGTCAAAAATCTGGGACCCATGGCTCTCAAATGAAATTTGGAAAAGTTGTGGTGCTTCAGTCCTAGTGGCTACTACTCTGTTGCTGGACTGCTCCTTCAGTCACATGATCTTCATTTTAAATGTTCTTTGAAAGTTTCCCAGCCAGTCTCACAATCACCTGCTCTCTCCCCCACCCAACAACAGACACCTGCCTGCTGGAAACGGAAGGGAAGGGGAGAAAGGAAGGAAAATAGGGAGAAGGAACCCTTGTATAACCTTCCCGGCACATGCCACTGTCCTGTGCACTCCAATGACATGTAATGCCCCCCCCCATGCAGCACCTTTTGCATGCCCCTATGCACCCTTCCCAATCTGTGCTACACCATGTACACCATCCCTCACTCACATAACACCTCTTGTATATCCTCATGATCATCCTCAACATGCACTCCTCTGGTGTTCCTTTCCTGACCCATGCAGAACCTTTTGAGAAGTCACACACACACTCTTCCCAACCTATGCTACCCCTTTCACACTGTCTATGACCTGCACAGCACCTCTCATACTGTCAGCTCTGCCTGGTTCAGCTTAGGCTTCACAGGCATCCTGCCATCAAAAGAAGAAGGTGGAAAATGAAAGGGGGAAGAAGGGAAAGGATAAAATCCCACAGTCAGGCACCCTGAGAAATATGCGGATCACCCCCAGATAAGCTTGGTGTTTCCAGCTCTGGTTTGTGGAAATGGATTGATCATAAGGGGAGAGATGGGCTAAGGGCAAACCTACACCTTATTTTTATAAAAATAAGTCCAGTGAGTATGGTAATTTCAGAGCTGGCTTGACTTCAACTCTTTTACTCTTAGTAAAAGAACTCTTTGCTTTAACCAAATGGAGTCAAAGACTTTTATTTCCTAAGGGATCAAATTGGGACAGGTCTGACATTAAGCTAGCTCTGCAACTGTGGTCAACCTGGAGAGGAAACTGCCTCTATTATGCAAATGATGTCGGCTCAAGGGATTGACCAGGAAGAGATCGAGGCCTGAGGGGAAGCAGTCTCGAAACACCTCTTGGAGGGTTGGATCTATCTGGATGGCTGGGAGAGGACGACCCACCAAGATCCTGATGGTCCCTTAGGGTTGGGAAAAAGGAAGAATGGGAAGAGAAACTCATGAGAATGACATTCACCCATGGGGACCATGACAGCCACTGATGAGAGATCTGAGTGGAGCTGAAGGAACTAGAGGAAGAATCAAGTACGGGTGAGCCAGAGTGAGAGGACTGGATGTTGGAGCAAGCCATAAAGTTCCTGAGGGGGGCTTTTGGTAGTCTCAAAGCTTGAGAAGCCCTAGCCTGGGTGGCACATCCTACTGACCACCCCAGCCATTGCAAGCAAGGGGGCAACTACCTCTGCCACCGCAATGGCAGCAGCAGTGAGCCCCTCGGCAACCACAACTGCCCCAGGGCCTGGTCCCATTGACCAGCCTGCACCAGCTGCAGGAGCAGTGCCAGCAAGGTGGAGAGCATGCAAGACACCAGCCCTGGAAGTAAAGTTCAACAGAGACCCCAAGCAATTGAGGTTCTTCCTGGCACAAGTTTGGATATAAATGCAAGAGTATGGTCCAGTGATAGCCACCAAAGGGGCTGAGGTGCAGAATGTGACCATGGTGTAAAAGGGGCCTGCAGTTGAATGGATGCTCACCTCCCCAACGATGATGCCCTGGAGCTGAGAAATTTCGACCTCTTCATAGCTACACTTTGGAAGCTCTTTGAAGACCTTCTAGCTGATTGCAAAGCCAGAGATAGCATAAAGACCATCACCGAAGGGTGCAGGGGGTGGATGAGTACACCCAGGAGTTTTCTGACCTGGACTACTGACTGGCCAGAAGACATTTTCATTGGATGCTTCTGAGACAGGCTAAGGGACAAGGTTTACAACATCTGCATTTCCAGAGGTGCCCTCCCTCCATGGCTGGTATGTCCTAGCAGAGGAAGTGGAAATTGACCTGGCTCAATCCAAAAACCAGCTGAGCCTTGGATGGTGAAGATCCCCCCTGAAAAGAAAAAGGCTTCAAAACTGGCACCACACAAGCAGTGCCAATGGCAACAATTGATTGACTGCTTCAGGTGTGGGAAGGAGGACGACCGAGCTGTCAGTCACCGAGCTGCATGCCCAGACCAGAAAACGACTCACGGTCCTGCCCAAAAACCAGCAAAACCACAACAGCGAGCCTGTGAAACTGCCCTGAAGGGAGTAAAAGTCGTAGAGTTCACCCCTTCCCCAAAGAAGGTGGGAGAACTCCGACATAGTGGGCAGCTCTGTGGAAAGTGAGTCAGACTACAATGGATGATTCTTTGGTAAATCGCCTGGTCAACCTAGTGACCATCCCCATCAGGAGTGGGTTCTAAAAATTTTTACTACCGGTTCTGTGGGGGTGGACTATTTTGTGGGTGTGGCTTGATGGTCATGTGGTTGGGTAGACGTGGCCAACTCAATGTCACTCATGTCAAGGGATGGCCTGGCCCCTCCCCTCCCAGCCATTCCTTGTCACACCCAGCCTCAATGTATCTATAGTTCTGTAAAGATGTTGCTCACCTTTTTTCAACTTTATTATCTACATACTATAGATGCACTTTCACGGACCACCGAAAGGAGGAAATGGCTCACATGCTTTGCCCAGGAATGTGATAGGCAACAGGCTTTTAAGGGGCTGCCAGAAAGAAGGGGGGGGGGCAATGTATTTTCCAAAGCACCAGAAAACAAAACAAGAAGCAATGGATGGAAACTGAACAAAGAGAGAAGCAACATAAAACTAAGGAGAAACTTCCTGACAGTGTGACCCAATATAAGTGCAGAAATATTTCAATGATAATTTCACATATAAAATAGCCATTCGTGTAATACAACCTGCATATTGTTCAAAACAGTCATTAGTATTATGGCTGATGTTTGACAGCAAGCCTAAAAGTCAAAGATTACAAGAGTGCTTCTTTCTCTGTATGTATACAAAACATCACATACCAGGAATAGCATATTAAGATGGACTTATGCAGTGGTGGGTTTCACATTTTTTTTACTATCAGTTCTGTGGGTGTGGCTTGGTGGTCATGGCATGGCTTGGTGGGCGTGATGGGAAGGATACTGCAAAATACCCATTCCCTCACCACTCCACTAACCTGCTCTGGGAAGGAATCAAACTCCCCCCTCTTCATTTCCCCAAATAAAATATTACTCATAAGAAAAGACTCCCAGAAAAGCAAGGGAAAATCAAGCTGCTAACAAGGAACCTGCCTGATACTCATTTCACATTCCTGCCAGTTGCATAAAGGAAACTTTGTAAAAAGAAAACAGCTACCGGTGCTTAGAGATAATAGAAAGTGGAAGCTGGAAGTTCGGCTCCATTTACAAGCAGGTAGAAAACTCAGGATATTTCACAATGGAAATCCCCCAAACCTTTTTAGAAACACAAAGCCCATGTTGCACAAACCCCAAAACTTCAAAAACATAGAACCATATAAGAATTCCTCCTCTTATCCAGTTTGTTGTTCAGCTGACCCAGAAACAAACTGTTGAATGTCACTTCGCTTCTGCAAGTAAAAACCTCCTTCCAGCAGCTGCTTCTTGGCTTGTCAATTTAAAGTGATGGTGTCTTTTATTTTTTCCCCCTTTTTCTTCTTTGCCAAGTGATCTCCCGGCTGAAAAGTGAGCCCCGATTTTTTTCGTTCTAGCCCAGGGGTTTGCAACCTTAAATACTCAAAAGAGCCATTTGGACCCATTTCCCACAGAAAAGAAAATACCGGGAGCCACAAAATCTTCCCATGCTTAACTATTTCTTGAGCGGCCACAACACTAGCATATGTAGTTGAATTAAATGTTCTGTTTTCTTCTGAAACTTTTCTTTTCTTGGATTTATCCATGTTTGGTCTACCGGGGATTGAAAAGCTCAATAAATAGTGTGCAGGCAGGTGTCGCACATTGGCGGTTGTGACGCATATTTTGAGTGACAGGGAGCCGCAGCAGAGGGGTGAAAGAGCCACGTGCGGCTCCAGAGACGCAGGTTGCTGAACCCTGTTCTAGCCGATCAGTTGGGAGGTTTCTTGGCTTCTCAATTTAAAGTGATGGTGTCTTGTTTTTTTCCCCTCTTCTTTGTCAAGTGAGCCCTGATTTTTTCCTTCTAGCCAATCAGCTGGGAGACTGGGAGGCAGCAAATAGATTGGGGGTGGGGCCAGGCAGAAGTGGTATTTACCAGTTCCCTGAACTACTCAAAATTTCCACTATCGGTTCGCAAGAACCGGGGAGAACCAGTAGCAACCCACCATTGATCCCCATATAACTGGTGGTTCAATTCTTGGGGTGAAAAGGGAGCCTAGTAACCCTACTGGACTCGGGGTGCACCAGGTGCCTGGTCAAGAAATTGGGCATGAGACTCAAACAGCTTAAAGTGCTCATAGCTTTTTGCCAGCTGAACGGCTCAGTGGCGGGGGTGAGGGTGGGGAGGGAGCAACATTTGTTACCAAACCAATAGAGATGAGAATGGGCACACACGGGGCTCCTGAGCTTCATCATAGCCCCTGAATGGAAAGGCCCCTTGTGTTAGGACTGCTTTGGCTCCAGAAGTGGAACCCCTATGTGTACTGGAGGAGGGGGCTACTAAAAATCCAGTTTGCTGACTGTGAAGGGGGAGGAGGAAAGGGCCGTCAAAAACCTACCCCAAAGCCTCAACTGGTGAAACTGAAAAGGAGGTTGGATTAGCTACCAAAGATCAGCCCCAGGGTGAACCTCAGATCTCCAAGGGATGTCTTGGAACTTACGGGACATCTTCAGTGAGAAGGGGTCAGATGCACTCCCACCCCACTGGGCAACTGAGTGTTCCATAGAAATCCTACCGGGGGCCAAAGTAGCCAAACCCAAACTGTATTCCATGACTCCTAGGGAACTGGAGAAATTGCAGACTTTTACAGACAAAAACCTGAAGCGTGGATTCATCTAACTTGTCAGATTGAGGGTAGCTGCCCCAGTACTGTTTATGAGAAGGTTTGTCTATGCATTGACTATTGTGGGTTTAATTCTGTGTGTATGGAAAACATTTACCAATCTCCCTTATGAAAGGGCCCATTTGACCAAAGGAAAGGTCTTCACCAAGTTGGATTTGCAGGAGGCATACTATCGAGGGAGGATCAAAGCAGGGAATGAGTGGAAAACTGCTTTCAATTGCCCTTAGGATGCTTACAGTTCCAGCTTCTCCCTTTTGGACTGCAGACAATGGCAGAACATGTAAAACTAGTCAGAGCTGTGCTAAAGAAGCTTTGAGTGACCAAACTATATGCCAAGCTGTCCAAATGCAAATTCAACCAGAGTAAAATCAACTACAGTATCTGGACTACCGTATCTCCCTTTTAAGAAAAGATATGGATAAAGCTAGGGAAGCGTACATAAACCAGGCTGATAAAAAGAGCACCAAGCCAAAGGATTTTAAGGTGGGAGACAAGGTCTATCTCTCTACCAAATTCCTACAATCTAGACAAGTCAAAAAAATTGCAGCCGAAATACATTGGACCTTTCCCATTCAAGAGGATTATTAACCCAGGAACTATAGAATTTGAGCAATCAAAAATGCTCAGACGTGTATTTCATTGTAACCTACTGAAACCAGAAATCACATCTTCCCTGCGTCCCAAATCGCAACCACCTCCTGACCCCATTATGATCAAGGGAGAGCAGAACTTTGAAATCAAAGACATTTGGGACTCTTACATACATCGGGGAAAAACTCAGTATTTGGTAGCCTGGAAAGACTTCCTCCACTCAGAAACTGAATGGGTCGACTACCAACATATTAAAGCCCCCAAACTGCTTTAAAAATTACATGATCGATACCCAGATAAACCGCATTGAACTGTTTGCTAATTGAGAAATTTTGTTTATATATCCCTCCCCTCTCTTTTTTCTTTACAGGACTAACTTCTCTGTCAAGGGTGTGTGGGTAGAATGTCAGCTCTGCCTGGCTCAGCTTGTGGGGGAGGCTCACAGGCAGCCTGCTATCAGAAGGGGCAGGGGGAGAATGAAAGGGGGATGGATTAATGTGCAATAAAGCTTTGTGTGTACATGATAGGAAATTGGAAGGGGGGAATGAGGGGTGATAAGGATCAGAGCAGCCAGATCTTGTTTATACCAGCATCCCATGGCTAGGCAGCCTGAGAAATATGCAGATTGTCCCCCAATATCTCAGAGTTCTCAAAACATCTTGGCAAGCTCCGGTTGGCTGGAAATGGACTGGTCATGGGGAGGGATGGGCTGGGGGCAAACTATATCTTATTTTTGTATCCAGCAAGGGTAGTAATTTCAGAGTTGGCTTGACTACCGCAACAAGCACTCTTAGTAAAAGAACCCTTTACTTTAACCAAATGGAGTCGAAGGCTTTTCTTTCCTAAGGGATCAGATTGCTGCAGGTCTGACATGTGACCAATGTGATCTTGTAAATTTTTCTTGATTCATGTCATCCTCAGGCACTCTTCTTGACCCAAGCTTCCATTCCACACAGCACCACTTGCACACCTCAGGAAACCTTCTTGATCTATGCTGCCCTTGCCTCCGCAACCCTCCCTGATTTACTTGAAATCTGGCACAAACCTACACACTTTTCCCAACTCATGTGGCACCTCTTGTGTACCCCCACATACATTGAATGCTGCCCCCTTGCATTCTTACTCTTTCCTCCACCCAGCAGCAACAACTTATCTGTCTGTTGTCTTTGGATTTGCAGTTTCCTGCTGGCTCTTAACAAGCTTCCCACAAATGAAGTCTGCAGGAATTCTAAGGAGAGGGAGGGGGATAAATTGAGAAAATGAGGAAGAGAAGGAAGGGAGAGAGGGAAGGTGACTGGAAGGGAAGGAAGAAAGATAGGAAAGAAGGAATTGAAGGAAGAGAAGGAGGCAGGAAAGGAAAGAAGGACGATGGAGCGAGGGAGGAAGGGAAAGAAGGAATTATGAAGAAAATCTTAACAAATACTAAAATCAATAATGGAAATATTTCATTAATTTTAAAAGTATAGTTTTTTAAAATAATGAAAAATAATTGCAGGAACATGTAGTTGTTGAATAATTACAGGTAAACCATGAGAGCATAAAGCATAGTAGAGATGAGAATATAATTTACTGTAATTCAGCATTTCTGGAGAAGATTTAAAATTTAAATGTTTGAAAAAACAAAGTTAAAACTGATTACATTATGTTCATAAATTAGGGTTAGGATTTATTTTATTTTATTTTATTTAGTTATTAAATTTCTTTGCCATCTCACCAGAATGAGCAGCTAAATTAATTTTAGTATTAGTAGTCAAATATTTATACAAAATGAATACATTGCCCCAAAATAGCACTCTGTACGCATATCAGGTATAATGTTAAATCATGTTGTAACCAATACAATTTCATATTGTAGACTTAACTAAACATGCAGAGGTTACAATAACTGAAAGTTCTGAAGATGACTATCAATATGAAGAGGTAAGAACTTAAAGTAGCACTTTATGCATATGAAGTTCCAATCCATTCTCTGATCTTGCTATCCGATCTTGATAAATTAATAGTAAATAGGTCTCTCTCTCCATATAAAATTAGTGTTATGAAGTTAGAATGTATTTCCTGATCTCATTAGAAATGGCTTTTAAAGACTATTTTTAATGAATATGAATAATTTAGTAATCATTTATAATCAAACAATTATAAACAGGAGGATAAGAAATGAAAAAACATCAGCCAGTATAACCGTTATTAAAATGTCATTATTGCCAATACGTTTGTTTTATTTTTTAATAAAATATAGTAAATTATTGAGAAATTTTAATTTGTGGCAAAAAATTATTAATTTGCTTATATGTGAAGAGAATTCAAGGATGCTAAATTCAAGCTGGAAAATTTGTCAATTCACCCCCTTGAATCCTATTACTAAGCCACATTATTAAAATGAATATTTTAGTATCACTATCTAAATTAGAATTATTCAACTCTGAAACTGGAGCAATTTAATATGAATGGACAAGGAAAATAGACCATTTCACTAATGGAAAAACTAATTCTGGAATAAAATTAGGAAAAGCATGAGTCATGAGGTCTTCCTGTTAGAATAGTAATTAATTAGGCAAGAGAATTTTGATTAGCTGCATCAGAATTCAGAGCACAGGACCAATATAAAATGGACAGGATTATTTCTTTTTACAGAATTCCATTTTTTCCCCACTAGCAATTTGGCCTTCATAATGAAAGTCAAGCATTCACCTTAGTTTCAGTGTCTACAAATTAAAGACTTCCAAAGTTGGAATAAATTTTTCAGTGTTTGCTCAAGAGAAAGCTATTATTAATATGCCAATAATAAAAATATTAATTGATTAAATTATAAGACAAGAAAGACACGTTCAAGGATAAATCTAATTTTATCAAATTCATGGGAAAACACAGTAGGAAGAAATTTCTCAATCTGTTAAAAATCAGTAAAAATGTACTCAATGAAGAAAATAATGATAAGTAAGCCAGAAAAATACGATTCTTTGTGGTATTTTACTTTAGCACCTTTGAATCATATTTACTCAACTGCAAAATTCAAATGCTGAGAATATCAAGCTTGCAGAACTATTATGGAGTTGTTCATATACAAACAGTTGCTGGGTAGCTATGAATGCAGTTTCTGATATAGTATAGAAAAATCCAATTTCAACCTGTATGATAATTAGTTTTAATAGATTCTAAAAGAACTCAAGCCTTCTCAAAATTATGTTGATCATGATTTTTTTTAAAAAGTCAAAGTTGACAGGTCAAAAGGTGAGATTCATTTGTTTTGACCTTTGAACCAAAAAGGCTCCCATCAGAATGCTAAATTGGCTATGTTTTATACAAAACTGGAAAAAACTCAAGTGGTCCTTTTTTCCTGTATGAAGTAGTGTTTTTCATGTTCATATTCAAGGAATTTTGTTTTAAATGGTTTGTGATTGAGAACATTAGGAACTCAAGACATTGGGAATGCCTGCGCTCTTATTTTTCATCCTTAGGCCACAAATAGTGGGGAAAGTATTGCATAGTCATTATTGCTTGCCATCCAAACTTCAGACAACTTGGTCAGCAACCTAAAATCTGTCAGAAAGAACATATCCAAAAAGAAAAGCAACATTGGCTTTAACAAGCAGCTTAAATCTTCAACATCAGTAAAAGCATTCACAAACAGCAGACTCCAAAACTCATTAAATAAATAAAAATATATAAACTTCACATGTTATAGGTAATAGGCAAGTGGTACTAGCAATACTTGTTTAAGTTTTTTGGGGATCACTTAAATTATTTTTTGCTGCAAAAAAATCCCAATAGCAAAGATGGTTAATTTCTTTAATACCAAAAATACTGAAACAAACTTAATGATCTTATGGGAAAAGAAAAAAAAATGTTTACAAGATATGTTTGGAGTGTTTGGTGGCATCATTTTTTTTTATTTATTAGAATTTAGGCCACCCATCTCCCCTTCAAGGTGACTCTCTTTCCCTTCTTTGCTATTTGCAATATTTTTAAAACTTAAACTTCTTTCTTATTGACAGTTCAATTCCAGGGTTGGCATAATTTTTGAAATCTGTTAGAGGTCTGAAGTTTCACTGGATTATTTTTCTGGCAAGTTTTAACTACTCATTGTTTTTTCAGTGACAAAAACAGGCTGCACAGGTTGCCAAACACAAACATCTTCTGTTATACATAACTAAACCCTAAATGCAATCTTCCCTGTTTAGAAATTGCTTTCCTGGATTCTAGACAAAGAATTTTTTCTTCTATTTATATCTTATTTGAGTGACATGACAGAGCCTGAAGCTGAATTCTAACATGCACAGAATGGTACCTTCTCTATGTGAGCCCTGTTTTAGCTCTGTCTAAAGAGTTTGTAATGCTTAACGCTGAAACATTTCTCCTCAGTGAGCCTATTAATTTTAGATCTATTTATAATTTGACTTAGATTCCAGCAGATGAAGATTTTAGTCTACAGGAAGGCGATGAAGATCTGGCAAAAGCTTTACACACAATGCACGAACAGACTATTGATGCCCAAATTATGGTAAATATCTTAGATATCATAATATATGCTGTTAATTTGCATGAGTTCATAATAAATAAAGTAGTAAAATAATTTAATATGAAAGTTTTTTTTATAATTGACTTAAGAAAACAATCAGTTTGTATGAGTTCAACTATTAGACTGGGTCAGATTGCCTAAGACATTAGCATATGAATATTTGATATTACCCCCTTTTTTCTTCAGATGTCTCAATTTATCAGAGATGTCCGTAACAAAAATTAATATATATCAATGAAGTGTAGTATTAGATTTGTATTCATCAAACCAACACAGACACTTCTTCAATACTCTTACACAAGATCTATTCTGTCCCCTACAAGGTAATCAAAAATGTAGGGCTACTATATTTGGGCTGCTAACATTGTGATGATAGGGAAAATCTAATTCTTTGTTGTCATCTACAGTAGCTGCTCCCAGATTTGTAGGACAGCATCATATAGGAGAAGAGTCAAAGAAATAAAAAGTGATCCTACTAGAAGGTGAAGAAGGATGGAGAACAATAGTTAAAATATTCATATCATAGTATCCAAAATAATTCCTGATGTTTGGCTACTCTTGGACAAAGTTAACTGCCAGATTACTGCACATAGTTGTTAATCACAATTCATTGAGATAGATTCATGACTGCTGTTTCTTTATGAAATTAGTCTAAAAAGCTGCATGATAAGAAATAAACTATCATTAGCATATATATTTAGCATATACATTACAGATATATAGATATATATATAGATATATATATCTATATATCTGTAATGTACAAAAAGGTAGTCTGTGATTTAAAAAAAAATATTTTCCTGAAACAAATGATGAGGCAGATGGTGTTTCTAAAATGTCTCCTGAATTTTTCTTTCTAGGCTCAACGGCCAGGCCAGATCACTAAACAATCTTTGTCTGAAACACCTGAAATTGTAGATGACTTTCTTTGTAATTTTTTAATCAGAATGGGAATGAACAGGACATTAGACTGCTTTCAGACTGAATGGTAAATCTTAATTAAATAGAGGATCTTGTATTTCAAATTACTGTTCTTCTTTGAAACTTGGAATGTTGCTTTTTGTTTTTGTTTCTATGATTTCATATTGGGGATATTTTTCTGCTTGTAAGTTTTAAGTAGGCCATTAATTAGAATATCACTATTTTAAAATGTCAAGTCAATAAAAAATCTTTTTAAAGGTCAAACTGTCCATTCCCACTGCTTCCATATCCTAAAATGGATTGTTAATCTGGACTGTAAAGTCTAAAACAGTGTTAAGATAACCCTGTTCATCCATAGGTTTATGCAATGCAAAACTGAAAACTGGAACTAATAAAAGTGCTGCTTAGTCTGAAGATTCTCTAAATTGTAGCACCAATTTAATCAGTTTTAGCAGCAAAAACGGCCAGCTGTAATTGAGGGGATGTGAGACATATGTACACTGTGCTTGTACACTGTGCTTGCCAAAGGAGAAGAAGAGTGGGTAGATCTTAGAAGTTGGGAGATTCAGAAGAGTTTGATGCTAGCAGAGAAAGGATAGCAAAAAGAGGATTGGGAAGATTAAGAACAAAATGTGAGTAGCTATAATGTTTGAAGACTTCAGAGAACACTGTGGGAGAAAGTTGCATTTTCCTCTCTTGAAAAATGTAAATTGGTATTTGGTAGCTCCAAGAGTTTCTATATAGGGAGGAAGAAAAAAGTAGCAGATAAACTTAATCTGAGTTATTTCTGAACTTTGGATCTAGGGAACAGATAGAATTTCTGGTGCTCTATTTGTTTTCTGCTGCAGGGCTGCTTCCCCGATTGAGTTGCTTGAAGCTATGGTTAACAATTTGGTTACCTGTTCATGAGATCTATATTCTTCCCTTGTTCCTCCAAGGAAGTGACATGTGGTTGGTTTCAGGCACTGTGAATTCTTTGTTGAGTGAAGGGCTGAATCCACATGTACTTAAGGATAGTCTATTCCCACTTCAAAAATCTGTCATTGAACCCAATGGTATTGGACAATTTCAATCCATTTCCAATGTTCCATTTCTTGAGGAGATTATTGAAAAGGTGGTTGAGCTTTGGATGAAACAGATTATTTGGAAAAAAATACAATCAGGTTTCAGGCTTGGGCATAGTAATGAGACAGTATGGATGGTGTTTGTGAATGACTTATGGTGGAATCAGGATGGGGTTGGTGCATCCATTCTGGTCTCTTATTTTTTGGCAGCCATCTATCAGTCCTTTTGGCACTAATACTTTGGTTGCTCTTGAGTCCTCAAGAGTAAGTTGAGGTAGTCCTCAACTTACAACCACATATGAGCCCCAAATTTCCATTGCTAAGCATGATAGTTGTTAAGTGAGGTTTGCCCCATTTTATGATCTTTTGTACCACAGTTGTTAAGTGACTCACTGCAGTTGTTAAGTTAGTAACATGGTTGTTAAGTGAAATTGGCTTCCCCATTGACTTTGCTTGTCAGAAGGTTGCAAAATGTGATCACATGACCCTGGGACACTGCAACTGTCATAAATACATGCCAGTTGCCAAATTTTGATTACATGACTGTGGGGATTTCATAGGTCATAAGTCACTTTTAAAGTGCTATTGTAACAGTCACTAAATAATGAATGTAAATTGAGGACTACCTGTAATACCTTGGTTGCTTTTGCAATATGCTTTACATGGCTTCCCTTGAAGAGTATTTGGAAGCTGCAACTAGTCCAGAATGCAGTGGTGTGGATTGTTAAGGATGCAGTTTAATATACTATCAGAGTTTCTTGCAAAAATCAAATCCAGAAGCGCACACAGATAAACTGATACAGCAGGATTCATTAACTTCTTTATATTTACAATAATACATGAAGTCGCTTGCCCATGCTGTCCGGAGACAGGCCACTGGTTCCCACCATTTCCTGCTGTTTCCCATTGGCCCCAGCCGTTTTCCACTGTTTTCCATTTGCCCACACTGTCTTGGACACAGGCTACTGGCCCTCGCCATTTCCCACTTGCCTCTGAATGCCGGCTGAATGCTCTCCTCCCAGGCCTCTTGCCGATAGCTTCCTGGCACTTTTTCTCCTTGTAGCAGAGCTCCTTGGCTTTTGAAATCCAGTGCTATTTCTTCGGCTGCTGAGCCCAAGCAGCTAATCCAAGAGTGCTGGATTTCAAAAGCCAAGGAGCTTAGTGCTACAAGGAAAAGTGGTGCCAGGAAGCCGTAGGCAAGTATCACAAGGCGTTGCTGGAGCTGAAGAGCTGTTGCTGGCCCAGGAAGACTCCAAGGATGCCGCTTCAACTGCCTCCTCCGCAGGGGCTACTGGCCTGGCAAACTCTTACAACAGCCTGGCAGGTAGGGTGGTCACCCAGGTTTTGGCCCCGGGGTGGGTGGGAAAGGGGGTGGAGAGAATAGTGAGGGGGAAGGGAAGATTTTTTTTTTTTTTAATAGATTAGAAAATAATATGAGGGACTTTTGAGGAGAAAGTCCTGCACATTTGTGGTGTTGGAATGGATTATATGTCAACTCCTAATGACACTATAGATTTTAAGTGTTGGAATTAAGCCCTTGGAAAGTTTTGGAAGTATTCACTTGTGGTGACTGAGAGCAAAAGGTATATTTAATGGTAGTACGTTAGAAATACCTTAGAATTGAAAACAACTATTTTTGGCAACACTTTATGAAAATAAAAATATTGGACCCTGTTTCTACATACTTACTTTGTGCTGTATTTTCCAATTATTTAAATAAGCTCATGTGATGACTTTTCCTACAAACTGTTCATGTTGACTATTTTGATAGGCTCTCTGAATTTGCAGAAACGGTCCTCTGAAAAGGGTGGATTTGCAGTATTAAAGAAGACAGAGAATGATGATTTAATGACTGCTCTAGATGCTCTACCAATTATCTGAGGCCTGCAGTCCTCATCTGTACCACCCAGAGGGCCAATGTATGCCTGTACATACCTCACTAGTTGCTTGGCAATTTATCTACTCCATCTGTATTTATATATTGTTCAAAATATGTTTAAACTTTTAAAAAAATGGCTGACTTGCCACAAAGCAAAACACCATCCTCCAAAAAAACCATTTATTTATTTATATTCCATCATTATTTTTATAAGTAATTCAAAGCAGCAAACATTCCAAATATCCCTCCTCCTCCTATTTTCCTCACCACAGTCCTGTGAGATAGGCAGGAGGGAATGGAGGGAGAGGGAATGACTGGCCCAAAATCAGCCAGTAAGTTGTTAACTTACTGAGCCATTTCTGAACTTTCTTGCAATGTGAAAAAGAGAGCTATCTGCAGCCAGTGTTTTGTTTAGAAGTGCGTCCACCTGTCTTGAAAAAGCAGAAAAATTATAAGGGTAGGACTGTGCTTTGCTATGGTGAACAGGGATGCATTTGTCTGCAATTCTTTAAACAAAATATAACCTTTTCTGAGGAAGAAAGGCAGTTGCATAATCCCAGGAAAAAGAAATTTCCATGGAAGATCGTGGAGAATAATAGAGTCTGTGGGAGTTCTGGATTCAGAAGGATAGGTAGGCATTAGATAATCAACCAGACACTGTAGTAGTAGACAGATTAGTAGACAAAGACCAGAAGAGCTCGGGAGGCCTGGCAAGTGGGGCGAGGCAAGGCACCCCTCAACGTGAGTGATGTGGAGTTGGTCACACCCACCCAGTCAAATGACCACAAGCCATGCCCACCCAGTCACATGACCACAAGCCACGCCTACAGAACCGGTAGTAAAAAAAATTGAATCCAACACTGATTAAATATGAAAGTGAGTGACTAATATGAAAGAAGTACATTGTTTGTTTTCTAAAAGGTGTTAAGTTTTTCAAAAGGTATGTCTACTAAAACTTGCCAACATAAAGAAAAGTAATGACATCTGGTAAAATCTTTCTGATGTGATATTTATTTATTTTATCTGTTTTTAAAATCCTTTATAAACTACCCAAAATAACTGAGTGGATGGTTTTAGAAATTGAAGTTCTATGTAAATAATAATGTAAAGTGAATGAATTATGTATGAATTGCAAAACATATATGAAGGAAGAGTACATGGTTTGAGAGAAAGGTATGGTTGAACATAGCGGATGAAAACTTTGAAAAGAGACAAATGAGAATCTTTTTAAAAAGTTAATATATAAAGCCCCATATGGATATATTAGAAAAAACATGATTTATAAAGAAGTAAATGAAAGAAGAGATATAGTGAATAGTGTTGTTATAAAACAGTTTTAGCAATGTTTATTTAAATTGTATTATTATTTAATTTTTTCCACTTACTCCTTTTTTGTGCTTACCTTGATAGAGCACATAGGTATATTTTATAAATGCTTTTATTTACTTTTTTTGTCTTTATCCTGAAAAAGTATGCAGGTATATATGAGTGCCTATTTTAGAAATATTTTTAAAGTATTAATCATTAATATAAATCAAATTAATTTATTTATTTTCTCTTTGTACAAGTATATCATTTGGCAATATATAGCTAGCTGATCCATCCTGTGATGAAACACTAATGGGATGAAAAAATAATTAATGCTATGAAAGTTGTTTCGTTTACCTATATAGGAACCCAGATTAAATGGTCCATTCAGATGTGAACGTCTGTTGAAGAATTAATATTTAATTAAATTAGGCAGAGTGATGAATATCCTTACAAATATGATTTAAACAGAGCTTTTTGATCTATTTAGATATTTAAAATTTCTTTGTTTCTTTTCAGTACAATGCTTTAAATATTACCTAGAAAATGTAATTATTTCTGACAGCATGCAGAGGGCGCCCCATCCCCCATCTCCAGTAGTAGCTTTGAGATTTTGCTACCAAATGTGGGGCAAGAAAAGGTTTCCCCCTCTTTGCAAGATCCTAAGCAAATGCCTAATTTGTCTATGATATAATATGCCACTGGCTTTAGTTTTTTAACATTGCTTTTAGTAGCAGATCTAATACAGGACCTTGGAGGATCTAGTCTTAAGGAATAGTTTCTTTGACTGAATTAAATGTTTGTAGCCATGATTCTTTGTGGATAAACCCTCTAATATTTCAAGAAAATAGGAGCTTTTAATGCAAAACTGTGTCATTATCTTGAGGCTATTAAAAATGGCGTCTGTTGTAACAGTGATGTCTGCAGTTTTCCTTCACAGTTCCTAAAATAAAAGGGAAAAGCAGAGCAATTAAAAACAAGTCAAGGCAAAAACTTGCCAAATCTGTTTTACAGAGAATAAATACAGGAGTTTGGAGTTAGATATTTTAAATTCTTCAAAAAAGGAATGGGTGGGGTAGTTAACTGTTATGACTTACACTGCTGGCAAAAAACTTGCCCAGAAACACAGGGAATAGAGATCCCATGAGAAACTATTCCCTAAGAATTAAAAGTAAAGTTTGAAATTGGCCTCTGCTTTCTTCTGTGTGGTTTTACACAGCCAAACATAGTAGTGTACCACCAGGGGAAAAAAAAAACATTTGTAGTGTTCTTAGATAGAGAAGAATGGAAAAGGGAAGAAATCTTTGCCAATGCTATTCAGATGTAAAAAACCCATTATTTTGAAGGATCAGGGTTTTTTTTCAGATAGCTTTGATTGCCATAATACAATTGTGGTATCTTGTTTAATATTCTTAGTCACCAAGATCACAATGTTGATAGGATGAAGCTTTCAACTTTTCAGAATCCTCTCATCTTGATTGGTCTGCTTGATTGTCATTAATTTTCCTGTTACAGTTGTTGCAGTCTTAATAAATATCAACCTTCATTTTTTAATAGTCAATTTTCAGTTTTTCCTAATTGCAGTATGCCTAACAAGTCCGTAAAAGAGGCAGGGTTTGAATCTGGGGTCCTTTATTTGCAGTTGTATTGATTACTATGCCATACTTTTGCTGAGATAAGATTCTGCAATGCTTGCACCAGAGGAAACTTGCTGCAGAATAATGAAAAAAGAAAATGGCTATCCAATCTCTTCTTAAAAGTCTCCCATGAGTCTCCACTCATAAATTCTCCCAAAATTCTCCACCCATAAATTCTGGAGGCAAGCCATTCCACTGGTTAATTTTTCTCACTGTTAGGAAATTTCTCCTTAGTTCTAAGTTGGTTCTCTTCTTGATTAGTTTCCATCCATTGCTTTTTGTCCTTCAAGTTCTTTGGAAAATAGGCTGTCCCCCACTTCCTTGTGGGAGCAAATAATGAGAGACTGCTATAATGTCACCCTAGTCCTTCTTTTCACTAAACAAGACATACCCAGTTCCTGAACTGTTCTTCATATGTTTTATCCTCCAGTCCCCTAATCATCTTTGTTGATCTTGTCTGCACTATTTCCAGAGTCTCAACATCTTTTATATAGTGTAGCGACCAAAAATTGATGCAATATTCCAGGCATGGTCCTACCAAGGCTTTATTAAGTGGTACTAACATTTCACCTGATCTTGATTGTATCCCTCTCTTAACACAGCCTAGGACTGCATCTGCTTTTTTGGCAGTTGCTGCACACTGCTTACTCATATTTAAGTGGTTGTCCACTAGGACTCCTAGATCCCTCTTGCAGTTACTGCTATTGAGCCAGGTGCCACTTATTCTGTACCAGTGAAATTGGTTTTTCTTGCCTATTGCCTAAGTGTAAAACCTTACTTTTCTTACAATAGAATTTCATTTTATTAGATAGGGCCCAGTTTTAGCCTGTTGAGATCCTTCTGGATCTTGATCTTCTGGGATATTGGCTATTCCTGCCAGCTTGGTTTTATCTGAAAATTTGATAAGTTCTCATACTGTTCCCTTATCTAAATCATTTATGAAGATGTTGAAGAGTACTGGGCCTAAGACAGAACCCCACTGCATACTTATCTCCATGTAGATGTAGTTCCTTTTTTTTTGGTTTTAAAAATGAGCTTTATTCAATATAAAAAAGTTAAAATACAACAAAAACATTCTTAACTCTATATTTATACAAAGAAACAAAAAAGAGTTACATTCTTATCCTACATGCAAAAACTAATTTTCTATATTTATATTGTGTGAACGTTTAAATATATACATTAGTCCAGAGGTTCCCAATCGTTTTGGGTTCGCGGCTCCCATAGCAATCCGACTTGCAACTGCGCGGCTCCCATAAGCAATCCGACTTGCAACTGCGCATGCGCATTAGACGTTAGACCCAGCGGGCGGAATATTTCGCGGCGCCCTTATGACGATAGCGCGGCTCCCCAGGGAGCCGCGGCGCACAGTTTGGGAACCGCTGCATTAGTCATTATTTCTTATTGACGGTGTATATTGTTTACCTTTAATTTCTTACTGTTTTTTGACATTATCATTTTTCCAATGATTCATCCAATCATACCATCTGTCCCATATTTTGAAATATTGTAAGTCTTCCTTTTCATTTAGTTTTAAAGTTAGTCTGTCCATTTCTGCGCAAGTAAATATGTTTTGAATTATTTGCTGATCTGATGGCAACTGCTCTAATTTCCAAGCTTGGGCTAAGGTTAATCTGGCTGTCGTAATTATGTGTAATGTGATATATTTTATTTCTTTTCTACTACTTTTTTTTAGTAGCCCTAATAAAAAGATTTCAGGTTTTAAATCTAAATTTTCTTCTGTTATTTCTATTATCCAAGTTCTAATTTTCGTCCAGATTTTTTTAATTTTTGGGCAAAGCCACCATAGATGATAAAAAGTTCCATTTGTTTGTTTGCATTTCCAGCATATCGGATTGAAGCTTGGGTACATTTTTGCCAACCTAGCCAGGGCTAGGTGCCACCTATACCACATCTTGTAGTGGTTCTCTTTATATGTTGTTGCTTGTGTTATTTTGTAGTTGTTTTCCCATATTGTTTCCCATTCTTCCAGTTGTATGCTTCTTCCAATATTCCTAGCCCAAGCTATCATTGGGCCTTTGACTGTTTTCTGCCAAATCATACTCTAGTGAGTATTTATAGATTTTTGAAATTAATTTCCCTTCTTTGGTTTCTAGTAATTTATCTAATTGGTTAGGTTTTATTTTGACTCCTCCTTCTTCTCTGTCTTTTATATATCTAGTTTGTATTATTAAGTATGGCCACCAATCCATTTCTATGTCCTGATCCTTCAATTCTTGACACGTTTTTAGCCTTCCGTTTAAGTCCAGAACTTCTTTGTACCGTATTATTTTTTAGGTGTCTAATGTTTTGGGATGCATTATTGCCTCTAACGTGGATATCCAGCCTGGGACTTTCATATAGTGCTTATGTTTAATTTCCAACCAAGTGCTAATTAGTGAGTTTCTTATTATGTGGTTTTTAAAATGTTTGTATGTTTTATTTCCAATATTCCACAGGTAAGCATGCCAGCCTTTTAATAAATCGTGACCTTCCAATTTCAGTATTCTTTGATTGTCCAAATTAACCCAATCCTTTATCCATATTAGACTTGCTGCTTTATAATATTTTTCCCAGGCTGGTAGGCCAAAGCCTCCTCTAGTTCTGTCATCCTGTAGTGTCTTTAAGTTTATCCTCGGTTTTTTCCCTTCCCATATAAATTTTGCAATTATTTTGTTCAAATTTATAAAAAAGTTTTTATCTCGTTTTACCCGGATGGTTTGGAATAGGTAGAGGAGTCTTGGAAG
Source organism: Ptyas mucosa (assembly GCA_012654045.1). Taxonomy (NCBI): domain Eukaryota; kingdom Metazoa; phylum Chordata; class Lepidosauria; order Squamata; family Colubridae; genus Ptyas; species Ptyas mucosa. Next base: position 180,946 of record WNWU01013456.1, read on the forward strand.
TATATTTGTCTTTATTGCCGCAATTCTCCCTAGCAGTGATAATTTGAGTTTCCCCCATCTCTCTAGATCTTTCTTAATATGTTGTACTAATTCTCCATAGTTATTGTCTTTAATGGCTATATTTTTAGTTGTCAGATTTATACCTAGGTATTTTATTTTTTTAACTGTTTGTAGTCCTGATTGTTGTTCTAATTCTTCTATTTGTTTTATTGTTAGGTTTTTGGTTAATATTTTGGTTTTGGCTTTGTTAATTTTTAATCCTGCTACTCTACCGAATTTTTCTATCTCCTCTGTCAATTTTAATTGTGTTTCTATTGGGTTTTCTATCAAGAATACAAGGTCGTCGGCAAAAGCTTGGACCTTGTATTCTTCCCCCTTTATTTTAAGTCCTTTTATATTTTTATTTAGTCTAATTCTCCTAAGCAGATTCTCTAATGTTAAGATAAAGAGCAGGGATGAGAGTGGGCACCCTTGTCATACTCCTCTACCTATTTCGAAGAAATCTGTTAATTCTCCATTTACCAATATTCTTGCCCTCTGATTCGTATATATTGTGGTTATTATATTTTCAAATTTCTCTCCAAATTTCATATTTTTTATCTTTTGTATCATGAATTCCCAATTGACCCGATCAAATGCTTTTTGTGCATCCCGAAAAATCAGGGCTGCCTGTTTTTCTGGATGCACCTCATAGTATTCTATTATATTAATCACCATTCTTAAATTATTTTTTATTTGTCTTGTCGGCAAAAATCCATTCTGATCTGGGTGTATTTTTATCGTTTAGTATTATTTTTAATCTATTCACCATCAAGTTCATAAAGACCTTATAATCGGTATTTAGTAGAGAAATTGGTTTATAATTGCTGATTTGTGTTGTATCGGTCTCTTCTTTTGGGATTAATGAAATGTGTGCTTCCTTCCAGGATTCTGGTATCTTTGCTTCTCTTAATGCCTCATTATACACTTCTAATAGTATGGGATTTAATAATGTTCCTAGCCCTTTATATAGTTCTATTGGCAATCCGTCTGTTCCCAGGGTTTTCTTGTTTTTTTGTTTCCTGATTATTTCTTGTAATTCCTCCATCGTGATCTCTCTATTTAATATCTTTTGTTCCTCATCCGTTATTGCAGGCATTTCCTTGTTTTTTAAATATTGGTTTATTTCTTCTATATCTACTTTATCTTGTTTATATAAATTTTTAAAAAATTGAATTGCTATCTCTTTCTTTTTTCCTGGGTTCTGTTGTAATTTGCCTTCATTATCTTGTAGTTGGTGTATTATTCGTTTTCCCCTTTCTTTTCTTAATTTATATGCCATCCACCTCCCCGGTTTATTTGCCTGCTCAAATTGATTTTGTCTTATAAATTTCAATTAATTGATGTATTTTTCTTGTTCCTGTCAGCCTCCGCCTTCACTGCTTTGGCTGCCATAAAAACAGGAGGGGGGAGAGCTAGGAATCAGGGGGCTGGGGATGCAGAGCTGGAGGAGAAAGCCAAAAACAAAACCCAAAAACGAAACCCAAAGAAGAAACGAAAGTGTATCTTTGAAAGGGGGTCGGGCAACTGTTGTGGCATTCCTGATTGATGACAGCGCTGGACGTGCGTCCACCTGACCCCTGAGAGACCTTTGGATTGGATGATTTACGATGGACAGTGGGAGGGGATGCTTTGTATATGTATTTTTCGCACCTATTGCTTCAGTTCTAGCTTTCCTTTGGTTGCGTTCATTTCATTTTCTAGTAAAAGTACCTTTCTCTATAAACAATGGAGTTTGGGTCTTTCTTTCCTGGACTTGAAGGAAGCATACCTGACATTAAGCTAGAACTCACTCTAGCCATCCCGGACAAACACCGAGGGGGCTGAAACCAGTTATGTCTGACCAGGAGGGTGAAGAGGAACAGATGGGAGCGTATGGCTCCACCATGACCTCACTTCAAGCAGAAAAGGAAGCGGCAGAATGGTTAGAAAAGGCTCGACTGAGAGAGGAACCTGAGGAAGCTCGGTGGTCCAAAGGAGTAGGAAGATTGCCAGACCTGGGAAGGACCCCCCAGGAATAACCAGCTCCAGACCCCATAAAGGAGAGGCAGTATGGCTGCAGGAGCAAAAGGAAAGCCTCATGATGAAGCAAGCTTTATAACTCCTCCGTGAGGTTGAAGAGAGCCAGAAAAGCCGTGAGTCTTATGGGTTCCCTGTGGGGAAGGGAGGAGGCTACCCCAGGAGGGATCCAGAAGAGGCAGCCTGTGGGGGAGAAGAAGAGGAAGGTGGGGAAGAGGCATCTCAGGCCTCTGGACCCCAGATGAGGGATGCAGCAACCCAGGGGCCCCCAGCCTTGCAGGCCCCACCCCGCAGATGCAAAAAACCAAAAATTCCCCCCCTAACTGGAAAATATGATGGGAATCCGAAGACCTTGGGCTTCTTCCTGGCCCAGGTATGGAACCACATGCAGGACTGGGGGGAGGACTACCTATCAGATGCAGCACGAGTGAGATGCGTCACTAACGTCTTAGAAGGGGTAGCAGCTGACTGGATGGTGGCCCTCCACAATAATAACTCCCCCCTGCTGAGAAACTAAAACCAGTTTATGGGGGCCCTGAGGAGGCGGTTCGAAGACCATCTAGCTGAGCGGAAGGCAAGACTCAGAATGAAGGGTATCGAGCAGGGCCGGAGATCAGTAGCAGAGTACACCCAAGAGTTTCGCGAGCTGGCACCCTACATAACAGGGTGGTCAGAAGCGGCCCTACTGGAGAGTTTCAAGGATGGGCTGAATGAGGAAATATGTAAAGATTGCCGAGCCCAGGGGGTTCCTGACGACTTGCAGAGTTGGTACGTAGTAGCTGAAGATGTGGAGATCGAACTGGCCCGAAGCCGACTCCGAGGAGGCCGTGCGTGGGACACGCCTTATTCCTTCTACCGCAAAGGAGCGCCCAAGACAGCCGGGGGGAGAGCGGAATTCAAACCAAAATCGAAGCCATTCACGTATTTCAAATGTGAAAAGGAAGGCCATCGAGCCGCTGAATGCTTCTCCAAGCCAGTGCCAAAGTCTACCAGTTCGGAATCCAAGAAGACTGACAAAGCACCCGCAAAAGCTCGTGCAACTGCCCTGAAAGGAGAAGTCGTTGAGTTCGCTCCCCGTAACCAGGGTGAGTTGGGAACTCCGACCACTGCAGACGACAGTGGGATGGACTCCGACTCTGACTCCGATGAACTGGTGAGTCATACCAAAGACCCCCTACTTATCCCCATAGAACTAAGGGTGCCATCTGCAGGGACACATGCACAGATATTAGCCTTATTAGACTCTGGGTGCACCAGGTGCATAATTAGCCCAAAGGTGGTAGAGAAAATGGGCTTGAGGCTAAAAACGCTAAAAACACCCATTGCGTTCTGTCAGTTGGACGGATCGTTTGCAGGAGGGGGCCCAGCCACCTTTATGACTGAAACTCTTGAAATGCAGCTGGGGGATCACATAGAGACTCTCAAATTTATTGTGGCCCCTAGCATGGAATGACCCCTCATACTTGGACTGCCCTGGCTCCACAGATGGAATCCACGGGTGAACTGGAAGATGGGGGCCTTGCGTATTCGCACTGGAAAACCGAGATTTGAGTAGGAAGAAGTCCCCCGGGAGAATGGGATAAAACCCGAAAGGGCGGAAGTAGCAATAGGCCACATCAAAGGGGAGGAGAAGATTCCAAAGGAATACTAGGACCTCCGTGAAGTTTTTAGTGAAAGAGCCTCAGATGTGCTACCTCCCCACCGAGCTACGGACTGTACCATTGAAATACTCCCCGGGGTGAAGCTCCCTAAGCCAAAAATCTACCCCATGACCCCCCGAGAACTAGGGGAATTACGAAACTTCATTGATAAAAACCTAGAACAAGGGTTTATCCAACCAGCCAGACCAAGGGTGGCGGCGCCGGTAATGTTCCGGGAAAAGAAAGATGGCTCCTTTTGTTTAGTAGAGGATTATAGGAACCTGAACGCTATTTGCATGGAAAATGTTTACCCCCTACCGCTCATGAAAGACATGCTAGCACACTTAGGAAAGGGAAAGGTCTTCACCAAACTGGACTTACGGGAGGCATACTATAGAGTGAGAATCAAGGAGGGAGATGAATGGAAAACATCCTTTGGGATGCTTCCAATTCAGAGTGCTCCCTTTTGGGCTACAGGGAGCCCCTGCTGTATTCATGCAATTGATTAACGAAGTACTGCATGAGCACCTGTATAAGGGGGTGCTGGTTTACTTTGATGACATTCTTATCTAATCCGAGAACATGGACTATCATGTGAAATTGGTGCGAACTGTCCTGAAGAAACTTGGAGCTGCTGAACTATACGCCAAACTTTCCAAGGGCGAGTTCCACCAAAGCAAAATTGACTATCTTGGGTATCGCATATCCATGAGGGCATATAGATGGACCCTGGGAAGGTTCGAGCTGTATTGGAATGGGCCACGCCACGCACCCGCAAACAACTACAGAGTTTCCTGGGATTTGCTAACTTCTATAGACAGTTTATCCCCTCGTTTGCCAAAATCGTGCTGTCAATAACAAATCTTCTGAAAACAAAAGATATAGAAAACCCGAAACCCTCACGGCCCCTTGAATGGACTATGGACTGTCAGGCGGCATTCAAAAAGTTGAAACGGCTGTTTGCTGCTGAACCAGTCCTTAAACACCTGAACATGGAAGAACCTTTTGTAGTACAGGCTGATGCAAGTGACGTGGCCGTGGGAGCAGTACTTCTACAAAATAACACAGAAGGGAAATTACAACCCTGTGCTTACACCTCCCGTAAATTGTCAGAAACCAAGAGAAGGTGGGCCATATGGGAAAAGGAAGCTTTCGCAGTGCGATGGGCATTGTTAACGTGGAGACAGTTCCTAGAAGGAGCAAAGCATCCTTTTGAGGTTTGGATTGACCATAAAAACCTAGAGGCATTGAAAGCACCGTGTAAGTTGTCACCAAAGCAAGTTCGTTGGGCTCAGCACTTCAACCGGTTTAATTTCACACTACGCTACCTTCCTGGTGGAAAGAACTTCATGGCGGATGCACTTTCCAGATTGCCTCAATACAACAGCACCAAGGAGGAAGTGGTTCGACCCATCATCCCTTTGACACAACTAGCAGCACCGGTAACTACCAGGGCACAAGAAAAATGCGATCCAGGCCTTTCGGGCGATTTACTTCAGAAACTACGAGAAATTGATGAGTGGTTTCAAAATCACTCGAACGAATGTACTCTCCGTGATGAACTAGCTTGGGTTGGGGCCAAGCTGTATGTCCCTGCCAGTCTAAGAGTAACAGTATTACAATACGCTCATGACACCAAGGCGGCGGGACACTTGCATCTTGTTAAAAGACAATTTTGGTGGCCTGCACTCAAAAAGGACATAGAGGCATATGTAGCTAGCTGTCCAGTGTGTGCCTCAGCTAAGAGACCTCCGGGAAAACCACCTGGGTTACTTCAGAGTGTGGCAAGGCCGAATGCTCCTTGGAAAGAGATATCCATGGATTTTATCGTTAACCTACCAGGCAGTGAGGGTTGCACAGTTATTTGGGCAGTAACAGACTTGTTTTCCAAACAAGTGCATTTCATCCCCTGCTCTAAAATCCCTTCAGCGAAAACCCTTGCAAAATTGTTTATTCGTCATGTTTACCGACTACATGGAGCTCCAAAACGCATAATTTCAGACAGGGTTGTGCAATTTACTTCCAACTTTTTAAAGTTGATAGGCTCCGCCCAGGGGCTAAGCTCTGCCCACCACCCTCAGACAAATGGGGCTTGTGAGAGAACCAATGCCGTGTTAGAACAATACCTGAGATGTTATGTAAATTACCAGCAGGATAACTGGGTAAACCTATTACCATTTGCGGAGGTGGCATATAATAACTCCATTCACAGCAGCACTGGGTTCACTCCGTTTAAGGTAGCATCTGGCCAAGAGTTTGTAATCCCCGAACTACCACAGGATGACCCACAGCATCCCTCTTTGATTGATTGAATCGAACAGCTATGGGGTACTTGGGCGGTAACTCGTAAAGCTTTAGATGACGCACATAGAGCACATAAAGCCCAAGCTGACAAAAAACGGTGCCCGGCACATGTGTACAAAGTGGGTGAATAAACATGATGTTCGGGCTCCAAAGAAAGTGCAATTGTTTCACACCAAATATCCTGATAAGCCCTGATTTAATGTGGTTTTAATGTGATTTTAATGTGGTTTTCTCTCTTCCTGTGCTCAGGACTAACGTCTTTTCTGCAGAAGGGCCGAATGTCAGCCTCCGCCTTCACTGCTTTGGCTGCCATAGTAATGGGAGGGGGGAGAGCTAGAAATTAGGGGGCTGGGGATGCAGAGCTGGAGGAGAAAGCCAAAAACGAAACCCAAAGAAGAAACGAAAGTGTATCTTTGAAAGGGGGGTCGGGCAACTGTCGTGGCATTCCTGATTGATGACGGTGCTGGACGTGCTTCCACCTGACCCCTGAGAGACCTTTGGATTGGATGATTTACGATGGACAGTGGGAGGGGATGCTTTGTATATGTATTTTTCGCGCCTATTGCTTCAGTTCTAGCTTTTCTTTGGTTGCGTTCATTTCATTTTCTAGTAAAAGTACCTTTCTCTATAAACAATGGAGTTTGGGTCTTTCTTTCCTGGACTTTGAAGGAAGCATACCTGACAGTTCCAGTATATTTAATTTGTGTTTGGCTGTCATCCAATTAACCCTTATTTGTTCATCCCCTGGTCTTTCCTGCAATTTCTCTTCCCAATTTTTAATCTCTCCATAAATTTTATTGTATTCCCTTTCCCTTTCTTTCTTTTTTTTTTTTGCTATTATAGGTTATTGTTATTCCTCTGATATATGCCGTTGTATCCCATAGATTTTGTAAAGTTGTTTGATTTTTATTATTATCCTTGAAGAACCATTTCAGTTCTTCTTCTATTTTCTCAGTGTATTCTTTTTCTTTCATTACCTGTGTGTTCACCATCCATCTGCTTTTCCCCTTTCTCCATCCTCTCCAGATTATTGTTAATGGGTTATGGTCAGCCCAGTTATTAGTCCCTATTTCTACTGATTCAATCCCTTGTGTTAGAGTCTTTGTGGCCCATATCATGTCTATCCGTGACCAATATCTGTGCGGGTTTGAGTAATGTGTATATGTTTCTTCTTTAGGATTGTATAATCTCCATATATCTTCCAACTTTAATTCTTCTGTGAGAGATAAAAACGTTTTTGGCAACAAATTCTTACTAGTTTTTTTATTCTGATTGCTTCTATAATCATTTTTTGGGTCTACAATAGCATTAAAATCACCTAATAAACATACGTTTTCTATACCTTGTTCTATTATTTTTCCATGTAAATTTTGATAGAATTCTTTTTGTTGACTATTTGGTGCATATATCACTACTAATAGTACATTTTTACCTTTAAGATTAACTTCGATCATCAAGGTTCTTCCTATTCCATCTACATATTTCAATTTACTTTCTATCTCCTCTTTAACATAGACCACTATCCCTTTTTTTTTCTCATCTGTTAATGATACATATAATTTCCCTAGTTTTTTGCATTGTAGATATTTTTCTTCTTGTATTTTTATGTGGATTTCTTGAAGGCATACTCTGTCCACTTTTTGTTTAATTAATTTCTTAAATATTTGGTTTCTTTTGACAGGAGAGTTAAGTCCGTTTATGTTTATTGATAAAATTTTCAGGTTTCTGTCCATTTTTGAAAGTTAGTCTTATTTCTTTTTGTTTCTTTACTTCTTGTCTCTTTTTTTGGCTTGGTTTTGTGCTCTTGCTGTTACTCCTTCCTCTTCTTCTTGGATTTCCCCCTCTTCCTCTTTTTCTTTCTCCTTGCCATTCTCCTCACGTGGAATTGTTTGGTCTTCTCGTCTCCGTATTATTTTGGCTCTCCTTCCCAGATCTTCTCCTCTGCCATTTGTTCCTTCTAGTTCCATCACTTGATCGTATAAGTTTTGTGCCTTTTCTATAGTGTCCACTTTTATCTTTTCCCCCTTCCACGTGGCTAATATTCCTTCTGGCAATAACCATCGAAATAATATCTGTTTTCTGTTTAATAGTGCAGTGAGGAATCCGTAATCTTTCCTCCACTCTCTAATTCTTTTGGGTATTTGTTTTAGTATTATTATCGCTTTTTGTTTATAATATATTGGTTCTTCCTTGGCTATTTTGAATATAATATCTCTAACCTTTTTCCTTACAAAGCGTATATGGACTTCTCTTGGGAGCCTATGTTGTCTCGCATAGTTAGTATTCACTCTGAATACTTCATCGATTTCATTAATAATCTCCTCCTTGTCTCTTTGTAGAATCTCTGCTATCATTTCAGCCATTACTAATGTCAAATCCTCGTCTCTTTCTTCTCTAATATTTTGAAATCGCAAATAAAATTCCGCTCTCTCCATTTCTAATTGTGCAACTGTATTTTCAAGTTTCTTATTGAGACCTTTCATTTTTGCATCTAGTAAGTCCAATTTCTCTTCTGTTTGTTCCATTTTTTTTTCTATTACCGTAATCCTTTGGTCATTTTTTGTGATTATCTCCTGGATGGAGTCTATTTTTCCATCTAATTTTTGAATATCTTCTTTGACAGAGTTTTTAATTTCATCTAGGTCCCTTCTGGTTTCCTCATGATTTTTTGTCATGCACTCTTGCATTTTTAGCATAGTCTCTTGTATTGTTGTTAGGGTGGTCTGGACAGACTGCATAGTCATGGTAGCGGTTTGTTTTTCAGTTGGGAAAATCCCTTCTATTGTTTTTTGTGTCGCTGGGGATGACATTAAGCCAATTGGTGTTGAGATAACTTTCTTCCCTGTTTTTACTGTGGTTATTGTAGTGGATGTCATTTCTTGCAAAATTTTGTATTGTTTTTCTAGAATTCTATCAATTTTTTCCCAGATCAGTATCCGCTTCTTAATCAATTTTATGTACTATTTGGTATTAAAGTTCTTGTATAAGGTTAAATATCTTCTTTTCCTATTTGTCTTATATTAGATAAATTCCACAAAGAACAACAAAGAAAATTCTAGTACATCTAGTACATCTAGTTCAATTACTTAGTCACAATCTCTATAGCCTTACTATTTTACTAACTTACTTAATCCTAATTTACTTAATACTAATTAATTTTTAATTCAATTAGTTATACTGTACAATATTATATAATGCTATATATTATTAATACTAACTTATACTAAGTATTATACTGTCCTATCTCTAAAATAATTAATTACTTATCTAATTAATGTTACTATAAATGAGATCTCTATCAAGGTGTCTATAACAAAATAGAAATAAAAATATTACGATATATAGACAGTACTAAGTTAATATATATAAAATAACTAATACTGTTTAAGTTAAATTGATCTTCTAATAAATAATTAATAAGTTCTTAAATACTTTGAAGTTAATATGCTGTTATAATTAAACAGTAAGGCTTAATATTTCTATGTATAAAATATATATAGAATATAAATATATAAATATATAAAGATTTTTCTTTTAAGGGTTAATTACTGTGAGATTCACTGTCCTTTGCACAAAACACACTTTGCAGCTCTTCAAAGTTCACTGATGTTAGTGGAGTCTTACAAAGTTGGGAAGTAAAGCGCATCCAGTCTTTCCTTCTTACTGTCCAGAATGGCAATTCTTACTTTCTGGTTTCCTTTTGCCCTCAGTTAGTTGTTGTTTATATTATTTCTCTCCGTCGGTGCAGCTTTATCTAAAGAGAAAAAAAATCAGCGACCCGGTTTCTATCGTTCCTTTCTCCCAGGTATACACTCTTTCAAATGTTTAAATGTTTCTTCGATAAACAGAACTATCATGACAGGTTTTGCTGAGTCACTTTATTCCTTTACTCCCCTCGTTGGTTGCCGCTTGCACCTTCCTGAGTCCCTCTGTCTTCTGCTGCTCCTCTGGATTCTCGAATTTGTCTCCTCCTTGCAGTGATCGTCAATAGGATTTTTTAACTTTTTGTTTCTTTGCTCACGTTGATTCTCACCCCGTGCTCACTCGTTTCCTTCCTTCTTTTGAACTTGAAATGTTGAGTCTCTCGTCTGGCCAAGACGGCTGTCTTCTTTTCACGTCCGGAATAAGGGCTCTTCTCGGTGCGGCGGGAGATCGCAACTCTCCATGCCGCCCTCCCGAAGTATCCCTCTTTCTGTCAGTCCTCCTCGGGACTGATCTCTCCCACAACAGGTACTGAAACGCTGAAAAAACCAACATGGAGTACGGAGCGCTCCTTCTCCGTGTTGCCTTGACCAACGCCTCAACCGGAAGTTTCTTAGATGTAGTTCCATTGAGGACTACACATTGAGTGCAATTTATTAGCTAGTTTACTATCTGGTGGTGATGTTGTCTATTCTTCATTGTTCTTACCAAGTAGTGGGTTATGGTCTACTTCATCAAATGCATTACTGAAGTCCAACTATATTATGTCCAGAGCATTTTGCTGGTCTACTAGTTTAGTCATTTTTTCAAAGAATGCAATAAGAATTATGTGGCATGATCTATTTTTGACAAACCATTTTGTTCCCTTTTTTGAGGATGGGAACCACGTCAGCTCTTTTCCAGTCCTCTGGTAGTTCCCCAGTGGCCCAGTATCTTTGAAAAATACAGTTCAGTGGTTTCGAAATCACATCTGCTATCTCCTTCAGAACTCTGGAGTGTAACCTTTTTCGCCCTGGTGATTTGCACTTGTCTATAGTGGAAAGATAAGACAAGTTCAAGTTACTATTTTCTTCCCAATTTAATTTGTATTCCTGGTTTGTCTTTTATGGTTCTGCCTTTGGTAGTTTGAACTATTTTTTTCCTTTTGCATGAAGATAGATGCAAAGAATTAATTAAGCAGCTCTGCTTTCTCTGCTCCCCATTACTTCCTTGCCATCTTCTTCCATTAGTGGACAAATTGTTTTCGGTATCTATATATCTGTATCTGTATCTCTCTATCGCTATCACCTGGAGGAAAAGAAAATAGGAAGGGAGAGAGACAAGAACAGGCCATTAATTAGGTTTGTCTGGGTAACGACCATGGAAGCATGTGAGGAGTCTAGGAGCTGTAACATGTTTCTTGTGAACCCATTTGTTTTGGGCCAAAGGGAGATGTTTCCATCCCACTAAGTATTGGGTTCCTCTGTAGTATTTTCTGAAGTCAAGGATTTCCTTAATTTAAAAATGTTGTTCTCCTTCCACCATAATGTGCTGTGATGCAAGGGCGGCCACTGGCCTTAAAGGTGAGATTATCTCTGGTTTTGGGAGTAAAACACTGGGTAAACTTGCTTTAAGGCTTTTGGTAACTCAAGTTCCACTATGACCAGGTTTATAATATGTGTGATTAGGAAGGGTCCAATGAATTTTGGGTCCAACTTCTTTGAGGGCTGTAAGGATTGCAAGAACCTTGTTGAAAGGTATACTTGATCCCCCATGTTAAATGGTTTACGCTCCACTCTCTTTTTGTCTGCCTGTGCTTTGTTGATGGCTCGGGCTTCATCTAGTGCTTTGCGAACCACCAGCCATGTATTTTGTAGTTGATTTATCCACTCCTTTAAGGATGGTATTTTGGGTTCACTGGTTGGCAGCTCTGGCACTGGGTTGAATTCCTGATCTGTGCACACCTGGAAGGGAGTGAACCCCATGCTTGAGTGCACAGCATTGTTATAGGCAACCTCTGCAAACAGCAAGAGGTTAGTCCAATCACCCTGTTGATAGTTAATAAAGTACCTAAGGTATTGTTCCAGAATTGAGTTCATATGTTCTGTCCCACCATTAGTTTGAGGATGATGATTCGAACTCAGACCCTGGTCAATCCCCAAAAGGACCAAAAATGTCCTCAAAAATTTGGAGGTGAACTGGATCCCCCTGTCAGAGATTATATGATGTAGAGCACCATGAAGGTGGTAGACGTGGTGAAGGAACAGTTTTGCCAGTGTTTTAGCAGTTGGGATCTTTTAACATGAGATGAAGTGGATCTGATTCAAGAACAGGTCGGTTCAAGAACAACCCAGATGATGCTGTTTCTTGTGCTTTCTGGCAATTCTACTATAAAGTCCATAGAAATCTCTCTCCAGGGTGCTGAAGGCTGTGCTACTGGCTGCAGAAGGCTGGGCGGTTTCCCTTGCCGTCGCTTGGCAGCTGCACAGATGGGGCAACTGGCTACATCCATTGATTTACATACATAAGTAGAAAAGCAACTTAGAAATATTGCCCATGTATTGGGCTTCTTGATAGGCCAAAAATGAAGGGTCCAGTTAAAAATTAATTAAAATTGAAATAGTGTTACCTATTTTTAAAAGATGCATTAATTTTTGGCATGTTTTCATTTATTGCAATGACTGTCTTTTTTCACAGTATTATTTCTCAATTTGTAGTCTCCCTGTAGTTGTTTAGATTAGGGTAAATAAACTTTGCCCAAATTTGTTTTTTATTTATAAAAGTTTTTTTTTATTTTTTAGACAAACACACAAATACACAAACACACAATGTATTTTCTTTGAACAGAATATTTGGCTGGTTTACAAATTTAAACAGTGTTTAGTCATTTCAATTAAGTTTACAATTTCTATATTTCCTTTTTGCCATATTTATTTCTTATCTATTTTTAAACCAATATTACCCTTAATTCTCATCTCTAATCTTAATCATAATCAAATTCAATTTTTCAATAATACTATATTATACCCCTTCCCATTGTCATCTATTTTTATAACGATAGTTATAAAACCTCACATTGGTTACTTATGTAACATTACAATTGTTTAATATAAATCCAACATTTTAGTATACATCAGTAGTCAATTAGTTATATTTACCAATAATAATAAACCAAATAATTTCCCCCCTTATGTTACTCATTAAACTCTCCCAATAAATCAAATAGTTTTGCCTATATAATCCTCCAAATCACAACTTAATCATTTATACTTTCATCACAATATATAATTTAAAATATTTCAATTGTTACAATTTCCCTAATTAAATTCAACAATGTTCTAGCTGTTATCCAAGCTACAACTTAATCCTTTCTACTTTCACCACCATATACCATTACAGGTATTACGATTGCTACAGTTTATGCTTATTCATATTTCTAAAAGAAATTCAAAAAAAGAAAAACTTGTTATTTTCTAGATTTTAAAGATACAGAAACAAATATTCCAATTATTATTCATTTCATTCTTACAATCGTATGATTTCCCATTTCTTATTACTATTCATATTTCAATTCTAAATATATATAACATCTTTCTCTTTCATTTCTTTTTCTTTTTCTCCCTTCCCATTTTTATTTTTACCTTTTTCTTTCTCCTTTTTTTCTTTTGTGTTTTGAAATCTTGAACTTTCCTCTTTTGCCCTAGATTTCCCCTTGTTTCCCATCTCTTTTCTTCTTTTCTTATCTCCCCACTATTTTTCCCACTGTTTATTCCAGTGTAATCATTCTGTATTTCACAAATCTGGACTCTTCTATTTTGCCCTGCATTTCCTGTTGTTTTACATCCTTTTCCTCTCTTTTTTTTCTTTTCACTGTTAATCCCAGTGTAATCATTTAAGTTTTTTGTGTTCTTTCTATGCCACCCTTCTTTCCTCCTTTGTCTCTTTCCACCCTTTCTGTTTTTCCATTGTTAATCCCAAAGTAATCTCTAAAAGCCTCCTTTTTACTATTTACATATTTAATCATTTTTCCAAAATTAATCTCATTGTCTTTAACTTCTTTTTTATATTCAGTCTCTGTATCTTGCTTCTCTGTCTTTGTTTCCTTGTTAGCTTAGCATGCTCTGTCTCAATTTTTGGATCCTCAAGTTTCAATTCTCTGCGTAACATTGTAATTATTCCTCTTATTTCCGCTTTCCATGACGAGTACATCATTTCCATCATTTCTCTAATTTCCTGCACCATTATGTTCTTTCTGTGTTAATATTGTTCCAGTTTTAAAAGTCCTGTTGTTTCCCTTTTTTTTCTAAAGTCAAGCCACTTGCAGACAAAGCAATCCTCCCCAAAAGTTCTCATGACTACTATCACTGATGTAGTTCAAAATTTTCCAAAACAAAGATTCCAAATTGCAATGCTCTTTTTTCTCCTAAAGATGTCTCTCTACAATCCACAATTCTCTTAATTGTTTAACAAAGTGTCTATTTTGTATCAATCCTCATTTGCAATCTAGCTTCTTTTTTCTCTTTTTAACTTTGAAAATACCAAATCAATTTTATAGTCCAGTCCAAATTAAACAATACTTTCCCCCTCTTTTTTTCCTCTCCTTTATTTTATCTTTAGGTATACAGAACTTGTTGCAGGGATTAATATCCAATTGTCTTTTATTTTTCTTAGCCTTCAAAAAGAAAGGATCTATTTGTTTTCTTTCCAATCCTTTAGTCAATTTTGGGGTTATTTCTTCTAATTCTGGAAGTTTTTCAGATAATTTTATTCAAAAGTCAATTTTCTTTTTGGGGTTTTGTCCATTTAAATTCCGCTTGCATCCTCTTTTTCTTTCGCCATGCCTGTTAGCCGCTAGTTTTACGCTGGGGGTTTCAGGTTTAAAAATAATTTTTTTGGTTGCTACTTCGCCTTTAGGTTGGCTGTAACTCACCCGGTTTCAAAAACTCTGTTTCATTCACTGCTCCTGCTCAATACTTAGTCCGGTTGCTCCAGCTTCTTGACAGCCGCAATGGCTGCTGTCCCCGCTGCCGAATTGGAGAGAGATTCCTCTGACCTTCGAGGAACATGCCTGTTCCTCTTGGTCTTCCAAGGTGACTCTCCTTCTTCCCCATCCCTACAGGATGGTTCTGGTCTGAAGACCCCTCGGCAGCGGTTCGTCAGTCCAGGTTTTCACAGAGCTCATCAGAGCACGCTAATTCCCAGACTGTCTCGCCGCGATGCTTCCAGTCGACCTCCCAAATGACTTGTATGTGTTACCCATATACACTACTTGTGAATTTGTATTGTCTTATGAATAATTATTTGTTGAGCTGTGATATTGTTAACTTGTTATGCACTACAGTGTTTTGTAGTACTTAGTATTGATTGATTTCATGTCATTTTTTGATTCATGGACCAGATAGTGAAATAACAAATCTCATGTTCAAGAACAAGTTTCAACTTAGCATAAAATTCTAGTCCCATTAAAAATAGATTATAAAAAGTGTTTAAATTGCAGTAGTTTGCATCCATGTCTGTATTTTTTAACTACATTTTTCACACATTACATGTTACATTACATTACACACATTACACATACATACATTCACACATTTTCACACATTAAATAAATGGACGTAAGCAATCAACTCCTGAAGCAATGTCAATGAATACACTTCCTATTAGGCTAGTATATTGGGGTATCTTTCATATTTCTAAAATCAGCTTTTAGATGTGAATTGTATGGATTCATGATAGTTCCAAACCTCTTCATCACTAAGAATATTTTTATAACTGAGATTCCAAGATTTGCATTAAATGAGGTAAGTCAAAATCTGATGAGGCAACCTTTGCACATGTTAAAAAAAGGAGATATCCATCCCTTTCAATAATCTTTATATTATAATTTACTATTTAATTCATTTTAGTTTTGCTGCTTATGCAAAGTCTAGTCCCAAATTAATGTTAAGCTTATGTTCTTTCTTAAAAACACTAAGAACTATTTTACTGAATAAGATCAAGAATTACTTTTGAGGGATTTTCCAAACTGCAATGCATATTCCTGATTCGTCTCAACTAGTTAGTAAGCATATCAAAAAATATCTTTTACCCTATCTGCTTTATTCAAACTGTATAGTTCTAGACTTCAATACAATTCAGTAAAAAAAAATAGCCGGTTTGGTCTAGTGGTTATGGCACTGTGCTAGAAAGCAGGAGACTTGTAAGTTCTAGTCCTGCCTTAGCCATGAAATTTAGCTTTGAGACCTTGGGCCAGTCACTGTTTCTTATCCCAACCCACCCCGCAGGTTTGTTGCTCTGGAGAAAATAGAATGGAGGAGTATTGATTATGTTTGCGACCTGCAATTATTTGTAAAAATAAAGATGGAATACCAACAAGCAATACAACTATCTTGGCAATTTTCTCTGCAACAGGAAGCCATGGATAATAAATATGTATTATTCCAAAATATGTATTGGTCTTTACTTCCAATAAAATTACAGTGTGTCTATTTTTTTCTTTTATAACCTGCTACAGTACTGCATTCTGTAGATATTTGATTGCACCTCCTATCCATGTTATTTTTCTTAACCTCTCAAAAATAATGAGAGGTAACAGTAGTTTTGTTGTACTCAGTGTATTAAGTTAAGACCTGGAGTTCTGTTTTTGGGGGTAATTCCACTTACCATGAGAAATGTAGTTCTGAACTATAGGAGCTCCTATTTAAAGTAACCACAATCAAGAAAAAGAGTTGGTGCTGTTATGGATTCCTGCTCATGGTATATGTACTCCTTATAACCAAAGAGTGAAAAAAAACCCCTAAAGTTCAATTGCTTAATTTTAGGTATGAATTGATGCAGAGAGGTGTGCTTGAACCTAAAGATGTTGGATTTGTTCCAGATGCCTATACTTGCAATCAGCATTTGGAGAGGGAAAATATATATTTGAAGAAAGAAATGGAGAACTATAAATTTGCAGCTAAGTATGTTCATGTTGTTGTTATTAAGTTACATTTTTTTAGAGATTTGGATGGAAAAAAATTCTTGGCATCAGATGATCAATAGAAGGTGATCAGTTTTCAATGGCAGTATTGATGTTTGCAAGTCTGGTAAAGAATGTGTAAAATAGCTGTTAATCCATCAATACCCAAGTTAATTTGTTTCTGTAATACTGCTTAATTAAAAAGGCTCTGAGTGCTTTCAATAATGTAAAAGTGAACTACTGTAAATAGAATTAAAAGAAAAAATAAACCTCAATCCCCAAAACAATAATTGCCTACATCAGGGAGGGGACGTGCCATACAATGACCTATCCAAGGACATCTGGAACATCCAGGTCTCCTAGCAGCTTTCCTGCATGTCAGAAGGGTTGGTGCTGGCATGACCCCAGGTGGAGTGCTGCTCTAAGACAGAGAAGCTATTGTGAAAAGGTATATGCTCTTTTTTTCCCTTCTCCAACAGCCCCTCAAGGATGAACCTCAAAGAGTATCTTCCCTACTCCTTTTTATTGGTTGACCAGAAGCTACTGGGAGAAGCTACTTCTAATATTTATTACATTATATACCCTTTATCTATCAGTATTGTTGAAACAAAGATAAAATACCTGTATGCTGAAATGTGTTGAAGAAGTCAAACATTTCAAAGTGGTGGTGTTTTTTCACCTGATTCTATTGTCTTTAATGTTTCCTGATTCTGCATTGTTTAGGGTTATATTGAACTTACCGTATATACTCATGTATAAGCCGAGTTTTTCAGCCCATTTTTCAGGCTGAAAAACGCCCCCTAGGCTTATACGTGGATCACGAAAAAAATGACTTTTTCCCTGCAAGCTAGGAAACAGCGGGAGAACGGGGTTTGCTTATCCCACCCACTCCCAATCTATTGGGACTGCCTCCTGAGTTCCAGCTGATGGCTAGAGGAAAAAAAAACCTTTAAATTCTTGCTGCGGGGCTTCAAAGGCCCCCCCTACAGCTGGTCAGGGTTAAAAGAAAACAAATGAGAAGATCGGTGCCGGCTGAAAAAGGTGCCTGCTGCAAAGAGCACATTTTTTTTCCTCCTTGTCCTGAAACCAAAAGCGAAACTAAAACAGCTTGTTGGCTTTGCTGTTTGCTAAGGCAGATTTCTTTTTCCTCATCAAAAAAGGTTGGTGCAAACAATGGGAAATTTATGGCAAATGGCAAAAGAGGGGAGTTCAAGATTTTAAAACACAAAAGAAAAAAAAGCTCTATTTAAATAGGGAATTGTAATAATTGAGATATTATTAATTGTATATTGTGTTGAAAGCAGAAATGGTTAAGTTGTGGTTTGGAAGAATATTGGGGGAAATTATTTGGTTTATTATTATTGGTAAATATAATTAATTGATTTGTAAGAAATTGGATTGCATGGAAATAATTGGAATATTCATGTTCATATTGATTAACATACAAAAAAGATAGTTATATAACTAATTGATTTATATTAAAATGTTGAATTTGTATTAAACAACTGTAATATTACATAATTAAGCAATGTGAGGATGGATATAAAAATAGATGACAATGGGAAGGGGTATAATATAGAATAGAAGTGAAAAATTGAATTTGATTAAGATTAGAGATAGGATGAAGGGTAATATTGGTTTTTTAAAAAATAGATGAGGAATAAATATGGCAAAAAGGAAATATAGAAATTGTAAATTTAATTGAAATGACTAAACACTGTTTAAATTTGTGAACCAGCCAAATACTCTGTTCAAAGAAAATACATTGTATGTTTGTATGTGTGTTTCTAATTATTGCTATTTATTCATATTTGTTCTCTTTTATTCTTTAAAGTTTAACAATTCATTCTTTATCTTAATATCTTTATATGTGTTTGGGGTTGGTTTTCTTCCCTTTCATCTTTTTTATTGTACAGCAATCTTTCTCCTCAAACCTACCACCTCTTTTCTTTCCTTCTTACTTTCTCTTCCCCCCCCTTCTTCTCCTCCCTACTTCCTCTTCCTCTCTTCTTCTCCTCCTCTCTTCCTCCCTCTCCTTTTATGCACATGGACTCCTTTTATGCACATGGACTACTCAGAGGGCTGAAAAAGTTATTTTTGACTGGTCCTCGCACTTG
>WNWU01013456.1:200103-248977 GCA_012654045.1 Ptyas mucosa
TGCACAAAAGGACTACCCAGAGGGCTGAAAAAAGTGATTTCTGACAGGTCCTTGCACTTTTGACCAGTCTTTTTTTATTTTGAAATTTATCAGTAGCTGCTGCATTTTCCACCCCCGGCTTATACGCGAGTCAACAAGTTTTCCCAGTTTTTGGGGGTAAAATTGGGGGGTCGGCTTATGTGCGGGTCAGCTTATACACGAGTATATACGGTAAAAGTAATGGTAGGATACAAATACATTGCATTACTGGATATAAAAAGATATTGGTATACTTTATTTCATACTACATTGGTTTTAATGGAAATCTTTAGAAATTTCCTGAATTTTAAATTCTGTTAGTATTTGAAATGAAAATGTACATCTTCTATTTATATATTACTGTATGATTACAAAAACCTGATAGAATTATTAAGTCAAATATAGAGTAAAATAACCCTCTATAAAATATTAAATATTCATTTTATGTCAGAAGCAAAATCCACAATGGCAGGTAAAGACAGTAGGTAAAGACAGTAGGAAGTAGAGATGCATTTTTGTTGCATCTGATATTTTTATTCTTAGTAGGGGAAAAAACTAGGAGTATGCCAATAGCAGCAATAGTTTTCTGAATTTGGTGGATACTGAAATCCCAATATTCCTGCAAGAAGCTACTTAACTGAGGACACAGATTTTAGGAGCTGTGGTGGTGCAGTGATTAGAATGCAGTATTTCAGGCTAACTCTGCCTACCACCAGGAATTTGATCCTGACCAGCTCAAGTTTGACTCAGCCTGCCATCCTTCTGAGGTTGGTAAATGAGGATCCAGATTATTGGGGGCAATATGCTGATATTTGTAAACTGCTTAGAGAGTGGAGTGGAATATACATGTAACTGCTACTGCTATTTCATTATTAATAAAAATTATTATTTTTAACCAATTTTTAACACTTTAATTCAAGCATAGAAAATTAGAACAGAATCTCAGCATAGAAAATTATTTCTTATGAAGTAATATTGTTAGGAGAGCCAGTTTAGTGGTTAGGCTAGAAACTGGCAGACTGTGAATTCTGATTCCACCTGAGGCACAAAGCCAGGTAGTGACTTTGCACCAGTCACTTTCTTTCAGTCCTTGGAAGGAAGCAATGGCAATAATTTCTGAAAAACCTTGCCAAGAAAACTGCAGGGGACTTGTCCAGTCAGTCTCCAAGAATTAGATTCAACTGAATGGAAGTAAAACTCTTTTTCTAGTACTCTTTTTATTTATTTAGCATATGACAAATAAATGGACATAGTAGTTCAAATGTTAAGGTCCAGTCCACACAGCCATTCAAGGACAGGGTGGTCCTTTGCCATGTATTTAGAGAGCCAGGAGTTCTACAAAGATGTCTGGCTGCCAACTGTTGTTAACTGCCAATTCTTCAATGTAGTCTGGCTGCCACTTGTTGCTAGTCATTTGATTCACACTACCGTGCTATCCAGGGTGCACCACAAGGAGGCGAACGAGCACCACACCCCTCTAATACTCTATTAAAAACCTCTGCATTGGGTTCTTGTTAAATTTACCTGAATTTAATTCTAGATATGTATAGTACTAACTCCCGAAGGAGCCACCGATGACTTTCTATCAAATCTACCCATCCCTGATTTTCAATGAATTGTAGGCACACAATTCACATGACTAGGAAAAGAACAAAGTTGTTAGGCAAGAGCAAGTTCACTCACTCAAAGTTCAATCATACCACACATTGTTTTGATAAGAAGGAAAATGCACAGGCGAGAAACAAAATCCATGCAAAAATAACAGAACATGCCATATATCTAGAATATACCATTACACTTACTGTTGACAAAAACAAATGAGGGATGTAGATAACAGGTTAAATGAAACCAGGACAGGCAATAGAGCTAGATCAAGTGCTAATGTGCTTCTTTTATTGGAGATTTTAAGAATATATTTCTGAGACAGGAAGGCTAGTCCTCATGATAGATTCCCTAAAGAATAGAAATTTATTGAGAAATCATATTTTTCCCCCATGCAGTAAAGCTAAAGAGGCACTGCTAAAAATGCAGAGAGAGCGTGACTTCCATAGAATGCATCATAAAAGAGTAGTCCAGGAAAAGAACAGACTCATTAATGACATTAAAAGGTACGTAAATACAAATCTATTTGATACTAGTTCTATCGATCAGTTTATTACAGTCTTAGACCAGAGACCTGATATTAGTTGCAACTGCTGCTTTTTGTATATAGTTTCCTGACTGATACAATTTATATAATAGATCTATATGAAATATTCCTAAACTTCAAGATCATTATCTTGCTGAGGCATACCTGGCGATGTTTTATCTCTGCTGATCAATAAATGGATGATGCAAGCTTCTTTCCATGATGAAGGAAATTCTTGATGCTTGGAATCTCATTCCATACCTGAGCTAACAATTTAATTAAAATTTTTGGAAAAGTTGTGCAATATATTCCATAGATGCTATAATGTCCTGGAACTTTGCTTTGTTTTTATTTTTTTTTAAATTATATTTTTATTAAGATTTTTTTTTAATCTATAAGCTTTATGAATAATATTGTATTCGAATGCTCTTTAGCCTTTTCGGCACCAGATGTTGTTCACTTTAATAGTATATAACAAATAGCTTCATCATGTACTGTACATTGTAGAAACATGTCTGCTCCATCCCAAATTGAGGTAATAGTTATTTTGTCTTGCTCCTTTTGCATTGGAAAGACAACAATTTATCTGACATTGCTTTTTCCAAAATATTTCTGATTAACAAAATTCAACTTCTCATGTATTTCATTTACTTCCATTAAATCTAGTTGATTATACATTTCTTTCATTTTTTGTTTTAAATAGATGATTGTTTACAAAGATAATAATGATATATAGAGTAAAACATTATGGGAAAGTTTGCCAGATAAAGGTTCCTTTAAAGTGGATTTGTGCATGTTTCAGAAGGAAAACAAACAATTTATATTTCCAAGAATCAGAATATCTTTGCACCATAAAAAGGAATAAAAAAAAATTTAATAGATCTTTATTTTGTTATCATTTGGGCATAAATTATATCAATTGTTTTTTTCTCAAATTCAGCCTTAAAACATAATTTTCCCTAGTTCATCTTGAGTTTGTTTTTCAAATTCCAAATTCAAATATTCAAATATATACAGTAGCTGATCCATTTCTTCTTATCTGCCTGAGACTACAAATGTATGATCAAAGTATTTTCATTCTGACAGCTTTACAGGAGTCTTGAAGATATATAATATGTGCATTTTCCTTTTAGAGTTTCAAACATTTATTTTTCCTTTTAAATTAGCTATTCATAATATTAATATCAGTTGAGAAATAGTTTAAGAAGAAATAACAGCTGCTTTGTACAACTTCATTTTCTGTGTCTTCTCTGCCTTTATTACCTTATTCTCTTACAGCCAATGACTGGAGTATTCCATTGGCATCTATTTAGATCTGCTCCAGTCCGGTTTCAGGCCTGGGTACAGCACGGAAACGGCATTGGTCGCGTTGGTGGATGATCTCTGGAGGGCTCGGGGTAGGGGCTATTCCTCTATCCTGGTCCTGTTAGATCTCTCAGCGGCTTTTGATACCATCGACCATGGTATCATGTTGCGCCGGTTGGGGGGATTGGGAGTGGGAGGCACCGTTTTGCGGTGGTTCTCCTCCTATCTCTCTGACCGGTCGCAAATCTGTGTTGACAGGGGGGCAGTGGTCGACCCCAAGGCGCCTTGTTTGTGGGGTGCCACAAGGGTCGGTCCTCTCGCCCCTCCTGTTCAACATTTTTGTGAAGCCGCTGGGTGAGATCATCCGTGGTTTTGGGGTGAAGTTCCATCAGTACGCTGATGACACCCAGCTGTACATCTCCACCCCAGACCATCCCAACGATGCCTTGGAAGTGATGTCCCGGTGCCTGGAGGCCGTGCGGATCTGGATGGGGAGAAACAGGCTTCGACTCAACCCTTCCAAGACTGAGTGGCTGTGACTGCCGGCGTCCCGTTATAGCCAGCTGATGCCATCGCTGGTTATTGGGGGTGAATCACTGGCCCCCACAGAAAGGGCTCGCAACTTGGGTGTCCTCCTGGACTCACGGCTGTCTTTAGAAGAGCATACGACGGCCGTGGCCAGGGGGGCTTTTCATCAGGTTCACCTGATATGCCAGTTGCGCCCCTTTCTCGATCAGGACTGCCTACGCACGGTCACTCAAGCACTCGTCACTTCTCGTCTGGACCACTGTAACACTCTCTACATGAGGCTCCCCTTGGGGTGCACCCAGAGGCTCCAACTGGTGCAGAATGTGGCTGCGCGGGGGATTATGGGAGTGACGGGGCGCTCCCATGTGACACCTCTCCTGCGTGAGCTGCATTGGCTTCTGGTGGACTTCCGGGTGCGCTTCAAGGTGTTGGTGACTACCTTTAAAGCGCTCCATGGCTTAGGGCCGGGGTATTTACGGGACCGCCTTCTGCCACTAATTGCCTCCCACCGGCCAGTTCGCCCCCACAGAGAGGGCCTCCTCAGGGTGCCGTCAGCCAGACAATGTCGGCTGGCGACCCCCCGGGGGAGAGCCTTCTCTGTGGTGGCGCCTACCCTCTGGAATGACCTCCCCCCAGAGATACGAGTGATCCCAGATCTCCGGACTTTTCGTCGGGCCTTAAAACTCATTTTTCCAGTTAGCTGGGTTGGCCTGACCCCATGTTTTCGGTTTTAAAGTTTTGATACCCATTTTAATTCAAATTGTTTTAAAATTATGGGCCAAATTTCATTTAAATTATTTTAAAATTTGTCTTAATTTTTGTATATAATGTTTTTTAGTTGGCTGTTCACTGCTCTGAGTCCGCAAGGAGAGGGGCGGTATAAAAATTTAACCAAATAAATAAATAAATAACAAATAAATCAGTGGAATATACAAAAGCTTTGCCACCACACATAAAGGCCTATAGATGAAAGAGAATGGACATCCATATCAGAATTTTTTTTTTGAGCCATTGTCAAAAAGCTATCGTTTCCCTTCTTTCTGGAATATCTGGAGGTACTTTTGACAGAATCTCAATTCTTCTGTTTCTGAATTTTAAGGAAGAATTTCTCCTTTTTTATTTTAATATTGCTTCTTTTGTCTTGAAATATGTGAATTTAAGAAATATCTGGCATTTTATTCTTTTGTTCTGTCCATGAATTTATTCTGAAAATTTAATGTATTTCCAAAACTTCATCAATATTCACACCAGATTTTGAATAAATTTCCCACTTCTCTTTCAAAATAACTTTTCTCAAAATTCTTAGATAAATCTCTGAACATGTTTAGCTTTTTTTGGGAGAGGGGGGTTCTCTGAACTGAAGAGAACTTTTGGTGTCCATTAATTCATTGTATTCATTATTAAAGTCACTCTTAAAACCACAAATATATGATCAAAGTATCCAAATCTTTTTTATTTTTGTTGAATTTACTGGTAATATTATATTCCAGTATAATGCAATTACCGTATATACTCGAGTATAAGTCGACCCGAATATAAGCCGAGGCACCCAATTTTACCACAAAAAACTGGGAAAACTTATTGACTCGAGTATAAGCCAGGGGTGGGAAATGCAGCAGCTACTGGTAAATTTCAAAATAAAAATAGATACCAATAAAATTACATTAATTGAGGCATCAGTAGGTTAAATGTTTTTGAATATTGATTTCAAAGAAAAACAGTAAACTAGCTCTGTAAATGGAAAAGAGGATCAACAAAAACAATATGGTATCAACAATAACTTTAAAAGTACTGTATATGAGTTAGGTAGCTATATAAATTTGCTTAATAAATACAATGGGAAGGGTCTTTGGGGATTCCAGAATTTACATGGCACTAATTGGATTTTTGCACCGGTCAAAAGTGCGAGGACCTGTCAGAAATCAGGTTAGTCCTTTTGTGCATATGGACTACTCAGAGGGCTGAAAAAGTTATTTTTGACTGGTCCTTGCACTTTTGACCAGTCCTCGAACTTACGACTGTCCTCACATTTTACATTTTTTGCCCTATCTTGTCACCATGGTGAAGAGAAGCAGTTGTGAAATGAGTGACATGGTTGTTAAGATTGCTGCATGGGCATAAATGTGAGGATGGTCATAAGTGTGAGGACCGGTCAAAAGTGCGAGGACCTGTCAGAAATGACTTTTTTCAGCCTTCTGAGTAGTCCCTATACACATATATCACATGACCAGCTAGCCGCGCCCACCCAGTCACTGGCTTGATCTAATTTCAGGCAAGTTCAATCCTCTGTTACGAGATACCTGCATTCTCTCTCTCTCTCCCTCCTTTTTCTTTTTCTTTCTTTCTTTGTCTCTTTCTTTCTTCTCTCTCTCTCTCTCTCTCTCTCTCTCTCTCTCTCTCTCCCCCCCTCCCTTTCTCCTTCTCATCTGGCATTCTTAGAGCTCCACTACTGATTAGCTTAGCCCAGGGGTTGGCAAATGTGGCCCTTTTGCAACCTGTGGACTTCAACTCCCAGAATTCCTGAGACAGCCAAGCTGGGAGAATTCTGGGAGTTGAACTCCACAGGTTGTAAAGGCCACATTTACCCACTCCTGGCTTAGCCTGAGCAAGGATAGCTAGCAGCCAATTACAAGAAGCTCTCAATTACAAGAAGCTCTCAACTCAAGCTCAGTGCACATGGGATCTCCCTAAACAGTGAGTATTTCTTTGTTTCTTTCTCCCTTGAAGCCCCACCCACCCCCGCAGGCCATTTTTGCTTCCATGAGGCTGCAGGGAGTCTTGCTAGGCCCCTCCCCTCATGCCCCTAGCAAGCCTCCCTGCAACCCCTGGGAGCAAAAAAGGGGTGTGGGGGAGGGGTGCTGCACCCCCCATCCCCCTTTTTGGCTTTAGCAAGCCTCCCTGCAACTCCTGGGAGCCAAAAGGGGGCACGGGGGAGGGGTACTGCACCCCCCATGCCCCATTTTGGCTGTAGCAAGCCTCCTTGCAACCCCGGGAGCCAAAACGGTTGCAGGAAAAAAGGCATTATTTTGTCACTCCATTATAAGCCGAGGGGGGCTTTTTTCAGCATGAAAAATGTGCTGAAAAACTCGGCTTATACTCGAGTATATACGGTAATCTCTGAGAATATATTTCACAATAAAGTACAGCAGGTTGATTGTAACAAATGTGGGATCTCTTCTGTTTTTTAAATAGTCCTTCCCTACAATGTCATCTCCTATTTAGTTTTGATAGCTAACAAGCAATTTTACACCCAGGAACAAAAATTCAATAGATCTCAATGTTGTAATATATAAGTGGCAGATAATACAAGAAAAAATTAAGACTGCAAGGCAAGAAGCTAGCCTTAAACTCTTAAAAGAAAACATTTAATTATTCTTGATCTTTATACTAAAAATCTAAGCAATTTCCCAGTCTACATGTCTTAATCTATGTTTTGTTTCAAAATTGAAAACCTTGAGTAGATATTCCGTATGTTGGATTTTCCTCTTGTGGATAAAAAAATTCACAAGAGAGGAATGTGTTAAAAGTCCCTGTAAACCTATAAGATAAACAAAGCTGTTTATAGAAATATAAATCCAGAATAATACAGTTAGGCTAATAGAACCAGAATCAGTTCTTTCCATATATGGAATAATTATATTAAATAATGTAGTTTTTTTAAACAAATTTTTTTGGGTTTCTTAGTAAGAGCTAAAATAATAGGTCACTGTTGTTGTTCCCATCAGGGGGAAATGAGTGGAATTTTAAAAGAAATGGCATTGATGTTCCAAAGTGTCAATGACACTGTGACAAAAAACTACATGGAGATAAAGAACTTAAATGCATAACATAGATTGGAAAATGGAAAATATTCTACAAGAGACAATGAATAAATATCAAAATGTCCAGGAAAGGGAGGAGAGAACAGAAAGAATGGAGGAATAGATAGAACAGACAAATCAGCAAATAAAACAAGAAGACAAGAAGGAGAAGACAAAGACAATAATGACTGATGAAACAAATCAAGGAAAAAGTATTTTAAGAGATTTAAAAATGGAATTGGAACAGGAAGATACTTGCGAAAGGGAGATAGATACTTGGGCAGACACTCTGGAGGTCTGGCAGCATAAGATGGTAGAGATGGGGAAAATATTTAGATTAAATAGTAAAGAGGGAGATGTAGATAGAGACAAAGATCCAAGAGAGGAATATGGGAGGCAAGCCAAAAAACAAATATGAGTTGAAGTGTTAAAAAGGGGAAGAGATGATGGATAGAAAGGAAATGCCTTTTAATATAATGGTGGTGTTAGCTCCAGCGTGCTGTCGGCATGGAGCTGCCATTCTTGGGGGGAGGAACTCACAAACCTTGTTTCAGCCCAACATCTGTTTCATTGAGCTTCCCAGGAACTGATAGGATTGATGGGAGGGAATAGCTGGGAGATGACATCATCATGGCCAGCTGGAAATAACAAGTGGATTAACTGTTGCTGGTTGTAAATATTCAAGTGAATTAACTGTTTAGATGCTGGTTGTAAATACTCAAGAATTAAACATAAGCCAACTTCCGGGTCACATGGGAGGGAGCAGCGCGTGTGATTGGGTGGGTGGTGATAACTAATGGATAAATGGTGGTGGGAAGCACAGGGCAATAGCCCTAACAAGATTTTCATTTGTGATTGTCAGTGAGTGCCAAGAAGTGATTAAACTAAAGTTTAAACCATCCAGGTTTGTCTCCTTTTATTCTCCATTGTGGGTGGAGACAGCAGCCAGCATGGGTTGTCCTAGCCCATTCAGATTGGAGGGCTGAGTCTGTCATAGGTCTTAAATCCCGCCTATGTTGCCGGGCAGACCCAGCTTTGACTCAGTCCTTCAGTCTGGACAGGCGTGTGGGACTGTCTCTCTGGCGTTTTTTGGAGATTTTTTCTCTTTTTTCTGTGCCTTTGGCTCTTTTTCCCTTTATCCCTTGCTATTGGATTTCTTGGTTTGACTTGGCTCTGGTTATTGGACTTTGCTTGCGGATTCTGGACTTTCAAGTAAGAGCTTTCCCTCAGTAGCGGTCTAACTGCTTTCTGAGGGAACTTTCCCTAGAGATTTATTGTTTTTCTGTTGCTGGCTCCCTTCTTTGCCTTTGTCTGCACCTTTTATCGCTGTTTGGAGCCTGCGGAGCTTCGCGCTCCCCTGCGCGGCTGCCTTGCATGGCTGCCTTGCCGCCTTTTACAATTTTATTTTTATTTGAGGACTGTGGAGCTTCGCGCTCCCCGCCGTGCCTGTTGCCGTTCTGTTGGTGCTTGTCGGCTGTTATCATTGCTGCCGATCGCCGCTGCCGCGTTAATTGCTTGCCAACCTACAGCTGTCTTTTACGGAGCCGGAGCGGCGTGGGAGGCTTGATTGACACCGCCCGACTCTCAGCTGATATTCGGAGCGCTGCGGAGGCTTGACTTTTAGTGGAGTTTCGCGCTCCCTGATATCTTCTCGCTCGTGTTGCCTGTATAACAGCGGTGGCCATTAGTGGAGTCTCGCGCTCCCCTTTTATACCGTGGATTCGGCTCCGCCTCCTTCTTCAGTTTGGCAGTTGGGACTTTCGCGCCTTTGCGCTGTCAGCCATTTGCGGAGTCTAGCGCTCCCATTTTACAGCGCTCATTTCTTTGCCACGCCTCCTTGTGACTGTCGGCCTTAGTGGAGCTCTGCGCTCCCATACTATTACATTTATAAGGTTGCCTGTCTCTCCAGCACCTTTCTGCCTTTCACCTTTTATTGGGATCGAGTGGCTATTATCTCTCCCTATTGGCTTTACTGGCTGGCCCTAGTGTGGAGCTCTTGCGCTCCCCCCCCTGGTTTGGGGACATTTTTTTGCCTATACCATTTGACAGGGCCTTTATCATAGTGACTGTCATCTGCACTTCCCATTTGGCCATGCCCAAGAGCTTGCATAAGTCTAAGCATGGGCGGAGGGCCTCCAGCTCCACAAGGGAGGCGGTTTCGGCCTCGAGTAATACATCCGCCCTGCCATCCAAAACCGTTTCTGACCGCCCTCGTCACAGGTCGACCAGTCACTCTGTTTCCTCCCGAGCAGAACGCTGCCGGGATAAAGTTTTACAAAAAATTTGTGCTAAAGCCAGTGGCCAGTCAGAGGTCAAGGATGGAGGGACCGCTTCGGCCCGTACAACCGACCCGTCTCCTGTTGTGGTTCAGTCTGACCAGGCATCGCTGAAGGATTGTCCTGTGGTGATTCGGCCTGATGCCCTGTGGGGCTCTTCATCAGTCCCAGCTGCTCCTGAACCTCCAACTGTTGGCTCTCCTGTTGAAGGGGCAGCTTCCTCTGCACTGTCATCCCCTTCTGGGGTAACTCCTACTCCTCCACCCGTGTTGGCACCTGAGGTCGCCATTACTCCACCTGCTGCCTTCGTGTCGCCAGAACAGATTCAACAATTTATTGCTGCGGCCGTGCAGCAATCTCTGGCAGCACAGTTCCATCCATCAAGCAGGGCGGCATCAATATCATCAGGTGTTGGGTCTGTTCGGTCAGTCTCCTGTCCTGAGGAAGCCCGGGCTGCGGAAGCTCCAGCGTCTCCTGTCTCGTCTGGAGCATCTCGGACCTTGTCTTCTCCAGAGAGGGATGTTCAAGATTTTGACCTTTTGGAAGATGAGGGACTTCCACCAGACCAACCCGCTTTCACTGGCCTTTTTCCCCAGGCCCTTTTTAAATCACTTCTGTTCAAAGCAGTGAACACAGAGGGGTTTGGCGTTTCCGCTCCGACACTGTCTTCTCCCCCGGGCCCTTCTGGGGTATTGGATCCGCTCTTCGCAGAACCGTCTAAGCCGGTGGACATTGTCCCCACACCCCCTCTTTTTCTAGAGGTGATCAAGAAGCAATGGGGTGCTCCGGGAGCTGCTCCATCACCCTCTGCTACGGACCATCGTAACTTTAATGTGGGCCCTGAGCTTTCTACGCTGCTCGAAGTGCCTTCCATTGACGCTCCTGTGGCGGCCCTACTCTCAAACTCCTCAATCCCTGGCCATCCTGATGAAGGGCTACGTCCGGATGAACGCCGCTCTGACCACGTCTTACAACGGGCCTTCCAGGGGGCGGCCTGGGCCGTCCGATCTGCATCCACTGCTTCTTTCTTTAACCGTACCACGTTACTCTGGCTCCGCCAATTACAGGACAATTTAACATCAGAAGACGTACGAGTGAAGCAGGACTTGAATAAGATCATAGCTGCTCTACAATTCTCTGCAGATTCTACCCTTCATGCTGCCCGTTTTGCAGCCAAGTCCTTGGCGTCTTCTGTAGTGGCCCGCCGTTTAGTATGGCTCCGTCATTGGCAGGCCGATGCCCACCACAAGTGGCGCTTGGCATCGGTTCCCTTTATGGGGTCGAAATTGTTTGGGGACTCGTTGGACCCATTCCTTGTTGAGATGAGGGATAAACGAAAGGTCCTGCCGGCTGTATATCGCAGAGGGGAACCCAGATTTGCTCCTTACCCTTCCCGTTCCCAAACACGGGGGTTGGAGGGTGCTAGCACTTCCTTTTCCTCTCATAGGCAGCAGGGTTCTTTTAACTCCAGACTCTGTGGTCTTCAAGATAGGTCGTTCAGAGGTAGGCCTTATTTGTCTAAACGGCCCTTTCGAGGGGGAGGAGGTCGTTCTTTCCGCCGCCGCCGTTAGTTCCTCCCCGGACCCTCCCATTGGTGGCAGATTGGCCCTCTTTGTCCACCTCTGGGAACGTTCAACCTCTGATCAGTGGGTCCTGGCCACATTGAGATCCGGGTTGGCCATAGAGTTTGTCTCCTCTCCCCCAATGACTTTTGTCTGCTGTCCGCGCTCGAGTTCCCCTTCTAAACGATCTCTGAT
The DNA here is from genome assembly GCA_012654045.1 of Ptyas mucosa. Lineage (NCBI taxonomy): Eukaryota > Metazoa > Chordata > Lepidosauria > Squamata > Colubridae > Ptyas > Ptyas mucosa. Next base: position 211,916 of record WNWU01013456.1, read on the forward strand.
GAACTAGGCTGTCCAGCACCTTCTCTCCCTCAGAGCTATTCAACCTGTCCCTGATGGTGAGAGAGGTACGGGATTCTATTCCCGAGTTTTCCTGGTTCCTAAGTCATCGGGGGGGGGTGGCGCCCTATTCTAGATCTTAAGCATCTAAACCGGTATGTCGTTTACCGAAAATTTAAAATGCAGTCTCTAAAGATGATTCTGGACGGCGTTCGGAGGGGCGACCTCCTCTCTTCTATTGATCTTACGGAGGCCTATCTCCATATCCCTATCCTCCCTTCCCATAGGAAATTTCTCCGTTTTTATTATGGCGGCTCCCATTACCAGTATAGGGCTCTCCCCTTTGGCCTCTCCTCTGCTCCTCGCACTTTTACCAAGGTTTTGGCGGCTTTGGCCGCCTCCCTTCGAGCCAGGGCCATTCGTCTCCAGTGTTATCTGGATGACATTTTAATTTTGTCTTCCTCTCCTCAGCAGGCTGTGGCAGATGTATTTACTACCGTCCAGGAGCTGGCATCCCACGGCTTTTCCGTTAACACGGAAAAGAGTCACCTTACTCCCACTACGCGTTTGGTCCACCTAGGGGCATTAATAGATTCGGTGGCTGGGAAGGTGTATCTCTCGCAGGAGTGACAGGACAGTTTGAAGGCACTAGTGGCCAAGGTCGAGGGCTCCCGTACTTCTTCTCCCTTTGTGTTATCTCAACTTTTGGGGAAAATGATCTCCGCTATCTCTATTGTCCCTTGGGCCCAGCTTCACTCCCGTGAGCTTCAATGGTTTCTTTTCCCATTGCAGAAGGCAGGCAAAGGGACCTCATCAGTCCAGCTTCCGGTACCTCGAAACGTTCGCAGGTCCCTACGTTGGTGGCGTTCATCGGCGATTTCAGCAGGCTGCCTTTTCCTCGAGCCTCAGCGAATAGAGTCACCTCGGATGCCAGTCTTCAAGGTTGGGGGGCTCATTGCCAGGGGCAGATGGCCCAAGGTCTGTGGACTCCCAACGACGCCCGGAGCCCGATCAACTGGTTGGAACTGCAGGCGGTGTTTCTGGCTCTTCGCTCATTCCGCCACCTCCTGGCCGGCTCCCACGTCCTGGTCCTCATGGAAATATGACCGCGAAAGCGCACATCAACCGTCTCGGGGGCACATGATCCAAGACTCTGATGGCAATATCCATGAAGTTGGGGCTCTGGGCAGAACGTCACCTAGCTTCCCTCAGAGCAGAACACATCTCCGGGACTGCAAACACCCAGGCGGACTGGTTGAGTCGCCAGCGGATAGACCATGCGGAATGGCGCCTTCACCCCCGGATTTTCTGGGACCTGACAAATCGCTACGGGCTCCCGGAGGTCGATCTATTCACGACTGCAGTGAATGCACAGCTCCCTTGCTTTTTCGCTCGTTTTCCCTCTCCGCGAGCGGAAGCCATAGATGCTCTTCGGTCCCCGTGGCCAGCGGGGCTCCTGTATGTGTTTCCACCAATTCCTCTCCTCGCCAAGGTCATTCGGAAACTGTTGTTGGAACGTGCAGAGGTGATCCTTGTGGCCCCTCACTGGCCCCGGCGGCCCTGGTTTGCGGACCTCCTCTCCTTGTCTGTCGCCCCCTCTTGGCGCCTTCCCCAGGAAACGGACGTTCTAATGCAAGGGGAGCTGCAACACCTGGACCTCCCTTGGCTCAATCTGACCGCTTGGCGGTTGAGCGGTGCGCGCTGACTGGCGCTAACATTCCGCTGGACGTGGTCTGTACAATTCAAGCTTCTCGGCGGCCGTCCACGGACCGTATTTATTCAGCCACTTGGCAGTCCTTTTGTACGTGGTGTGAACTGCACGGGGTCTCTCCACTTCAGGCTTCGATTGTGCAGGTTCTAGTATTTCTCCAGGCCGGCTTGGCCAAGGGCCTTTCCCCGAACACCTTGCGACGTCAGGTGGCAGCGATCTCATTGGTCCTTACCTGTGGCGCTTTGACCTCCTTGGCCCAGCACCTTCTTATTCGACGGTTTCTACGTGGGGCTGTGAACTTATGCCCTCCTGTGCTCCATCGATATCCTACGTGGGATCTTTCGCTGGTCTTGAACTCTCTCACGGGTCCACCGTACGAACCTCTTAGGTCCACGAGTCTATGTCTGCTATCATGTAAAGTTGCCTTTTTAGTCGCCATAACTTCGGCGCGTCAGATTTCAGAAATCGCGGCTCTCTCCACTCGCTCGGACCTTTGTGTGTTCCATGGGGATCGGGTCGTTCTCCGGCTGGATCCGACCTTTGTACCCAAGGTCAACACGGCCTTCCACCGCTTGCAGGAACTTATCCTGCCTGATTTCTGCCCACATCCCGTTCATCCTCGGGAGCGGAAGTGGCATATGCTGGGTGTTCGCCGGGCACTTCGAGTGTATCTAAAATGGATGGCTTCACTCCGCCGGACAGAGGCTTTGTTTGTCTCCTTCTTGCCAACCTCCTTGGGGACTAAAGTGTCGTCCTCCACTATCGGTCGCTGGATCCGGCAAACCATTTCTTCTGCTTACGAACTTTGTGCCTTGCCGAGGCCTCCTCATGTGACTGCTCATTCCACTCGCAGCGCGGCGACTTCAGCGGCTTGGGCTACTCAGGCATCATTACTCGAGATCTGCAGGGTGGCTACTTGGACCTCTCCGTCACCTTTTATCCGTCATTACAAACTGGTCAAGTTCGCTTCGGCGGAGGCCGCATTTGGTCGTCGAGTATTGCAGAGGGTTCTGTCTGGGGAGGGTTCTAGGGGCCAGACTGGTCCCCCCCAGATTTAGGGACAGTGAACTTGGGTATGTCCCATGCTGGCTGCTGTCTCCACCCACAATGGAGAAGGGGCGTTGGTCCTACCTGAGACGCTCCTTCTCGTTGGGTGGAGACAGCAGCCAGACCCTCCCTTCTCCAGTCTGGTGTTTTGCTATTGCCTTACTTTACCTTTTTACTCACCTCTTCTCCTGCTCCCACACGCCGAGTCTGTCCTTTAGTCCTTCGCCAAAGCTGGGTCTGCCCGGCAACATAGGCGGGATTTAAGACCTATGACAGACTCAGTCCTCCAATCTGAATGGGCTAGGACAACCCATGCTGGCTGCTGTCTCCACCCAACGAGAAGGAGCGTCTCAGGTAGGACCAACGCCCCTTTCCTTCCGTTTGGAACCTGACAGGTGGCTTGACTAAAAGCTAGAATAGAGGTAGAAATAAAAATACACATTTTTATACAATAGAATAAAAGCAATAGCTAGATGGAAAGATTAGAGGTTGAAAGATGGTATTATCATGTATGTTTAAATAATATGGTGACTGGCATTAGAATGGTATATTGAAACATTGAACAACTAAACAGTGAAGGAGTATATTTCAATACAAACATGTGTATCAACAATAGGACTACTAATGGTGGCCTGACTAGAAATTTGAATAGAGGTAGAAATAAGAACTAGGTGGAATATTAGTATACACATTTTATATAATAGAATAAAACCAGACGGAAAGATTAGAGGTTGAAAGATAGTATTACTATGTATGCTCAAATAATATTGTGACTGGCAATAGAATGGCACCTTGAAATTCTGAACAACTAAATAATGAAGGATTATATTTTAATACAAACGTGTATTAACACTAAAATTACAAAAGTTTGACCAATGTAATAAATATTATTAATGTTGTTATTTGTATCAAAATGAACGATACCCAGATGCCACACTGTCCATGTATTGATGTTGATGAATATTTAAAATAAAATACATACAAAAAATAGAGAAAAAAAAGAAACCAGGTCTTGTGCCATGTAGGGTTTTAGTAATGACCGGCACCTTGAATTGCATCAAGAAGCAAACTGACAACCAATGCACCTTACAAAGCAGAGTGTTACATGGGCATACCAGGGAATATCTATCACTGATGCATCCTGGACCATTTGAAACTGCTGGGTAGTATTTCAGGATAGACCCATGTAGAGTGCTTTGCATTACTTGATTTATGGTCAGAATTAATACCAGAATTTTGGTTGCCAATATGGTTCTTAAGTGAGTCATACCAATTTTATGATCTTTTTGTCATGGTTATTAAGCAAATCATTCCAATTAAGTGAATCATGTAGTCATTAAGCAAATTTGGCTTCCTCCATTGACTTTGCTTGTTGTAAGCCAGCTAGGAAGTTTTGCAAATGGCAATCATGTGACTCCAAGATGCTGCACCCCTTGTAAATATTTTCTGGCTGCCATGTGTCCCAATTTTGACCACATGGTCATTGGGATGCTATAATGGTCATAAGGGTAAAGAATAGTTGTTACTTTACCCTTACTTTTACTTTTTTGAATTCTGTTGTAACTTTGAATGGTCAAAAAGAATGGTTGTAAATTGTACTCAAGCCATGAGATGTTCAAGGCATTTGTGACTGTCTGAAAGGCTCCTCAATCAAAGAAAGGATGCAACTAGTGTATCTGATGAAGCTGTGTAAAGGCCATTCTTTGTACATTTGTTGATTTACATTTGACAAAATTGAATTATGGAACACTTGTTACAAGGATAAAATTGAAAATTGGTTAATGAATAAGATTGGTATATAGTGGAAGTATAGAATGTATGGAATTAAACTTAGCAAATGGTTCAACATTGAGTAGCAAGAGAAAGCTGTACAATCTCCTCTTAGTTGTTTACTGAATTTATACAAGTATAGGGAATAGAGTAAAGTTATGTTAGTTAGTGTATATAGTATATAGCTGTGATGGTGAACCTATGGCCGTCGCCCCAGTTCAGCTCTGCCACGCATGTGCGCATGCCTCCCACCGGCCAGCTGGTCATTGGGTCTCTGCCACGCATGCATGGGGCTGCTCGCACGGGCAGGGGGCAGGGTGTGTGCAGGTTATGATTTTTAAATCCACATTTAAGTCAATTTCATTCTTGTCAGTTGGAACTTGTTTCTTTTCCATAGTAACATCTAGTCTTTCAGTAATGTCAGAAATCTTTAAAAGTATTTTCTGAATCATTTTTTCACACATGTCCATGTGTGAAAAAATGTAAATATACAATTTCTCATCAGAAGAGATTTATAATTAATTTCAAACATTTATTCAAAATGTATCGGAACCCTTAGTCCATTTTTAACTTCTAAAAGCAAATTTTAAACACCATTTTTTAATGTAATAATATTTTTTCAAATCATATTTGAAGGAGAGTCAGCCACTGATTACTGTAGAAACTTGCCAATCTGAAGGATAAGAAACAAGGATCAAACTTTTTCTCCTTAAAAGGCTGCATTGAACTTAGATGGTATCCTGCAACTTCTAGCCATTCAAATCATAAGATGATTGTAAAACAGTTACTTCAGCCTACTCATGAGAAGCAGCTGCCTGGGGGTACACATGGGTTGTCTCACAATCTCTCCTTTTCCTGGAGAGATTTCACTGGTTAGGATCCAGCATCCTCTCCACCGTAAAGCCAATCCCTTATTGGCAAGACATCTACTGTAGCTTGCTTGATGCTCACTGATCACATCATTGACCCAAAAAATAAATAAATAAACCTTTTGCAGTGGAATTGAATACTAAATAATTTTTTATTTTCTTATATTTGGTTACTATTCTATAAACAGTTTCTTGTCTATAGGCTAAAGACACACTATGCATTGTATGAGCCTATGTTAAGACAGCTGAATGAAAAGTATGAGATTCTACTAAGAGAGAAAATGCTTACAAGTTTGGAACGAGACAAAGTTGTTGGGCAGGTAAAGCTTACAGCAATTTTAATTTACATTTTTATGGAAATCATTTAAAATATTATATTATTTAATTTAATGTTTTAGGTAAAGTTTTATTCTGTGCCATTCCTCAGAATTCAAGGTGGGTCAAAGATACAAACGAAAGTTAAACAAATGCACATCAAAGAGTTTGTTTGTTGAACCTGTCATTAAGTATTCCAAGAAAACACATCTTCTTTCTTTTAAATAGTGAGGTTTTCTCTTTCTCTAAAAATAGTATGACTTGGGGAAGGAGAAGAAAATCATTTGAAATATACTAATGGCCCTTTGTTTACAATTGTAGCCTCCAGGCCTTTATTTCTTAGTGTGAAATGACATTTTATAACTTGACATTTTAAAGCAGAATTCTCATTAAAGGTAACAGAATTCTCATTAAAGGTAACAATAAAAAGCAATTATTTCTTTCTTGGGTAGAACCAGGGGTGAAATCTACTTACCTTCCCTACCGGTTCGGAAGTGCACGTGCTGTGCGCATGCATCACATGTGATTTTGGACCCTCTCTGCATGCATAGCTATCAACCTGTATTATTATAGTGTGCTTATATGTGTGTATATGTATATGAAAACACATGGCAATTATGTATTCACAAGCACTGAGCACCCCTGTGCATGTAGCTCCACTCACACAAGCAGCAGTTGATTGCTCTTGCATTGCACTCTTCAATGCACGGTTCCATTGCACGTGGAACCATCCCCTCTCCTCTCCCCGGAACACCAAGCTGGAAAGGTTGGGGACCACTGACCTAGAGGAGGGGATTTACTGGACAATCATTTGTCTGGGTTGGAATCAGGACTCCTGCCTTGGGCAGGCGGGTTGGATTAGAAGCTCCCAAGGGACCTTCCAGACCTATGATTCTATTTCTATTCAGTCATGTATGCAATTCTCCAGTTTTCTTAGAAGTAATACATAAAAGTTCAGTCACTATCACCTAGTTGCCTCAGTATCCTAAGATGCAGTGCAACTGGTTCTCTGAGTTAACATTTAACTCTTAATCCTTTTCAAGGATGTCCTTAAACTCTTTAAAGGATGTCACACAGAAGATGCTCTTTATAATCTGAAAATTATGATATAGAATATAGAATAATCTATAGAATAAATCAACAAAGATGTTTTGACTAAGTGTTAGAAGAAGCTTGTAACAGAATAGTTTGACAATGAAGCCAATTACAGATGGAGGAGATGATCTCCTATTTGCTGAATATCCAACAAAGGCTGGACAACCATGTATTGTTAATTCTTTAAACTGGATTCCTGCATTGATCAAAGGATTGTATTTAATGACTAAACAGCCCCTTCAATTTTGTAATTGTTTTTCCAATGCCGAACAGACATAGCATTGAAATTGTTTTTCAATGCTGATCAGACATAGCTCCTTTGCAGTTGAGATTGCACAAGGAGAAACAATTTCTGTTCAGTAAAGACAGGTCTCTAAGCTGCTCAGATGCATAAGCAAGGCAAAGTGGAAAGAATTATAGGTTCTATTATGGCTTTTTGATTCTAGGAAGATTATTATATTTGTCCACTGTGCATCTTAGGGTTCAGTTTAAGATGCAAGTTTGAGTGACAAATTCTTTTTGCATGAAAGATGATGAGGAGAGGCAGAAATTGTTACCATGTCTTCCTTTCTATGCCACGGGACAATTTTTAATCTTGATTGATTTTCTGAAGTATTAAGATATTATATATAATCTGATATAATTTAGTATTCTGAGATTCTCAAATATATTGAAATATTTTATGCTTAATGTCATATATTATTTCTGATTTTCTAAAGGTTCTTGATAGATTTTTCTTTCATTGTTCAGATTACTGGCTTGCAAGCAACTTTACAAAGTTTGGAATCTGGAAGCAACATTCACATTCCTGTGATGAAAGGTAAATATTTAGCTATGAACCAAAAGTAAAAGCTTAGGAGATAATGCTTGCATCTCATGGTATTATGCACATTTCTAGAAATTTAATATTTATCTACATATTAAATTTATACACTATTTAAATAATCTACAATGTACACAGACTGAAATTGTCTAAAACTAATGCTGTTTTATACTAGGTTATGCAGAAAATCTCAATGAATAAGCTATGGGCATTGGGATCCCCAACATCTACTGTATGTCTACATTTTTTGTAAAGAAAAAGAAAAAGAATTTGTTGAGAGCTGTGCATGATTAGAAACTTCTGAACTCTATATCTGTTAGGTTAGACTATCACCCAATACCTCTTATTTCAGATCTGCTGAGTTATCCTCAAAAGATATTGTGTTTTTGCTATATATCTTAAGAAGAATGGATCTGAATAATAGACATCCATAAATATTTAATAGCTTTTGACATCCACAGTAATGCCCTATGGATTGGTTAATTGCTCTGAGATTCTCCATTGTGGGTGGAGACAGCAGCCAGGATGGGTTGTACCCGCCCAATCAACTTAAAGGACTGAATCTGTCAATAGAGCTAAGTCCTGCCCTTGTTGTCGGGTAGACCAGCTTTTGACTCAGTCCTTTCAGCTGGATGGGCATGTGGGTCCTTTGCTCTGCCTTTCTGCGTTTATACTTTTATCATTGACTTGGATTTCTGATTTTTTGATTTGGACTGTTTGACTTCAAATCTGCCTTTCTCCCTCCTGGCTTCTGTTTGACTTGGACTTCTTGTTGGTTCGTGAGTTCTGTTTTTGCGGTTTATTTGGCTGGTGGCTCTTGGGGGGGGGGATTTTTTCCCCTTCCTTTCTTTGCCTGCCTCCCTTGGGGAGCAGCGGCTCCTTTTCTGAGTGTACTGTGGCCATTGGAGGGGGTGTATCTGACCTCGTTGGGCTGCTTGTTGACTTTAGCCTCTCTGCCACCCGGCGCTTGCCTTTTTTGTGCCATTACCGCAGCAGCGGCCATTTTGTGAGTCTTTGAAGTGCCGAATGGAGGGTTTGCTTTGCCTTCGTTTGATTATCTTTTCGCGCCATTACTGCGGTGGTGGCCATTTTCGGACTTTGAAGTGCCAACCGGAGAGTTGTGCTTCGGCTTTGCGGGAGAGATCCACGCTTCTGCTCTGTCATCTGCTGCCTCAGCTGCCTCGTGCTGCAGCGCAGGTCTCCCGTTATTATCTACGATCACCCGACCTTAAAAGGAGTGGCGCGGCTTCCACCTTAGTAGAACACACCAGCTGTCTTGCGATTAGTGGAGCTTCGCGCTCCCAATGTTTATTCTGTACTGCTGAGTGCTCTGACAGGCTCGCAGGCGCCTATTACGGCTGGAATTTTGCCCGGCGGAGCTTCGCGCTCCCATCAGTGACTCTCAATTACATATGGTGATTCTACACTTGATTTGAAGCAAAATTGCTGGCCGCCATTTTGTGTACTTTTATGTGGGCGCAACAGCCATTTTGGTGGAGCTTCCACACTCCCGTTTATTCCCTGCAGGCCATTACTATTGAACGATTGGTGGAGTTTTGCGCTCCCACTATATTGTTGATTGTCATCTATTGCCTGCCTAATTATGCCCAAGGCATTGTCTAAATCCAAGCATGGCCAGAAGGCCAATGCGGCGGACCATGGCCAATCAGACAATTTGTCTGCTACCCACCAGCCACCTAATGAGGCTTCTATTCATCCTCCTATGGTTTCTCAGTATTCGCGTTCCCGTCATAAATCACACAAACATGGAGTGACTTCCAAGGCTGAGAAGCTCAGGGACAAAGTTTTGAACAAGCTTTGTGACAAAGCTAGCACTCATTTGTCTTCTGCTGATCCCCAGGCATCAGCCGCTATAGGAGATATGGATTCCATGGCGTGCCCTCATCCTAGCACTCCTCATCAAGTGTTGCATCTGGACTGTCCATTGACATTTCCACTTCGGAGTTGTGGGGGTCCGACCCCAATCAGCTGGCCCCGGTTCCTCCTGCGGTTTCACAGGAGCCCTCTGCTTCACCTTCAGCTCCGGCCCCGCCTCGTGAGGCTATTTCTTGCCAGCTTCTTCCTGGACAGTTGCAACAGCTCATTGAAGCCGCTGTGCAAAAATCGTCGGCTGGTCTCCATCCTTCTGACAGGGCAGGAGCTGTATGCTCTGGTTCCTTGGTGTTACCAGAGCAGAATGCTCAAGATAGTACTCGTTCATCTGAGGCGCCCGACTCCCCTTCTTGTTCTCATGCTAGTCAGTCTTCTGCCGTTACAGATGTTGATTACAATGATTCCGGTTGCAGACGATGAGAACCTTCCTCCGGATCAACCAGCCTTCACTGGACTTTTTCCCCAGTCTCTGTTTAAATCTTTACTTTTAAAGCAGTGAATACGGCCCTGCTGTCATCTCCTTCCTCGAATCCAGTTTCCTCTCCTGCCGCTGGGGCATTGGACCCGATGTTTGCAGAACCGGTCAGACCCGTCACGGCTATTCCCGCTCCACCTCTCTTCTTAGTTGTCATTAAGCGGCAGTGGACTTCACCTGGCACTGCACCCCTGCCTTCGCCAAATGATCGGCGGAATTTTAATGTCACTTCGGACTTGGACTCGCTCCTCCAGGTTCCTTCTGTTGACACTCCAGTTGCAGCCTTGTTGCCCAACGCCAGCGTTCCGGGTGAGCCCGATGAAGGTCTCCGTCCTGACGAGCGACGTTCCGATTTGGTTCTTCAGAGGGCACATCAGGGGTCAGCGTGGGCTATCAGGGCTGCCACCACGGCATCCTTCTTCAACCGCACCCCTCTGTTCTGGCTGTGTCAGCTTCAAGAGAAACTACCGCCTGAAGACATACGGGCCAAACAGGACTTGAATAAGATAGTGGCAGCTGTCCAGTTCTCAGCAGATTCCACCTTGAATGCCGCCTGTTTTGCCGCTAAGGCCATGGCCTCAGCGGTTGCTGCCCGTCGCTTGGTCTGGCTCTGCCACTGGCAGGTGGACACCAGACATAAGTGGCGCTTGGCTTCGGTTCCCTTCGGTTCCCTTCGGGGGTCCCGCTTGTTTGGTGACGCATTAGAGCCTTTCCTTACCGAGACCAGGGACAAGAAGAAGGTGTTGGCTGTGCTGTATCATAGAGGGGAGTCTCGTTTCTCTCTTTATGCCCCTCGCCCCCAGTTTCGAGGTACTGATGGGGGCGTCTTCCTCATTTTCCTCTCTTCGTCCCTACAATAATTTTGGCAGGCAGCAGGTTTCCCAGGATAGGTCTCTACGAGGCAGGACCTTTGGGTTCAAATGGCCCTTTCGAGAGGGAGGAGGTAGTTCCATCTGGTGCCATCAATGATTGCATATCAGGTCCTCCCATTGGCGTCAGATTGGCCCTCTTTGCCACCATTTGGGAGCAAACCATTTTTTAAAAAAATTTGATTTATATGCCGCCCTTCTCCAGAGACTCAGGGCAGCTTACAATGCGCTAAGCAATAGCCTTCATACTTTTGTATACTTATACAAAGTCAGCTTATTGCCACCACAAACTGGGTCCTCAATTTACCTACCTTAGAAAGGATGGAAGGCTGAGTCAACCTTGAGCCTTGGTGAGATTCGAATCTGCAATAATTGCAGGCAGCTGGTGTTAATAACAGGGTGCTTTAGACCACTGTGGGTCTGACAAGTGGGTCCTGGCCACCTTAAGATCAGGGTTGGCTATTGAATTTCTCCCATCCCCCGAGTTCCTTTGTCTGCTGTCCACGCTCTCTTAACGTCGAAAAGAGGGCACTCCTGGATTCTGCGGTGCAGTACCTCCTTTCCATCAGGGCTGTCCAACCTGTGCCTTCCGTTCAAAGGGGGACGGGATTTTATTCCCGGGTTTTTCTCATGCCCAAGTCCTCGGGGGGGGTGGGTGGAGACCCATTCTGGACCTAAAACGCTTGAGTAGGTATGTCGTATACCGTAAATTTAAAATGCAATCATTAAAATCTATACTCGATGGTGTTAGGAGGGGCGATCTCCTCTCTTCCATTGACCTTACGGAGGCCTACTGACAAATCCCTATCCTCCCTTCCCATAGACAGTATTTGAGATTTTGCTACCGGGGGGGTGTGCATTACCAGTACAGGGCCTTACCCTTTGGCCTTTCCTCTGCCCGCTGTACATTTACGAAGGTTTTGGCTGCTTTGGCAGCCTTTCTCAGAGTTCGTTCAGTTAGACTTTTATGTTATCTCGATGATATCCTAACAACAAGCTGCTCTAGATATTCGACTTACCCTGGAGACCTTGGCAGCCCATGGTTTCTCTATCAATTTGGAAAAGAGCCATTTCATTCCCTCTACTAGCCTGGTCCATTTGGGGGCGCTGATTGATTCCGTTCAGGGAAAAGTTTATCTCTCTCCTGAGAGACAGGATAGCTTGCAAAGGCTAGTTTCAGAGGTTGAGGAGTGCAAGGTTGTCTCCCCTTACGTTTTATCTCAACTTTTGGGAAAAATGATCTCGGCAATCTCCATAGTTCCTTGGGCACAGTTACACACCCGGGAACTCCAGTGGTTTCTCTTACCATTGCAGAAGGCGGGCACTGGCACATCAGCCAGACCGATTCCTGTTCCCCCCTTGGGTGCTCAGATCCCTCCGGTGGTGGCGTTCCCCAGCTCTTTCGGTGGGTTGCCTCTTTCTCGAACCCCAGAGAGTAGTGGTGATGTCGGATGCCAGCCTCCATGGCTGGGGGGCCCATTGCCAGGGTCAACTGGCTCAGGGGACCTGGACCTCTGCGGAGTCTCATCGCCCGATCAGTTGGTTGGAGCTGCAGGTGATCTTCCTCGCACTCAGGGTGTTTCGTCATCTTGTTTCCGGGACCCATGTTCTAGTCCTAACGGACAATGTCACAGCCAAGGCACATTTGAATAGGTTGGGAGGCACCAGGTCGAGGTCCCTGTTGACTGTAGCGATGAAGTTGGGACTTTGGGCAGAGCGCCACCTCTGTTCTCTTCAGGCAGAACACATCTTCGGGATGGCCAACACTCAGGCGGATTGGCTGAGCCAACGACAGGTGGACGATGTGGAATGGCGCCTCCACCCTCGGATCTTCCAAGAGCTGGTCCTTCATTTTGGTGCTCCACTCATCAATCTCTTTGCAACGCACGCAAATGCCCAACTTCCTCGGTTCTTTGCCAGGTATCCAGAACCTCAGGCGGAGGGCGTCGACACACTGCAGATTCCGTGGCCGGCGGGCCTTCTGTATGCTTTTCCTCCAATTTCTCTCCTTCCCAAGGTCATTCGCAAGATTCTTTTTGAACGGGCGGAGGTAGTCCTTGTGGCTCCTCATTGGCCCCGGAGGCCATGGTTTGCGGACCTCGTCTCACTCTCGGCGGCTCCCTCCTGGTGCATTCATCTCGGGGACGACATTCAAGGCACCCTGAGTCATCCGGACCTCTCCTGGCTCAATCTGACCGCTTGGAGATTGAGCAGCGCACTTTGAGGGCCGCAGACATTCCACTGGACGTTATTCAGACTTTACAAGCTTTGCGCCGTCCTTCCACGGACCGCATTTATTCGGCCACCTGGTGTGTCTTCTGCTCTTGGTGTGTCCGAAATGAGGTGCCCACTCTTCACCTTTCCATTGTGAACATTCTGATTTTTCTGCAGGAGGGCCTGTCTCATGGGCTTTCTCCTAATACCTTGCATTGGCAGGTGGCTGCCCTATCTTCTGTACTTACCTGCAGATTGTTATTGTCCTTGGCGCAGTATCCTCTGATCCATTGTTTCCTCCGAGACGCTAACAATTTGTGTCCTCCCGTGTTGCATAGATATCCGACTTGGGATCTTCCATTGGTGTTAGAATCGCTTATGGGTCCTCCATACGAGCCGTTACGGACTACCAGTCTCCGGCTACTATCTTGCAAGGTTGCCTTTTTGGTAGCCATAACCTCGGCTTGCCGCATTTTGGAGATGGCGGCTTTGTCCTCCCGCTCGGATCTTTGTGTGTTCCACGCGGATCGCGTGGTTCTCCTCTTGGACCCTACCTTCGTGCCGAAGGTCAATTCTGTTTTTCACCGTTCGCAAGAACTTATACTTCCTAATTTCTGCCCTCGGCCATCTCACCCTCGGGAATGACGTTGGCACACTTTGGATGTCAGGCGAGCGTTACGGTTCTACCTTAAGAGGATGGCTACCTTCCACAGATCAGAGGCACTGTTTGTATCCTTCTTACCTCTTTCCCAGGGGTGCAAATTTTCGTTATCTACCATCAGTCGCTGGATTCGGCAGACTATTGCATCGGTCTATGACCTTTGTTCGCTTCCACGGCCTCCCCGATTGACCGCTCACTACACCCCCAGTGCGGCTACATCGGTGGCTTGGGCCACCCAGGCTCCATTGTTGGAAATCTGCAGGGCAGCTACGTAGACTTCACCTGCCCCCTTCATTCGACACTATAAACTGGACAAGTTTGCGTCAGCAGAAGCCTCCTTTGGACGCCGGGTGTTGCAGCGGGTCGTTGCCGGGGAGGATGCTTCGGACCAGCCTGGTCGCCCCAGATTTCGGGACAGTGAACTTGGGTATGTCCCATCCTGGCTGCAGTCTCCACCCACAATGGAGAAGGGGCGTTGGTCCTACCTGACACACACCTTCTCATTGGGTGGAGACAGCAGCCAGACCTTTCCTTTGCCAGTCTGGTCCTTTCCTGTCCTCTACCTGCTTTTACTTGTCTGTGTTTTTTCTTATCCCACACACTGAGTCTGTTCCTCAGGTCTTCGCCAAAAGCTGGTGCTGCTGGGTACAGCAACAAGGGCGGGACTTAGCTCTATTGACAGACTCAGTCCTTTAAGCTGATTGGACGGGTACAACCCATCCTGGCTGCTGTCTCCACCCAACGAGAAGGTGCGTGTCAGGTAGGATGAACGCCCCTTTTCTCCAGATTTCCAATATTTTAGATAAATGTATATCTGTACTAGGATGTCATCCTACCTTTTTTCAGTAGATATATCCTTACATGAAATTCGCATCAGAAATGTATTAATTTTTTTTCACATACCAAGTCTTTTTTTGCTAAATTGGAAAAATGCCTGTTGGAGCCCAATAATCCAAATAATCCATGTAACCATTTAGATTATTTGGATTATTGGATCTTTGCAGAATAAGGTCAGATGAATCCCGCTAAGCTGCAGTATGTTTTCACATGACAAACATCTAAAATGTGAAAAATATACATTGTTTGGAGAATGTTGCATTTTTAAATAAAAGATTCATCCCTAATTTTCCAACGTGCACAAGACAGCTCAGTAAACTTCTGATAAAAGGGAACCAATTTAAATGATTCCCTGAAGAGCAAGCCATCTTTCAGGGCTTGAAGAATTTCTTTTAATCTCAGCTTCTATTTAGAGATCTGGATTCCAGTTGCCTCTTTGTTGTGTAAATTGATGCCTTGACCTTGCTTTGGAACTGTTTTCCCTCAGGCTTTGGCAAAGAGAGGAGGAACCTCTTGTCTTGTGCATTTTATTCTAATCTTCTTTTCCCAGCTGAAAGTAACAATAATTTCAATAGAGAATTGCTAGCCATAAGAACAACATTGAATGATGGAGGCATTTCTTGAAGGGAGCAACCAATAAATACACAAAATTACAAGAATTGGGAGCATTGCAAAGGGTGTGAACCCTAACTTCACATCAGATCAGTTTCCTGTTTCTTTTTATATCTTCTATACTTCCTAGTTCCCCCAAAATTTGTCAGATGCTCTCACACAACCTTGAACACAATATTCCAAGGCAACCCCCTTTCTTGTAACTGACCAATTTTACTCTGACCCCAGAAAGGACACTCCTGAGAAGTCAGGGATGGGGAGGCAGGCAGTAGATCTTTTACACTGGATTTGTTTGCAATAACAACTGGATCCATATGTCAGGGCTCAAAAGAATGACCTCCATTGAATCCAAAATACAGATTCTTTTTCTTTCACTGTGGCTGAAGAATAATTATTTCATAATAGTAATTTATATGTTCCTCCTCTTCTCAGGGTGTTCTGTAGAATCCTAGAGCTGGAAGGGACCTTGGAGGTCTTCTGGTCCAACCCCCTGCCCAATCCAGGAACCCTTATACCATCCCAGACAAATGGTTGTCCATTCTTTTCTTGAAAACCACCATCAATTGAGCACCCTCTAGGAGGCAAGCTGTTCCTTTTATTAATCATTCTGACTATCAGGAAATTCCTCCTTATTTCCAGGTTGGATCTTCCTCTGAGAAGCTTCCGCCTATTACTTTTTGTCCTGCCCTCAGGTGCTGTGGAGTATAAATCAATGCTCTTTTTCATGTGACAGCCCTTCAAATATCATGTTTCCCCTTTATTAGGTTAAACATACCTAGTTCCCTTAACTATTCATCCTGTTGGAAGAAATGTCCATCGGGGTTCAGTTCCAAGTGGGGTAAAAGACACTGGAAACATGGAGACTGCTTGGAAACATGGTTTAATGGCGGACAGGAATCACATGGCTTGAGTTCCTGAGCAGAATCACATGGCTTGAGTTTCTGAGTAGAAAGAAAAAGGGGCAAGATCCTGGGAGTGCCTTGGTGTTGTTGTTGTTTTGGTTTTTTTAAAAATTATTTTTATTCAAAATTTACATCTTTAAAATCATAGTTCCATTTTTGCAGCTTTCCAATACCGGCATTTTTAGTAATATCCTATTTATCTTTCAGCCAACTATATACATACACATTTTATTTGTTACATACTTATTCATGTAATCAATACATTAGATATACATTCCTACTACACATTAAATATAACATTCCATTATAATATCTTCTCTTATACTATACACTATCCATTAATTTTAGATTCCTTTTCCAGCCAATCATACCATCTGTTCCATGTTTCATAATAAATCGTTTCCTCTCTGTCCTTAAGTTCCATTGTTAATTTATCTGATTCTGCACACTCCAGCACCTTTTTTATAATCATCATGTTTGCTAGAGCATGATGTTGTTTTCAGTTTTGGACAAATGAGATTCTGGCAGCCGTAATTATGTGGAGTATGAAGTATTGAATTTCTTTACTCATTTTTTCTTTTATAACCTATAACAAAAATAATTAAGGTTTCATATCAATTTTTTCCCCAGTCATTTCCTCCAATCATTTTTTAATTTTTAACCAGTAGTCTGTTGCTTTGGGACATGTCCACCACATGTGATAGTATGTCCCTTGTGGATGATGACATTTCCAACAGTGCGGTGGATTGTTTGAAAACATCTTGGCCAATCTCGCCGAGAGTAAATGCCAACTATAAAACATTTTATAAATATTTTCTTTATAGATGGCCAACAATGTCATTTTATAATTTATTCCCCATATTTTCACCCAGTACTCTAATTCTAGGGTGTATCCAAAATTTTTCATCCAAATTATCATTGTTTCCTTCACCGTTTCCTCCTCCATTTTGAATTTGAGGAGACAGTTATACATTTTGGTAATTATCTTTTCATCTGTCCCTGTTAATATTTTATCCATTTCTTTTTTTTAAATTTTTATTTTTTAAGACAAACAAACATTTAGTACATCATTCATTTCTTCCATGTGACATTTCTATGTTATCTTCAAAAGTTTCTTCTCTTCTCTACCTCTTCTGTTTTCAATCTCACCAAATCCATTACAAAGATTTTCCACTAATATATTATTCTAATTACAACCAATTTTTTTCTAATCTCTTTTAAAAACTTATTTGTATCTCTTTTCTAACCAATAGTAAAATTTATTCCATATCTTAAAATATTCTGTATCTTTCCTTTATCATCATAGTTAATCTATTCATTTCTGCACAATCTAAGATTTTTTTAATTACTTCTCCCTCCGAAGGTATATTCTCTGCTTTCCACTTTTGTGCATAAACAATCCTTGCTGCTCTTATTACATGTATAATCAAATATATATTATCTTTACTAGTTTTCTCTGGTAAGATACCCAATAGGAATAGCTCTGGTTTTAAATCTATACGTCGTTGTATCATTTCCTCCATCCATAACTTAATTTTATTCCAATAGTTTTTCGCTTCAGGACATGTCCACCACATATGGTAATATGAACCTCATAACTGGTGACATTTCCAACATTTAGCTGATTTATCTTTAAACATTTTTGCCAGTTTCTCAGGGGGCATATGCCATCTATAAAACATTTTATATAGATTTTCCTTATATGCAGTGGACATTATTAATTCATAATTTCTTTCCCATAATTGTTGCCATTTATCCAATTCAATTGAATATCCAAAGTTTTTTGCCCAGGCTATCATTGTTTCTTTTGTGTTTCCTCTAGTTCTATATTTAGTAAAAAAAATTGTAACATTTTTAAATTAGTTTATCCTCTCTTCCCGTATCTTATCAAGCTCAGCCTTCTCTAAATAAAAACCCTGTAATTTAACATCTTTTTCATACCTTTTTTTTTATTGAAAAAGTTTTACACATACAAATTTTTCCCCCTTCCCCCCCCTTCCGAAACATTATAAAAATCACATTTATAAAAATATAGTTCCCTACAAAACCCACCCTAACCCTCCCCCACCACCCCTTTCCCTCCCCTCCCCCTTGACTTCCCCTATATGCAATACTAATAATTCCAAACAATATATATGTTATTCATCCCTTCCATATCTTTTTCTCTATTCACTAGCATTTACTAGCATAATCATCAATCCCCCTCAGCTGAAGGCTACATAATATTTTCTAGTCTGATATTTATTCTGTATATATTCAATCCACTTTTTCCATTCCTGTATATACTTCTCATGCGTCTGATCTTTTAAAAAGGCTGAAATCTTCGCCATTTCTGCAAATCCAGCCATCTTCTGAATCCATTGGTCCACAGTTGGTAAGGCATCACTCTTCCAATATTGGGCAATCAGCAACCTAGCTGCAGTCACCATATACAAAATCAATTTTGTTTCACCCAGTGTAAAATCTTTAACTATACCCAGTAAAAATAATTGCAGAGAAAATTGTATTTTTTTCCTCAAAACATTTTGCATTACCCACCAAATTTTTATCCAAAAAGCCCTCACTTTCCTGCAAGTCCACCAAATATGATAATATGTAGCATCTAGACACTCACACCTCCAACATTTTGGTTGAACATTAGGGTACATGCAAGACAGTTTCTTGGGATCTAAATGCCATCTATAAAACATTTTATAAAAATTTTCTCGCAAGTTTTGTGACTGTGTAAATTTAACATTCTGAACCCATATTATTTCCCATGTTTCCATCATTACTGGTTGAGCAAAATTCTGTGCCCATTTAATCATACAATCTTTAACTAACTCATTTTCTGAATCCCTTTCTAACAAGACATTATAAACTCTCTTAATATGCATTGGACCTATCTCTTTTATCTGTTCAACCAATTCTACTTCATATTCCATTAAACCAGTTTGTTGATCTTCTTTCCATCTCATCTGTAATTGATTGTACTGCAACCAAGTCAAAGAAATCCCTTCTTCCAACAGCATATCCAAAGTCTTCAACCGCCATCTGCCCCCTTCAGGATAAAGTAGCTCTTTATATAAAAAACCCCCGAGTGACTTAATATTTGTATTCCACATGGTATCAGCAAGATCCAGCCATAACGGAATCTTATAATCCCATTTGATTCGGTGCTTCTTCCACATTCTCATCAAGGCATTTCTAAATAGATGACTGTTAAACACTTTATCCACTTTATTGTCGTAAAATAGATATGCATGCCATCCCCAAACAAGGTCATGACTTTCTATGTTCAACAATTCAGTCTTGGTTTTTCCAAACCAATCACTTATTTGTATCAATGCAACTGCTTCATAATATAATCAAAGGTTTGGAAGTCTAAGACCACCTCTCTCCCGAGTATCTTGCATTATTTTCAGTTTCACTCTTGGCTTTTTTTTCATTCCAAACAAATTTATTAACTCCTTTTTGCCATTCTTGCAATGGTTTGTCTGACTTAAGCACCGGTATCATTTGAAATAAGAAAATAAATCTAGGTAAAAGGTAAAATCTAGGTAAAATCTAGGAAGGCAGGGCGGAGGATTTCGGACAATACCTGTATGACAAAATTGCTCAGATTCGGGGGGATTTGGACTCCGGCTGGGTAGATCTGGGCAGGGTGACAAGGAATAGTCTGGAGAATGTTATCTGGGAAGAGTTTGACTCTGTGACTCCTGATGATGTGGACAGGATTTTGGGGAGACTTAGTGCGGCCACATGTTTATTGGACCCGTGTCCTTCCTGGTTGGTACTGGCCTCCCGGGAGGTTACACGAGGCTGGCTCCAGGGTATTATCAACGCTTCTTTGAGTGAGGGTCACTTCCCTGCTGCCTTGAAAGAGGCGGTGGTGAGGCCCCTCCTCAAGAAGCCTTCCCTGGACCCGGCAGTATTAGCTAACTATCGTCCTGTCTCCAACCTCCGCTTTATTGCGAAGGTTGTTGAGAGTGTGGTTGCGCAACAGTTTCCACAATTCCTGGAAGAAACATCTTATCTGGATCTGTTCCAGTCGGGTTTCAGGTCTGGGCACATCACGGAGACGGCATTGGTCGCGTTGGTTGATGATCTCTGGAAGGCTCGGGACAGGGGATGTTCCTCTGTCCTAACCCTATTAGATCTCTCAGCGGCTTTTGATACCATCGACCATGGTATCATGCTGCACCGGCTGGAAGAGTTGGGGGTGGGGGGCACTGTATTACAGTGGTTCTCCTCCTTTCTCTCCGACCGGTCGCAGTTTGTGTTGACGGGGGGCAGAGGTCGACCTCGAGGCCTCTCGTTTGTGGAGTGCCGCAGGGGTCGGTCCTCTCGCCCCTTTTGTTCAACATTTATGTGAAGCCGCTGGGTGAGATCATCCGTGGCTTTGGGGTGAGATACCATCAGTACGCTGATGACACCCAGCTGTACATCTCCACCCCAGGCCACCCCAATGATGCCCTCGAAGTGATGTCCCAGTGCCTGGAAGCCGTGCGGATCTGCATGGGGAGAAACAAACTCAAGCTCAACCCGTCCAAGACGGAGTGGCTATGGTTCCCGGGATCCCGATATAGTCAGTTGACTCCATCACTGACTATCGGGGGTGAGTCTTTGGCCCCCGCAGAAAGGGCTCGCAATCTGGGAGTCCTCCTGGATAGGCAGCTGTCTTTGGAGGAACATCTGACGGCTGTAGCCAGGGGGACCTTTTGTCAGGTTCGCCTGATTCGCCAGTTGCGGCCCTTTCTTGATCGGGATTCCCTGTGCACAGTCACTCACGCCCTTGTCACCTCTCGCCTAGACTACTGTAATGCTCTCTACATGGGGCTCCCCTTGAAGAGCACCCGGAGGCTCCAACTGCTCCAGAATGCGGCCGCGCGGGTAGTGACGGGAGCAGCGTGGCGCTCCCACATAACACCGCTCCTGCGCGAGCTGCACTGGCTTCCAGTGGTCTTCCGGGTATGCTTCAAGGTGTTGGTGATCACCTTTAAAGCGCTCCATGGCATAGGGCCTAGTTATCTCCGAGACCGCCTGCTGTCACCGATGACCTCCCATCGACCCGTGCGCTCCCACAGAGAGGGCCTCCTTAGGGTGCCATCAGCCAAACAATGTAGGCTGGTGACCCCCAGGGGGAGAGCCTTCTCTGTGGGGGCACCCACCCTCTGGAACCAGTTGCCCCCGGAGATTAGGAGAATTCATGACCTCAGTGCCTTCCGCCGTGCCCTAAAAACACATTTTTTCCAACAAGCCGGGCTGCTTAAGAAGAAATTTTAAATATTTGAATATTTTAATTGGTCTGTGAGTTTTAAATTTTGTAGCCAAATTATATATATTTTAATTGTCTTAATATTTATATTTCATGTTTTTTATTTCTGGCTGTACACCGCCCTGAGTCCTCAGAGAGAAGGGCGGTATAGAAATTGGAAATAAATAAATAAATAAAAAACATTCATTTTTACTGCTGATATTCTTCCAAGTAAAGATAACTGCAGTTTCTTCCAAGTTTGCATATTTTTTTGTATCTTTTGCCACAGAGCCTCATAATTGTTTTGAAACAGTTTTATATTTGAGTCTGCGATTTGTACTCCTAAATATTTGACCTTTGAAACAATTTCGAAACCTGCCACTCTTTCAAGTTCCTTTTTCTTACTCTCTGTCAAATTTTTAACAATCATTTTAGTTTTTTTCTGATTCAATCTAAAACCAGATACCATGCCATAATCTTCTATAATATCCTTCATCTGGATTATTGATTTCATCGGCTGTGATAGGGTAACAACCAGATCATCTGCAAATGCCCTAGTTCTATACTCCTCTTGCCTTATGGCTATTCCATTCAAAGATTTCGAATCCCGTATTGCATTCAATAAGACTTCTAGAGTTAAAACAAATAATAATGGGGATAGTGGACAGCCTTGTCTTGTGCCTTTTTGTATATTAAAATTTGATGTTAGACATCCATTAATAATAAGTTGTGCAGATTGCTCATGATAAATTGCTCCAATCGCTTGTATAAATCGCTCCCCCAAATCCATTTTTTCCAAAGTCTTAATTATAAAATTCCAATTCACTCGATCAAAGGCTTTTTCCGCATCCAGAAAAACCAGCGCTGCAGAGATCTGTTTATTCTTACCTAGATAGTCCAATAAATCTATAATTTGCCTGACATTCTCCTTCATATATCTGCCTTCAATAAATCCCGCTTGATCATGATGAATCACCTTTTGAATAACTGGCATCAATCTGTTGGCCAATACTTTTGCAAAAATTTTATAATCTGTATTTAAAAGAGATATTGGTCTATAGTTTTCTGGTTTCTTAAGACCTGATTCTTCTTTTGGTATCAGTGAGACAAAGGCTGTTTTCCACGAGGAAGGTATCTTACCTCCTAATTGTATATTACAAAATAAGTCTTTAAGATGTTCAATCATTTCCTCTTGTAAAGTTTTATAATAGACTGCAGTCAGGCCATCCGTCCCTGGAGCTTTAGCTGTTTTTAGTTGTTTTATGGCAAAACTAATCTCCTCAACTGTTATCAATTGTTCCAAATTTTCCTTTTGAACTGATGAAATCTTTGAGACTCTCTTTTCGTCTAGATATTTATCTATAAAACTGTTCTGTATATTATCTTTAGCATATAACTTGGTATAATAATCCAAAAAGGCCTTTTTAATTAATTCTTGTTGATAAACTTCTTTGCCGGCATACTCAGTACTATCAATAATTCGTGTAGTTGCTTGTTTCCTCAGAGTATAAGCCAACCATCTGCCCGGTTTGTTAGCATTAGTAAAAGTATTATGCTTTGCAAATTGTAAATTAGTTGCTGTTTGATCTGCTATAAGCATTTGGAATTGATCCTTCAGAAGTTTTATAACTGTTTGCAATTGTCCATCTGCTGGTTTTTGTATCAATTGTTCTTTCTTCTTTATCTCACTTTCCAACTGTAGTCTCCTTTTCTGTTGACTCTGTCTATGTTTAGAGTTCATTTGAATCAGTACTCCCCACATATATGCTTTGCCTGCATCCCAGACTATTTCAATACGGGTACCTTTATTCAAATTCAGTTTAAAAAACTCCTTTAAGTGTTTTTTAAGTTCAATTATATTTTTTTCATATCTAAATAGATTCTCATTTAATCTCCAGGATCTTCTTTCTCTTTTACCCATCTCAATTTCCATCCAGACTGGACTATGGTCAGTCAAGGTCCTAGGAAATATCTTTGTCTTCTTTACTTTGGGAAGTAAATCAGTAGCTAACAAAAAGAAATCTATCCTGGAAAAGGATTTATGCCTATCCGAGTAGAAAGTAAAGTCCAATTCGTTTGGGTTGTGAACTCTCCAAATATCTTTCAATTCCAGATCCTCTTGCATTTCAAAAAAAGCTTGTGGTAACTTAATCCCTAATTTAGCCGTACTTTTTTTATCACTTTTAGGTTGAATTACTCCATTCCAGTCCCCCATTATTATAATAGATGTGTAATTCCATTCCAGAATTTTTGAATGAAGCATCTTATAAAAATTTTCCTGTTGCTGGTTTGGAGCATATATTCCGACCAACAAAGTTGGACCATTGTCTGTAATAAGTTCAATTGCAATATATCTTCCATATTCATCTGTTTCTATAATTTTAGCTAAAAGTCTTTTATTTATATAAATCACCACACCATTCTTCTTTTCTGAATTTGAGGCAACAAATTGCATTCCCAATCTTGAGTTTATCAAATATTTCAGATCTTGCAATTTTATATAAGTTTCTTGCAGACAAATAATATCATTATGAAATTGCTTCAAATAATGAAATACCTTCCTTCTTTTTTGTGGAGAGTTCAATCCATTTACATTCCAAGACAAAACTTTAAGTGCCATTTGATCCTGTCTGAAGTTTTGAGAGCAATTGCTGAAGATTCTTTTCCACAGAAGTAATCTTCGGTTTAGCTCCTCCCATGACTTCAGTTTGCTGTTTTCCTTTAGCTCTCTTTTCTCGTTGTGGTTTGTACTGTTCCTGCTGCTGTGCTTCCTTCATTTGTTTAGACATTGCTCTAGTTATGCGTTGCTCTTCCAATTTAGATGTTCTCAATTCAAGATCCAGCGCTTCCTCTGTAATAGTTTTAGATGTTTCTTCCAAAGGAGAAATTTCAAGTGGTGCAAAAGGATCAACCACAACGCCATCAACCGCTCCCTGTGCCTCTCTTGCCTCCTTTTGGGACTGCTTTATTTGTGCTTCAGTTTCTTGTTCATACTCAGCTTGTAGTTGCACAACCTTATCTATTGGTGAAGATGTACGTGGAGGAGGAGAGCCCACTTTCAAAACATTATAATAAAATTATTCTGCCTTTGCAATAGTATTAGGACGGTATCTAACTCCTCGAATCCTCAGTATTACACCTGCTGGAACATCCCATCTGAATTGTATATTCTGTTTCTTCAATTCTGCCACCAAAAATCCAAAGTCCTTTCTGTCTCTCAACATTTTGGGTGGTAATTCTTTGAAAACTCCGATCTCAACTCCATCAACTAGAACAGCAGTGACAAATGAGCTTTGCAAAATATCATTTCTTATTCTTCTATCTGTAAAATATATCACCACATCTCTAGGCAGTTGCCTTTGTACTGCCACACAAGAGTTAACTCTGTACGCTTTGTCAATCTTGCACAGGACCTCACCAGGTTCTACCTTCAGCAAAACCGCTAAAGCATCAGCACAGATTTTTCTAAGATCTTCCCTGCTGTTCTCTTTTACTCCTCTGAGTCTAATAGCAAATTCCATTGATCGAAATTGCATCATAGTAATGTCATTTTCAATTTTTTGTGTTATTTCTTCAACTTCAGCAATTCTTGAATCAGATACCTTAAATTTAGTCTCCACCTCTGAAGCAAGATTGTCCACTTTTTTTTATTGAAAAAGTTTTACAAATACAAATTTTCCCCCTTTTCCCCCCCCACCCTAACCCAACATTATAAAATACATACAAAGACAATATATAATTCCATCCCAACCCCACCCTAACCCTCCCCCTCCACCCTCTTCCCTCCCCCCCTTGACTTCCATTATATGCAATACTAATATTCCCAAACAATGTATATGTTATTCATCCTTCCATATCTTTTTTCTATATTTACTAACATAATCATCAATCCTTCTCAGCTAAAAGCGACATAATATTTTCTAGTCTGATACTTATTCTGTACATACTCAATCCATAACTTCCATTCCTGTATATATTTCTCATGCGTCTGATCTTTTAAAAAAGCTGAAATCTTCGCCATTTCTGCAAATCCAGCCATCTTCTGAGTCCATTGATCAACAGTTGGTAAGGCATCACTCTTCCAATATTGGGCAATCAACAACCTAGCTGCTGTCACCATATACAAAATCAATTTTGTTTCACCCAATGTAAAGTCTTTAACTATACCCAATAAAAAAAATTGCGGAGAAAATTGTATTTTTTTCTTTAAAACATTTTGCATAACCCACCAGATTTTTATCCAAAAAGCCCTCACCTTTTTGCAAGTCCACCATATATGATAGTATGTAGCATCTATGTAGCATGTCCTCCACTTTTAAACCATCAAGGTCCAATTATAGTTAAAACACTTAGTAAAAAAAATAAAATAATAATAATAAATTTTTTAATTAAAAAAAATATAACAATCAAACCTCTTATTAATTTATCAGTACAGATAAAACGTTGTTTAATAACTATATCAAACATTTAAATTCTTCATACTAGATTAAACCAGTTGCTAATCTTCTTGTCTTCACATCTTCCAACAGCATATAGAATATCTTCATCATTTGCGTCTACCCACCTAAATAGTAAGTTGCTTCTTTATAAAAAAAAAACCCCCAAGTGACTTTATAATTATATTTGAAATAGTATCCATCAAATCCAGTCAAAAATTAGATTAGTAAATTCATCAGACGTGTTAGGGAAACCACCAGATCACCTGCAATTGCTCTAGGTCCATAGTCCTTTTGCCTTATATTTATTACCATCAAACAGGAAACTCCAATTTACTATATTCAATAAAACTTCTGCGATTACAGTTAGATCCAAATTTATTACAGTCCTTAATAAAATATTCCAAATCATTCAAGTCAGGGCATATTTCACAGCCCAACACACCAGCATTGCTGTGATCTGTTTATTCTTCTCAAAATATTCCAATACAGCTGTAGATTGCCTCCTCATCGTCGCTCATCACTTAGTTAACTGGCATTAAACTGCTGTCTGTTTTTTTTTCTTCCAAAAATTCAAAATCTTTAAACAGCTAAACAATACTTTTTAAGGACCATCATCTCATCAAGCAGGGTTATTTTCCATTTCTCCAGTCTTTCTTCTTTTCCTTTTTACGAACTTTCTTCTTAACTTTAATCCCTCTGCCTTTTTTAACTCCAGTAAAATTTTGCGGTTTTTGGGATTGCATATTATAAAATTTTTGCAGAAATGTAGCTTCTTCTGGAAACAGCTCTTTAAATGCAGATTGAGTTTTATAAAAAAAAATTCGTGTAACCAAAATTTCATCAGCTTCCAAAATTTCTTGCTCCTTATTCTGCACAGCATTCATCTTTCTCTCCTCAGTAAAAACTGCTATGATCTGTTGTTGTTTTTTTTGCATCTCCCAACTCTTCATTCAATCCCCCACTGCTAGATTGCAACTCATATTTCCATGTATTTCATTGTTTCCAGCTTGAGAAGCTTGAAATATAGTATCAATTCTTTTCAATAAAGCAGAGGTAATTGAACTCAAAGCTTCCTCAAAATCAGACCATTGAGGGTTAATTAACCCTCCTTTGCTTTCTTTGCTTTCAAAAAGACCAGCCATCTTGCCCCCCTTCTTCCTTCCCTTCCAGAAGGACAGGGGAAAAAAAGGAAAAAAAAAAGAGTTTCAAGAAGAAAAAAAAAAGACCCTTTACAATTTGTAATTTGTATTGCTGCTTCAATTATTATTATTACATCCTTTCTTATTTCATCCACTTTTCAAAAAGGAGTTTTACGTTTCAAACAGGGGCTTGTCAATATTTACTTTTAACTTTCACTTCTTCACGCCCCGTTGAAACTCAAACTCCATCTTGCTTTCACTTTCCACTTAGGGAAAATCTTTTAAAGAAAGTAAATCTTTGGAGTTAAAAAAAAAGAAAAAAAATACTTGCTGTTTCATTCGTGCAACTTATGCTCCGCCAGCTTGATTCAAGAAGTATTTGTTTAAAATTGGTTGCTGGGATGGTAACGACATCTAGCTCTGCAAAGCAGAGACATCCAGGGTCCGGAGTACTGACAGGCTTAACGGGGAGCTCTCATCTTCAAGTGCCAGATTATGGGTAAAATCTGGCACTCTCAGGGAGCTCTACCCCACCTGTCTACTCACTTTCCCCCCTCATACCAGGGGGAAAGTTTCCAAACCGCAAGACAGCTGATAGTCGCTGTTCTTGCGGTTCTACAAAGCCCTGGGTAGGCGCTTCAAAAAGAAGCGTCCGGCGATGTCGCAGTCCCACCGGAAGTCAATAGTCTTATATTTCTTAATTCAATCCATTCTTTAAACCATGTCAGTGCTGCTCCTTGATAATATAGTTCCCAATTTGGGAATCCGAATCCTCCTCGTAATCTTGTATCCTGAAGCATTTTTAAACTTATTCTTGCTTTTTTGGCTTGCCATATAAATTTCCTTGTTATCATATTTAGATATTGAAAATAAGTCTTTTCAATTTTTATTGGTATTGTCTGAAATAAAAATAATAATCTTGGTAATATAGTCATATTTATAATTGCTATCCTTCCCATAAGTGACAATTGAAGATTCTTCCATTTCTCCAAGTCTTTCTCAATTTGTTCTTTAAGTCTATAATGTGTTCTTTGATCGTTGCACACCTTGAAGTCAAATATATTCCTAAGTATTTAACTTTTTTCACTACTTGTATGTCTAATGTCTCTTCTATCTCTTTTTTTTCACCAAGATTTTTGTTTTTTCTTTATTTATTTTCAGTCCAGACACTTTTCCATAGTTCTCTATTTGAGCTAATAATTTTGGTCCTGTAACTGTGGTTCCTCTAAGATAAATACTAAATCATCCACAAATGCTTGCAGTTTATATTCCTCTTTTTAAATTTTCATTCCCTCTATCTCTTTATCTCGCCTAATGTTTCTATTCAATACTTCTAGAGTCAGAATAAACAATAATGGTAATAGGGGACATCCTTGTCTAGTACCCTTCATAATTCCAACGATCTCTGTCATTTCTCCATTCATCATTATCTTAGCAGATTGGTTGTCATATATTGTTTTTATTTTATTTATAAATCTCTCCCAAAAGTCCATTCCCTGCAATTGTCCTATTATAAATTGCCAATTCACATTATCAAAAGCTTTTTGAGCATCTAAGAACATCATCGCCATTTATCTTTCTGAATGCATCTCGTAATACTCCAAGGTATCCAAAATTACTCTCATATTGTCTCTAATTTGCCTTTTAGGTAGGAATCCATTTTGATCTGTATGAATAAGTTCATTTAACAGTTTTTTAATCTGTTTGCCATTATTGAGACAAAAATCTTGTAGTCCACATTTAATAATGAAATGGGTCTATAGTTTTTTATTAATTGTAGATCTGTATCTTCTTTGGGAATAAGTGTCACATAGGCCTCCCTCCATGAATCTGACATTTTTGCCTTCATTAAGAGTTCATTAAATAATTCCAGCATTACATTACTCATCACTTCTTGTAATGTTTTGTATAATTCTGCTGGTAGGCCATCCGGTCCAAGTGCTTTCCCATTTTTTTGTCTTTTTACTGCTTCTGTTTATTGCTCATTGTTATTCTCTCTTCTAACATTCCTTTATATTTATCTGTTATTTTCGGTAAGTTTGACTTTTCCAAATATTTTGCTATCTCTTCCTCTGAAATTTTATCTTGAGAGTAGAGTTTTTTAATAGTATTCTTGAATTATCCTCTTCTTTTCCTTGTTTCTGTAACGTATTTTCCCCTCTTCATCTTGTAAGTATTTTATCATCTTTTTCTCCTTTTCTTTTTTCAGTTTATACGCCAACCACCTTCCTGGTTTATTTGCATTTATGAAAATTTTTGCTCTTAACTTGTTTGCTAATTGTTCCTCTTCATTTATATTTATTTCATATTTTTTTAACTTCCATCAACTTCTTAATTTTTTTATTTTGTGCATGCATCTTTTTCTAGTTTCTTATACTCCTCTTCCAATCTTATCTGTTTTTGTCTTTTCTTTTTATTCTTTTTTCCCAAATATGTTATTGCCAGACCTCTAATATAAGCTTTCATAGTATCCCATACCATCTGAAGTAATATGTCCTCTTCTTTATTTATTTTAAAGAAAAACTCTAATTCTTTTTCCATAAACTGTTGAAATTCTTTTTCATTTAATATTGTTGCATTTAAAGTCCATCTTGTCCTTTTCTTTTGGCCTTTCCATGTTATTATCATTGGGTTACGGTCCACCCAAATGTTTGAATCAATATTTGCTTCTTGTATACTATCCATAAGCTCTGTTGACATCCATATCATGTCTGACCTCAACCATGATAAGTGTCTATTTGAATAAAAAGTATATTGCTTTTCTTTCAAGTGCTTTTGTCTCCATACATCTTGAATACACAATTCTTCCATCATTGTAAAAAAAGATCTCGGCAGTATTCTCCTAGACCCGTGATGGCAAACCTATGGCACGGGTGCCACAGGTGGCACGCGGAGCCATATTGGTGGGCACGCGAGTATTGCCCTAGCTCAGCTCCAGCGTGCATGCACGCACCGGCCAACTGATTTTCAGGCCTTCTGGTCCCACCAGAAGTCAGGAAACTGGCTGTTTCTGGCCTCCAGAAGGCTTCTGGGTGGATGGGGAAGGCTGTTTTTGCCCTCCCCAGGCTCCTAGAAAGCCTCTAGAGCCTGGGGTGGGGGGAAAACGGGCCTACCGGGCCCACTGTGCCATCACGTGCCTAAAGCAGGGGGAAGTGTGGGGGGGTCACGTGCGCATGCACGGGAGGGAGGGGCACATTGAATTATGGATGTGGGCACGTGCACCCGCGACCCCACATGCTCCCCCCACTTTTGGCACGCGACGGCAAAAAGGTTAGCCATCACTGTCCTAGACTTTTTATTAGTCTTTGTTGTTTTATAATCCAAGTCTACATCTACCATGGCATTAAAATCACCCATTATACATACATATTCATAATCCAATTCTAATATTTTTTGTGTAGTTTTTGATAAAATTCTTCTTGCTTTTCATTTGGTGCGTATATTGCAATGAGTAATATTTGTTTTGAGCTGATTTTTTTTCCCACCATCAAAATCCTACCTTCATCATCTTCAAAACATAATTTTGGTTCTAATTTTTCTGTTATATACAGTACCACATCTTTTTTACTCTGTTGTATCAATGATGTAAATAAAATTCCTAGTTTTGGATATTGCAACAATTTCATATGTTGTCTTCTAATATGTACTTCTTGTAAACATATAATGTCCATTTTCAAACTGTTCAGTTCTATTCCTTTATATTGCCTCATTTAGTCCATTTACATTTAGTGATATTGCTCTTATTTCTTCTTCCATGATTTACTTGTTACTCATTTTTTATTTCATCGACCTTGTCTCTCTTTGTTCTATTGGGTCTTTAGCTCTTGCCCCCTCTCTTAACACTCTTTCTTCTTTTGTTTTTTCCTCTTTATCTTTCTTGTCATCTCTCTGTTTTGTCTCGCCTACTGCACCCTGATCTTCCTCTAACGGTCCACAAAATTGTTGATAAAACACCTTTGCTTTTTCAATAGAATCAAGTCTATGTCTTTGTTCTTGCCCTGTCACAATGATTCTTTCAGGTATTAACCATCTGAAACTCACTCCTTTGAATATTAAGAATTTTGTTAAAAATTGATATTCTCTCCTCAGATCCCTAACTCTTCTAGGTATTTGTCGTAAAACCACAAGTTCTTTACCTTTATATTTCAGTGGTGTGATTCTTGCTGCTTGTAATATTCCTCCTTTCACCGCCTTCTTTGTAAATCTTACATGTACTTACTTCTCTTGGTAGCTTATTCCTCATTGCATATCTTGTATATACTCTAAACGCTTCATCAATCTCATTTAAAATCTTTTCCTTCGGTTGTTCCAAAACTTCTGCCAAGATCGCAATCACCTCAGGTAGATTTTCTCCTTTTTCTTCCTCTATATTTTGAAATCTTAAAAAGAATTTAGAACGTTCCATTTCAAGTGAGATAATTGTTTTTTCTCGTAATTTTTCTTTTGACACTAGTTTCTCTTCTAATTCTTCAACCTTCTTCTCTGTGATGTCTGCTTATTCTTCTACTTTTTGGATTCTCTCTTCATTTTTCCCCATCATCTCTTTCATCTCTTTAACTCTTGTTTTATATCATCATGAAGCGATTGCATAAAATTTCTTAGTTTCATCATCTCTGATGTTTTCTGTGTTTCTGCTACTGAGGGACTTGGTGCAGGATGCAGGTGGGCTGTAAATTTCTTCATTTTAATATTTTATAATCCATTTATGATTGAATTATAATCCAAATCTCTAATCCACCCTATGGTTGAATTAGAGAAAAAACAAAAACAAAAAGACCACAATCAACCACCTCCCTTCAAAAATTTAAAATTCCCAATCTCCCATATAAAAATTTAGAAGTAAAATATAAGAAAAAGAAAATAAAAATGACCAAAAGAAGAAAAAAAATTAATCCAATTGTCCAAATGGCACAAATTCAAAAAAAATAAAAAGCAAGACTACGAGACTAGCTAAAATGTTCCCCGGGACATCTTCCTGCTGTTGGAAATGCTGTTACAATAATGGAACTTATTTTCATCAATGGTGGACCTGCCCGCAGGAGGTTAAATATTGGAAAAAAATATGGCAATGGACCTTGGAAATTACACAGATCAATTTGGAATTAAGGCCCGAGATTTTCCTGTTGGGGGCAAAACCTTTGAATGTTAAATAAGGTATATGGTTCTTGTTGATTCACCTTATTACTGCAGCAAGATTAGCGTTTGTGCAGGAGTGGAAAAATCAATATTTGCTGATGGATTTGAAAATAATATATAAAATTAATGAGTGTGCGGAATCAGATAGATTAACTAGATTGATCAATGATAAAAAAGACTCAGAATTTTATAACAGTTGGAAATTATGATACGATTGGGTCCAGAAAAGGTGGGATAGAACAGATATATGATGTATATATATGATGGCAAGTATGTATGTATAAAGGAATGATTTTATATTTATGGACAATGTACTTACATTACACCATGGTGGCAGGATTGTATATTTCATTTGTGTATTGATGCATAGAATATATTAATAAAAATTATATATATATAAAGCAAAAATGACAACAGAAAAAAGAGAGACAAAAATCAAATAACAGGTAGCCAAAAGAAAAAAGAGATTTTTTTTCTGACTCTTCATGTCATAATCCAAAGTTTTTAATAATCTGACTCTATTAAGTTCAATCAAAAAAGAAAAGAAAAGAAAAAGAAAAATGGTCTCTGAACATAAGACAAGTCAAGAATAAAAACTTTTTCTTTCCACCAGCAAAACTCAGAACAAAGTATAAAACACTTCAAAAAGTTTATAGTAAAATATATAAACTAATCACCCCAAGAGAAAAAAAGGAAGGTTTGTGTAAGATTCAAAGTCCAAAATAGAAAAACAAAAGTAGGAAAAAAGTTCAAAGGCAAGTTCAAAAGCCTGTCTTCTCTCCTTCACAGCTCTTCAAATCATTCAGTTAAATGTCAATGTCAGTTGTTAGGGTTTCTTCAAAGAGAATCTTTTCTTTCTTTTTTCCCCCTGTCTTTTTCCTTTTACCACTAGATGGCACTGCAGGTCTACTTTTAACATTAACATCACACTTTAACTTCTGTTTTCCTTTGTTGATTCAAAATTCTTTTAACAATCATCCCATTCTATAATAAATCATTTGTTCAAATGGGATTTCCATCTCCAAGTCAGTTCATTGTCCCAATTCTTATTATTAAGTTTAAAAAGACTTAAAATCCCTCAAATTCTTTCTTCAGTAATAAAACAATAAAACAGTAAAAAGGTTTCTAGTTTCACTTTCTTCGCAGCCAATTTACAGGGGGTGAAAGCTTATACCGCTCCCACTCCTCACTTTCAGCTAGTCTTTTCCACCTTGTAAATTCTCCAGGTGGGTTTGAAGAGAAACTTTAATAAGACAAAATCAGAACGCTCTCACCTCCATGTCACATGCTGTCTTCTTTGATCTTCTTTTGTTGTTGTAGCTGCCCTCGCTTCGTAGCAACTTCTTGGTCACTTTCTTCACTGTCCAAATTGAGGAGCTTCTTCCGGTCTTTCCGAACTCCGTTTGCAAACTCCCTGTGCTGACCGGTATGTGCTCCTCTTGTTTGTCATCACTATGAGACGACTTAGGTCCCTGGGGACCCTTGGACAGCAGAGATATCGACAAGTCCTTGAGAGCACTCAAAGAGCCTGTCTTTCCGCCGGGACGTTGGCCACATGTCTCTTTTTTTTTATCCATTTCTTGTTGTCCATTTTAAAATCCATATAATTCTAAATCTTTTTTGTATTTTGTTTGGATCTGTAAATAAGGCCACCAATCTATTTTAATTCCTTCTTCTAATAATTCTTGTTTGGGTTTCAAATTTCCTTGTCTGTCTAACAACCCTTTATAGGTTACTATTTTGTTTAAGTCAATTAAATTGGGGTAGACCAAGGCTTCCATCGTTGATATCCATCTTGGAACTTTTGTGTAAAAAATTCTTTTAATCTTCATCCAAATTTCTAGCGGTACTTCTCTCACCTGATATCTTTCGAAATATGTGTGGGCTTTGTTCTTTCCCTTCCAAATAAAGGCATGCCAACCCCTCTATAAATCGTGCCCCTCAATCGTTAGTATTCTTCCATTTTTTAAATTTATCCATTCTTTGAGCCATGATATTACTGCTGCCTGATGGTAAAGTTCACAATCTGGGAGGCCAAAGCCAACCTTATTTATAAAATCTTGTAAGAGTTTTAATTTAATTCTGGGCTTTCCCCCCAACCATATAAACTTACTAATTATTTTATTCAATTTTTCGAAAAAGCTTTTCCCCAATTTTATAGGTACCGTTTGAAATAAGTATAATTTTTTGGGAAGGATATTCATCTTTATAGTAGCAATTCTTCCAGTCAATTATATTTGTAATTTTCCCCAACTCTCTAAATCTTTTTGAATTTGCTACAGTAGTTTCAAATAATTATCTTCCTTTATTGAAGATTTTCAATAAAGCATTATCCAAATACCCAGATACTTTACTTTTTTTACAATTTGAATTCCTAATTTCTCCTCTGATTTCTTATTTTGGCCTTTCGTAAGATTTTTGGTGAGTATCTTTGTTCTATTTTTGTTTATTTTTAAGCCCGCAACTATGCCAAATTTCTCTATTTCCTGTAATAGCAATTCTCCCATTTCCAAAGGGTCCTTTATTATGAACATCATATCGTCCGCGAAGGCCTCTGTTTTATATTCCCCTTTTTTCATTTTTAACCCTTTTATTTCCTATTTCCCCTTATCTGAGTCAATAAAACTTCTAATGAAAGAATGAATAAGAGCAGAGATAATGGACATCCTTGCCTAACCCCTTTATTTATATTGTCTTTTTCTATTAGGTCTCCATTTACCATAATTCTTGCGGTTTGATTTGAATAAATTGCCCTAATCATTTCTATAAATTTTTTGCCAAATTTCATCCCAATTAATTGAACAGTTAGAAATTGCCAATTCAAGTTGTCGAACGTCTTCTGTGCATCCACCAATATTAATGCCAATTGTCTTTCAGGGTGGGCCTCATAATACTCTAATTTTTGTATTG
Organism: Ptyas mucosa; assembly: GCA_012654045.1. Classification (NCBI taxonomy): domain Eukaryota; kingdom Metazoa; phylum Chordata; class Lepidosauria; order Squamata; family Colubridae; genus Ptyas; species Ptyas mucosa. Next base: position 246,866 of record WNWU01013456.1, read on the forward strand.
TTTTTTATTTGTTGTTTGGGTAAAAACCCATTTTGGTCCAAATGAATAATTTTGTTTAATATTTTTTTAGTCATTCTGCCATTATTGTTGCCAAGATTTTATAGTCGGCATTTAACAGTGAGATTGGCCTATAATTTTGGATATGTTGATTGTCTGAATTTTCTTTTAGGATTAATGTTATGTATGCCTCCGTCCACGAGTTTGGCATTTTAGCTTTCTCCAATACCTCATTATATATTTCTAGCATAATTTCTTCTGAAGATTCTTGAAATGTTTTATATAATTCCGCCAGAATTCCATCTGGCCCTGGGGTTTTATTATTTTTTTGCTTTTTGATTGGCTTTTTCAACTATATTAAGGTAATTTTGTCATTCAGCATTTCCCTATCTTCCTCTAATACATTTGGCAGATTTCTCTCCCGTAAATATTTTGTAATGTTTTCTTCTGTAATATTTTCTTGGGAATATAGTGTTTGAAAGTACTTTTGAATAATGTTTTTTTTCTCATCAATCTTGTAATGCAAATTTCCTTGTTCATCTTGTAAATGTTGTATCAAATTTTTAGCTTTTTTTTTTTCAATTTGTGTGCTAGCCTTCTTCCTGGTTTATTTGCTGTTTCAAAGTAATTTTGTTTTGCTAATTTTATATTCCATATCTTGTTGTAATATATTAATTTTATGTTTCATTAAATCTCTTTCCTTTATAATTTTCTCATTCTGGAGTTCTTTCTGTAGGTCTAATTCTAATTTTTTGAATTTCTCCAATATTGACGCTTGTTGTTCCCTTTTCGCTTTATTTCTCCTCACCACATATGCTATAGTTATTCCCCTCATATATGTTTTGGTGGTGTCCCATAAGTTCTGTGGAGTTATATATTCATTCCTATTCTCCTTAAAGAAATGATTTAATTCCCTTTCCATTGTTTGCATGTAAGATTTTTCTTTTATAATTCTTGTAATATTAAGAGACTATGATCCGCCCAAGTGTTTGGCATTATATCTATCTCTTCTAATTTGTTAATCAATTCTGGGTTCATCCAGGCCATATCTATGCGTGACCACGAGTTATGTGGGTGGGAGAAGAAATTATATTGTTTTTTCTCTGGGTTCAATTGTCTCCAATTAACTTAAATTTAGCTTTTTTATAATCTCAAAGAACATACTGAGTAATTTTCGTCTTTTATATTTATTCTTCTTTGTAGTCCTATAATCAAGTTTGTTATCTACTACTCCATTAAAATTCCCTATTATACAAAAATTTTCTCTGTCTAATTCCATTAATTTCCTATGTAATTTGTGTTTTTTATTTGGCGCATAAATTATCACTAGAATGATTGTCTTGTAATTTGTAGTTATTTCCGTTATTAAAATTCTTCCATCTTTATCACTAAATATTTTTCTAGAGTTTAGCCAATCTTTTCTATATACAGCGATTCCTCTTTTCTTGTTTTGTGCCAGTGCCACATGTAATTCCCGTAATTTGGGATATTTTATAAGATCACTATGCTTTTCTCTAATGTGTACCTCCTGGAGGCAAATGATATCCATCTTTTCTTTTTTTGTAGTCTTGTTAGTATCTGTTTACATTTAATGGATGAATTGATGCCATTTATGTTTAATGACAGCATCTTTATTTCATTTTCCATCTTGTTATTTATGTATTGGTCTTGGTCCTCTCCTTGTTCTGTTCTCAGTCTGTGCTCTAGTTCTGGCTCCTTCTCTCACCTGAGCCATCAGAACATCACTCTGTATTTTAACAACTGTGTGGAGAGAAAGTGGTAGCTTCGTCTTTGCTCCCTTATTGTTTTTGGGATCTGTTTTAACACTATAATCTCCTTTCCATTAGACATCAGGGGGGTCTTCTCTTGTTTTGCTATATACTTCATCCCTGACTCTATCTGAGTCTCCCAAAGAACAGCACAGAGTTGACTGTTTGCTAGCAAGAAAAAAAACGTCCAGAAACTTGTGAATGAGATTTCACAGAACCAGGGCTGCATAACATCTTAGTTTACATAGGTAGAACCTGGCTAGAGAGAAATGCATGCATACACACACACACACACACATACACATACACATACACATACACACACACACACACACACACACACACA